>JAVJAQ010004230.1:575609-807001 GCA_032362365.1 Zygogramma bicolorata | reverse complement strand
ATCGCACATGTACTTCAAAAGTGACACAAGTCAAAAAACCAAGATTTTGAATTATTATAATGAAAATGTCCTATGAACATTCTTCCACCCATGCCTCAATAGTGTATTAAATTACCTTCGAAATATACCCGCTAGATGGCGGTTGTGTCACTGTTGACGTTTCAAATGCGATCAGTTCATGCTAGTCTAATACCGTTATAACTTTAGTTGTTTCTGAGGTGCCACTGAGATAACTAGTCAACCATCCGCTCTAAACAGTATTATTTCGAGTTGTGTCATTTTAGTGAGTGATACGTCGTTATTGTGTAGTACTATTTTGACTTGATACACTTTTGGTTTCCTCGACGTGATTGTTAACTGCTCATCGTAAATCACGATTTCGAGTTGAGACAGTTTTGGTCAACCAGGTAAATATTTTATTTATGTATTGTTTCGACTTGAGTCACTTTTGAAATAAATTTCTGTGGCATTTTCAGGTTATGCCAGTTTTGATGAATTTTTGCGATTTTCAGTTTTTTAACACAAAAATGCAAAATTTGTGACGTTTTAGGTATTGTTATTATTATTTACCTTAGTGGCGTGGAAAATGACATGTAATAGTACGAGGATATACGTTTAGGGGAGTAGGATAAGATATCAAAGCACTATAGACTACAAACCCATAAACATAACAATTTGGGTGGGTCATTTGACCCAGCATGAATCATGTTCAGAACGATAATGCTATATGAAACAATAACTTTAGGCACTATGCCGTCATTTCTTGGTGGTGCAAATGACTGTAATAATAATAATAGTAATTTTTTTATCTGTAGATGTGCTTTTCCGATAAAATATTTTTGTACGGCATTCCTCACGTTGGTAGAGTATGAAATAATAATCTCCTAGAACCTACTGCCGTACAAAAATATTGGGACGTGAATTCAGAATTTTTTTTTTTTATTTTCAGAAATTGAAAAATTTTTCTGGCTTCCGGTCCCATTATTTTTGTACGGTAGTAGGTTCTGGGCGATTATTATTTCATAATCTACCAACGTGAGGAATGCCGTACAAAAATATTTTGTCGGAAAAGCACATCTTCAGAAGAAAAATTACCATTATTATTATTACAGTCATTTGCACCACGAAGAATTGACGGCATAGTTCTGAACATGTTTTATTCTGGGTCAAACGACCCCCAAATTGTTATGTGGGCTGAATTCCTAAGAACACACCGTTTGCGCATTACATATTTTCCTTTTTACTCTTGTGGATTTTTCTTTTTTATACATAATTATAATGGGCCTTTTTACTGATTGATTGTGACGGAATGTAACAAACATGCCTTTGGGACATCCTTTGAATATCTCTCTAGATAACTATCGCTTATTTTCTTTTCAGTATCATCAAGATGCAGTCATCTAGCCGTGCAAGTAAAATATTGGAAATGGCAAAATTGATGAAAGAGGACAATATAAAAGAAACAAATAATGTAACAAATAAAAATCTGACTGAAGATGCAAAGCCTGAAACACAAGTTATTTCTGGGGCCGATCCTGAAGTAAGCAAAATTTTAAACATAGGAGCTTCCAATCCGGAGCATTGTAACGTAATGCGTGAAAGTAAATTGCATACCAAAGATTACTGTATATCTCCCATACACAGCAACGAAAGTGACATCGATGACTCTGATAAAGATCCCGATTTCAAGGAGTGTTCTTCGAATGGTTCCGATAGTTCCTCGGACAGCTCCGATAGTTCATCGGACAGTTCCAGTTCTGGTTCAGATGAAGAGTCTGACAATGTGGTAGTGCGACGTACAGGAGAGAGGGACAAGATTCAGGTTCAGGCAACGATAGAAGAAGCAAGTACAAAAGATAACAACAATATTACAGCCGAATGTAATATTACAGCCGAATGTAACCAAGATGAAGAAATGGAGCCAAATAGTCAGGTGGTAGGCGAAAATGCAGAAAGTAGAGAAAACGTATGTGGTTCAGATAAAGAGTCTGACCATGACGTGATAGTGCGAAGTACAGGAGAGAGGGACAAGATTCAGGTTCAGGAAACGATGGAAGAAGAAGAAAGTACAAAAGATTTTACAGCCCAATGTCAGAATATTGGCGAACATGAAGAAAGTAGGGAAAACGCACGTGGTATTCAGGTTGCCCTGGAAAATCAACAAATTCCAAAGAAAGGAAAAAAGAGACAAAATAATCCAGAAACTTGGGTTACTAAAAAGGCTAAACTTTTGAGAAATTCAGGAAAAACATAAAAATCTACATCAAAATCTAAGAAGCAAATTCCTGAGAGAAAATTACGTCCACCCTGTGGTGAAAGGTGTAGATTGGGGTGCAATAAAAAAATTGATGCCACAAGCAGAAACGAAATTTTTAATAGTTACTGGGCCCTTGGCGATTTGCAGAGGCAGCGAGAATTTATTATTTCACATTCCCAACCAATCAAACCGAAATACAGATACTCAAGTACTCAGGAATTAAGAAAACTGAATTCAGCATTCTATTTGGATGTAAAGGGGACTCGTCTTCGAGTATGTAAAACGTTCTTCAAGGCCACTCTTGATATTAATGACAGACCCATACGAACAGCTTTATTGAAGAAAACTGATACTGGATTTCTTGCACCTGATGGTAGAGGGAAACATGGCCATCAACCGACAGTTGATCCTGAGATTAAAGAGAGCATCAAAACATTCATAAATTCAATTCCCAGGATTGAGTCACACTACTTGAGGGCGCAAACTACTAGGGAATTCATCGAGAGCAGTAAATGCTTAGCTGATCTTTATCGCGATTATAAGGAAGAACGTGAAAGGGCTAACAAATGTGTCGCCTCTGTGTCCATGTTCAATCGCATCTTCAGAAACGAATTTAATATTTCCTTCTTTGTCCCAAAGAAGGATCAATGTGACCTCTGTGAGACCTTCAAAAATGCAGATGAAGAGAAAAAGATACTTTTGCGTCCAACTTATGATCAGCATCAGAAAGAGAAAGAAATGGCCCGTATTGAGAAGAAAAAGGACAAGGATGATATCAATAAACCCTACGTAATTGTGTATGACCTACAGGCAGTGATGCCAGTCCCCAAAGGCCATGCATCTTCTTTCTATTACAAAAGCAAACTGAACTGAATCAATCTCACAATATGTGATTTAGATCTGAAAAACGTGGATTGTTATTTTTGGGACGAAACGCAAGCAAAACGTGGTTCAATTGAAATAGGAAGCTGTGTACTGCAGTACTTGAACTCGTTGCAAGAGATAGAAAATAGCACAAACATTGACGTCATTATTTATTCTGATAATTGTTGTGGTCAACAGAAGAACAGGTATATATTATCAGCTTACGCATATGCCGTGAACAAACTATCCAAAATTAATAGCATAACTCATAAATTTCTAATCTGTGGACACACACAAAATGAAGGAGACAATGTGCACAGTGTTATTGAAAAGCAGGTCAAGAGACATCTCAAATCCTCCCCTATATATATACCACAACAATACTCAACCCTGATCAGAGCGTCAAAGAAAAATGGCCAACCCTACAGAGTTCATGAGTTAACATACGAAGACTTTTTTCACCTGAAAACACTTCAAGAAGATTGGGGCAACAATTTCACCATTGACACTGATAACAATCAAGTGAAATGGCACGATATCAAAGTACTCAGAGTTGAAAAAGGTCATTCTCATTCCTTTTTTTACAAAGTTTCATTTGCAGATGGAGACTACAAACAAGTAAATGTCCGAAACGTTCGAAAACGATCTGCTGCAAAATTCAAGGATAATCTAAAACTAGTTCATGCTTATTCCCAACGATTCCCTTTATCAGACAACAAGAAAAAAGATTTGAAAGACCTTATTGATCGTTCAATAATTCCCACCATTCATTTTGATTCCTTCTACAAAAGTGTTCTTGAACTACATTGAGTTTTTGCTTTAAATTTTTGTAATAAAACTGAGTTCAAATTTTGATGAAGTTTTATTTTTTGTTATTTTATGTTAGAAATATAGAACTCTAGAATAAGTTTTATGTAATGAATCACCTAAAACGTCACATATTGAAACAATTCATCCAATATTTTATGAAAAATGTCACAACTAAAAATAATTTCTTCAATCAGTCAGTACTATAGCATCAAAATCGTCACAACTCAAAAAACGGTTAAAACGGAGTTAATAATAGAAAAAAATTATAATCAACTCAGAAGAGAACTTTTTATAATTTAAAGTTACCATCAATACTCTAAAATCTGTGAAATTATTACTAGTTAGAGACATATCAGTTTTCTGCGATTTCTGAAAAATGAACTTTTTCGAGTTGTGTCACTTTTGAAGTACACGTGCGATATGGCAATCAAAATTCAAATTCTCATCAATCATCAGGCCTAAATATTTGTGTTCTTCAATTTGTTTCAAAATCCTATTCTTCATTTTAATTTTCAATTTTATTTGGTCCATATTTTTTTGTTTGAAAATCATGTATACAGTTTTTTCTGCATTGATAGTCAGATTCATTTCATCCATCCATTTTTCATATAATTGAATATCTTTTTCAATAATATTTTCTAATAGTTTTGTATTCTTGATGGAATAATAAATCAGAGTATCATCTGCAAAAGAAAAATGTTTGCATATCAATTTTAATTTGGTCATACTATTTACATAAATTAATTAAAAAATTGGGGCCAGTACTGAACCTTGGGGAAGTCCCATGGTGGATTGTTTTCCAATACTTCGATTTCCATCAATAACAACATATTGAATACGATTTTCAAAATAACTTTCAAAAAGTTTATAAGAGTGACCTCTTATTCCTGAAGTATTCAAAATTTCAGCAACATTGTATGATTTACTGTATCAAATGCTTTTTTCATGTCTAAAAAAATGGCGACGCCATATTTACTTTCATCTAAAGTTTCGAAAATGTCATTCATGAAATCAGTTACTGCGGATTGGGTATTTGAATTTGGTATGAAAGCATATTGAAATTTATCGAAGCCAAAATTATCTTTGATGAAATTAACCAGTTGTTCTTTTAGTACTTTCTCAAAAATTTTGGAAAAAACATTCAGAAGAGCTATTGGACGATAGTTAGAAATATTATTCCTCTCTCCTCCCTTATAAATTGGTTTCAATATGGTTCTTTTGAGATAATTTGGGAAAACACCTTTTTCAATACATTTATTAATAATAAGTGATAGGGGTAGGCTAATAAGATCAACAGTATCTTTCAAGTCTTTCGAAGTTATTTGATCTTCGCCAGGAGCAGTGTTGGATTTGAGTGATATTATAATTTCATGAATCATTTCTTCAGAAACTGGTTTTGAAAACATGGTTTTATTACAAAGTGAAGACATCATTGGTTTGGTTTTGAATTTTTTTGATGTCAATCCAATTTCAGTGAAAAAGTTGACAAATTCATTGCATATATCTGCCACAGATCTGAGATTTCACAGAATGTGTTAAGATAATTCAAAACCACCTATCTGTCTGTTCCTAATGTACAACACTTGTTCAGATTCAAATATTAATTTCAAATTTTCTCAGATTGTGATAGATTAACTCCTAGCTTTTAGTCTTGGGCTCAGACTTGAAAATATTGTTGCATAAACCGGCCCCGAATCTGACGTACGGTCACGGAAGTCCAAGAATTGTGCAAACGAATAACCGACCTAGAGCTATACAAAAAGTACTTTTCCTAGTGGCAGTGCGTGAGCTACGCTGGTACGCGACGATATGTTTGGCTCGCCTCCTTCACACGAGCACCTCCATCTTGTTGCCTTTGCGCAGGACCCGGATCTGGCCGGGCTGCACTTCGGGCAGGCCGCATTTGAACGTGAATGTGACCGTTTGCGAGCCGAAGTTAGCCTCGAACCTGAAAAGCATCATACCGTTTATTATAACAACTGAAACTTCAACACTGCTCCTAGTATTATCATTATTATTATTATCAAATAGAGATTAGGTGAATAGTTCATACCTGGTTTCAAAATTATTTATCAAAAAGAGAGCAATTCGTATATATGGGGAAAGGAGTCAGTTCATCAAAAACTGTTATATGTGGCGTTCCTCAAGGATCTATTCTTGGACCAGTTCTTTTCCTCATATATGTGAATTCTCTTTCTGATTTGAAATTGAATGGAAAAATCAAAATGTTCGCAGACGATACGTCTATAATATATAGGGGAAATAATACACAAGAAATAAAAATTAACATGATAATGGATCTTCAGACAATATTATCCTGGTTGAATAGTCACAAATTAACATTGAACTTCAAAAAGTCATCTTTTATGTATATTTGTAAAAAATCAAATTCATTCCTATCAGAAGATCCCATTCAATTAAAAAATGGAACTATTGAATATTCCTCTGCTGTCAAATTGTTAAGACTACATGTGGATGAAAATTTAACCTGTACCAAACATATGGGAATGTTGAGAAAACAAATGATTGGTGTCCTTTTCAAATTGAGAAATTTTATACCTATGAAATATCTCAAACTCATTTATTTTTCTCTAGTATATTCCAAACTCCAGTATTTAATTTCAAGGTTTTCGGGCTTGAGGGCCGTGTATTGGAATTTTTAATTCCGGAGCTTTCGGCTACATCTGCGGCAGCCATCTTCAGCGGCGTAGTCGTAGGTCAACTCTCCTGTGCGAGTCTACTCGCAACTCAACACCAGTCATAGTAGACTCGCACAGGAGAGTTGACCTACGACTACGCCGCTGAAGATGGCTGCCGCAGATGTAGCCGAAAGCTCCGGAATTAAAAATTCCAATACACGGCCCTCAAGCCCGAAAACCTTGCGATATTTAATTTCAGTTTGGGGAGCGGCAATAAAAACACTAGTAAAACCTATGAAAACCCTTCAAAATAAATTGATTAAATGTATATATATATATAAACTTGATTATCGGGAACCAACAAAAAATTTATATAAACCTAATAATCTTTTGGATATATCATCATTATATACACTCAAACTTTGTACCTTCATACTTTCGATTAAAAACAAACTAAAACATTCAAATCTTATCTTCAAAATTAATAGTGATCAGCACAGTCATTCAACCAGATCTTCCAAAAATTTATCAACGATGAAATTCAAATTTAATATAGGACGACAGTCAATTTATCAGGAATCATTTTTTATAATAGATTACCAGATTAATAATTGGCAATTTTTTATTTATTTTTTTATTGCCATATTTTTTTTTTTATTTTCTACAATGAAACAGTCTGGTTTTATTGCCTTTTTTTTCCTATGTATAATATTCTTAGAGTTAATATTTTTCCTTTCAATAAACTTTGTAGTTTCTTGGGAAATGAAAGTTATCATTATATTTAATATAACTTCAATTTCCAATTATATTATATAAGGACAGTTGGTAAATACATCAAGTAAAATACAATGTCAGTACATACTTTCAGTTCAAATCAATATATAAACACACATTAAGATGGTTCAAACAATAACATTAACTGACCTAATGGAAGAACTCCTTTGAAATGTAGCAGCACTCCTCAATTAATGATTTCCTTACTTTATTCTTGAACATATGAATATTTGCCAAATTTTTTATTGTTTCAGGAAGGTGATTGAAACATTTATATATATGTATTTCAATTTTTTCTGATATGAGGCGATGCGATCGACAGAAGGTAGTAATAATTGGTCTCTCAATCTGGTATAATATCTATGTGATGCACGATTTTTCCGTGATGGTGTGTGAATAAAGTACAAGCTTATTATATGTTGCAGTGAGAGTTGGCATATTGAATCTTTGAAAGAATGTCTACAAGAATCCCTATAGCTTAGTTCTGCAATGATCCCCCAGCATGTTCCTGAAGTATGAAAACTCTATTGACAGACGAACACATTCCCCAGTTCAGGATACCGTATCTCATGTGGGAGTAAGAATTATCATAATATAGTGTTAAAAATACTTTTTCACTACAGTCATGGGCACCCATACCTAAGGAGGGGGCTCAAACCCCTCCTAGCCTTAGATACCATTCATTGCAACAAAACTTCATGAAGTTTACAGTCGGGAGTTGGAATTCAGTTGTGTTTGAACTTTGTTGAACCGATTCACACAAGGAAATCAAAAATGAGAAGAATTTAGAACTAAGTATCACACTCAAAAATGTTTTTATGGGCGCCCCTGACTACAGTGGGCAGATAAATATCTTAGGGAATAACAAGTCCTTTTCGGTTCACCACATAATGAGTTAATATAATTTAGGGCCTAATGTACCTCCTACGGAGCTCCGATCCAAAATACTCATTACCCAACAATCTCATAATCTCAGAGGGCAGCAAACTTTCCATATATTATAATCATAAAAAGTGCTCGGTGTTCAAATAAAAGGCGCTGAGGGTGATGTGGCCAAAATCGATTCGAGTTATACAGTAACTTTTTTTTTCAAAAGTAAATATTTCAGAACTATCTTTCAAGTATCATATTGATAATCAATTTTGTATTTTTTCAATATTTATGAAAAAAAACTTAAATAAATTCAATATTGAACGATAAAAATTAAATTAGTAAGGGTGTACGAATCAAACTGGGGCTATTGGGATCTCAAATCAAGATCACAGCGCCACATTCAGGAAAACTCCAACTAGGTTAGGTTAGGTCAGAAGTGAGTGGGTCTGTTCGGCCCTCCACTGCAACCAAGAAGGGTTTATTGTGGCTCACACCTATTCAAACTCGACCAAATAAACCCAGCTTCTTAACGAAGCCGATTAGTTTGTATGGTGAGTGATCTTTCAGGTCAGATGGTAAGAGTGAAACCTTGCCAAACTCTGAAAACCTGATTCGGTCATCAGCGGCGCAGACACAAATTATGTGCTCTGCTGTTTCATCATTTTCCAGACAGAGACGACACAGGCTGTCTTCTGACAGTCCGATTCTCTGCATATGATGATTCAAATGACAGTGACCTGTGAGAAGGCCAGTTAGACATCGTATATCGTAAAATTGAATTGAACTGGCCGATACTTGATGAAAATCCATATTAACAAAAAATATATTACAGTTTCCTGTATGATTTTCACTCACAATGGGTTTACAAAACCGCGACACGTGTTTCGCTATTACAATAGCTTCTTCAAGCAAGATCTTGCTTCAAGAAGCTATTGTAATAGCGAAACACGTGTCGCGGTTTTGTAAACCCATTGTGAGTGAAAATCATACAGGAAACTGTAATATATTTTTTGATCGTAGTTCGTCCCTACTGTAGTCCAACAACTGTTTGGTTTCCGACTTCGAAGGGTGAATAAACGCCTTGGAATGAGCCAATCCTGGAAGATTTTGCCAGAAGTCCATAAATATTCTCGCCATCCAGGTATTTAATGTTTGTTTGACAAAGCCTAAGGCGATGCCAATGACAGGTTCTGGTCCGATGAAGCTGCTTGCAGCACCCTCTTTTGCAAGGGAGTCAGCAGCCTCATTGCCTTCCAACTAATACACACCACTTTGACAACTATTTTTATTCAAGGTAAGGACTTCGACACTGCTTTAGAATCCCAAGCAATAACATTTTTTTAGAGACTATTACAGTTTTTAGTGTTTTTTCACTTTTTATGTGAACGTAAACCATGAATAATTGTGCTTAATAAACATAGATAATAATTTCAATTATATTCCAAAATTTCTAAATAAAATCCCAACGCCACTTTGACCAAGACTTCAACTGATAAGCATCCCTTTGACATTTTTTTCAAACTTATTACCTGAGGACGTTTTGAAATTCCAATTTGGACTACAATTTTCTTTAATTATTGGTAAGAAGAGTAGATGTATAGCTTGACTTGACACGGTAATTGGTTCCACATGCGGTTGCGCACCAAGCTTAAAATAGATTTTAGATTTCAAATTGCAAATTGTCTCGTACTGCGCAATAAGTCATCATTTCCGTGCCAAGATGAAATGGACAAGCTGTAAGTACTTCAATTCCACGAAAAAAAAACTTCGTTGTGACAATTCAAACTCGACACAATAAACTAGAAAATATTTCATATATAATAATAATATTTTTATTCATCCCAAGAAACATTTACAGTTTATAAATAGGGATATTGAACATATAAAAAGTGAAATAGAACAAAATATGATTATGTAGCAGAAATATATGGAAAAAAGACTGTTGAATTGATCAATATAATTGAATAATTCTAAAATATATCATTTTGATGATAAAATATACTTTTTGAGTTGTGTTTGAACTTTTTGATATTTTCAATAGTTTTTATTGAATTTGGTATTTTGTTGTAGAGGTTTGTTGCCTCATGAAAAATTGATTTTCCCCCGAATCTGGTATGTATTGAATGTACCACAAGTTGTTGAGACTGTCTAGTGCCGTGAGAATGTGTAGTATTGATTTCATTGAAAAGTATTGCAGAGTGTTTCATCTTATGTTTCACACAGTGAATAAAAGTACATGTTTTCAAGTGGTATATAGAATTAATGTCAAGAAGATTATGTGGTTTATAAAGATTCACAGTAGGCTCCCTGTAAGGCAATTTATAAATACATTTAGAGATTTTACTTTGCAAATATTTCAGCGGATTCAATATTGAAGCGGTTGCCGTTACCCATATAGATGTGAGATATTGTAGATTAGAATATACCACACAGAAATATATTAATATCAAATATTTGAATGAAATTTCGTGTCTTATTCTGAATAGGACTCCAAGTAAAGGTGAAATTTTCTTGCGTAATTTTTCAATGTGAGTTGCCTATGAAAGATTCTGATCTATGTGAAGTGTCAGAAGTTTGGTAGGTTTAGAAAATTTTATTGAATTATTTTTAAATTTAAGTGGGTCACAGTGGTCAATTTCGAAACATATAAGTCGATTTTTCATAATTAAGACTCTATTTGTGATATTGTAACCAGGATGATATTTGTTCCAAGTCATGTGTCATAGATAATTGTATTGCTTTTGAATTTTTTATTTGTAAATTAAAGTTGTATCATCTGCAAAGAGTTTGATGGATCCTAAAAGAATCAGTTTTGAAATTGAATTGATATAGATTAGAAATAGAATTGGTCCTAACACAGAGCCCTGTGGAACTCCAAAAATAATGTTTTTCAAAGAACTCTTTTTATTTCCAAGACAAACATACTGCTATCTGTTAGTGAGATATGATTCGAACCACAAGAAGACATTACCTCTGATACCAATGTTTTCAAGTTTTTTCAAAAGAATTTTGTGACTGACTGTATTGAAAGCTTTACATAAGTCAAGTGATAGCAGTCCACATATATTTTTTGCATCTAGTTGGAGCTGAATATAAGAAACTTTATCTAAAATTGCTGCCTCTGGATCACCAGATTTACGAAAACCATATTGTCCATCAATAAATATTTGAAAGAATCTAAATATTTCATCAATCTAATATTCACTACTTTCTCAATTATCTTTGCAAGCACTGGCAAAAGTGAAATTGGACGGTAATTACTCATTTCATCTCTCTTTCCATTTTTGAAAATTGGAGACACTTTGGCAATTTTGCACTCATTGGGAAATATACCAGATCCAAAGGATTTATCATTAATTATCATTTTCAAAATGGGAACTAATTATGATTTCAGGGACTTTATGATTTTAACTGATATACAGTCGTGACCAGGAGATTTTATTGGGTCTAATGATGATATGATTTCTTTGATTTCTTCTTCTGTTGAAGGTTCCAGGAACATGGATGCTGGTTTCCTATCTTCTGTGTATTCGATAGTGCCTGATTAAATATGTGCAGCCAATTCTTCTCCAATACTTGTGAAATATATGTTGAATGCCTTACATATTTCTTGTTCATTTTCAGTTGTTTGGTCATTAATTTTGATTGAGTTGATTGTCTGTTTATTTACTTGATTATGCAAAATTCCATTCAAGATATTCCACATAGATTTTCAAATTGAGTAGCATTTCCAAATTGATTCTTGTAAAAGTCCTTCTTTGCATTCAAGACAGATTTCTTCACTTCTTTGTTGAAATAATCATATAACTTAAAGAATTTGTCACTATTTGGGTTTTGTTTCTTTTTGTAAAATTATTTATCTCTGGATTTGATCAAATTAGCAATATGATTAGTAAACCATGGTTTCGATTGATTATATATACGATACTTTTTAGTAAACGAGCAGCTTTAAAAATTGTTGAGTAGACTATTTATACATCTAGATAATCAATAAAATTCGATAATTTTTCTTTCAATTTTTCGATATCAAATAGACGAATAATTTTATATTCATGTCTTTTGTTTCTTTGAAGACTTGGAACACTGATATCAATAATTTGGAGGTGATGATCTGTAAGTGAAGAATTGATGATGGATACTTGAAATTTACTGTTGGAATTCGTTTAAATATGGTCAATAAAAGAGAATGACCCATTTACTTCTCTTGTTGGAATATCGTCATTACAAACAGTATAATTGTAATTATTTATGCTTAAATGAAACAACTTGGATTTTGTGTTTGTTGGTAGACGGATCAAATTGTGACGTTTCTACAAGGTTGTCCCTGGTAACCAAGTATTTTGTTCTCTGTAATTGGTGGAATTCGTATCCTACCTAGTGTGGACAAGAAATCATAAAGATTCAGTTGACTGGAATCGCCTACTTATCCATATAGTAAACTATAAAGATGTAAGCATATTTACAGGTGGGAGAGAAAATAGTTATTTATGATACAAGTGTTAAAAGTGGCATTTTATTTTGTGAGTGGGGAATACTGCGAAACGAGCGTTAGCGAGTGGAGCAACCCCACGAGCAAAATAAAATCACTTTCAACAAATGTATCATACAAAATTTTTTGTTCAACAGTTACTGCTAGTAAGAAAAAAACAAAAAAAATATAAGATCCGTAAGGATTCGAACACACGATCTTTGGATTACAAGTCAAATGCTCTACGCATCTAGCTACATGGACTTTATAATTGACAACCATATTTTGTATTTCAAATCTAAATTGCAAGCATGACAGGCAGGTAAAAAACAATTGCCTATTAATTGTTGTTTATTAGTTACCACAAATTAATAAACGATCCTAGCTTCTTTGTGTTCGTAGATATTACTGTTGCAAATATAAATATAATGGAAGTTGGAATGGATGATTTAGATGATTTTCTTCCACCAGAAATTCAAGAAGCTGCAAACAGAGCAACTTTAGATCTGTTGCCTGAAAAATCACGGCAACAATATGATATTGCTTATAATGGATTCATCGAATGGAGTCAACTGAAGAAAGTTGAAGGCAAGTTCAGCGAAAGCGTACTTTTAGTTTATTTCGAAGAAAAATCGAAGTTATGGAAATCATCAACACTGTGGTCTAAATTCTCTATGATAAAAGCTGAACTGAAAATCAAGGAAAACGTGGATATAAGTAAATACCATAAATTAGTCGCATTTTTGAAACGAAAAAGTGTCGGATACCGTCCGAAAAAATCGAAAATTCTGACAAGGGAACAGATTGACAGATTTTTAAATGAAGCTCCCGATACCAAATATCTTATGATTAAAGTGGCAACCATTTTTGGATTATTTAGAGCGTGCCGTCGTGAAGAACTCTGCAAATTGAACGTAGATGACATTGAAGAAACTATACAGTCATTACTTATTCATATTTCGGATACCAAAACCAACATTCAAAGAAGTTTTTGCATCGTTGGACACTACGTGAATTATTACCGTGAATATGCTGTATTACGCCCAACTTCTGTTACTCACCGTCGATTTTTCCTGAATTACTCTAACTACAAATGCACTATTCAACCAGTTGGAATAAATATTTTTGGGAAGATGCCTTCCACCATTGCTGAATTTCTGAAATTACCAGATCCGCAGTAGTTTACCGGCCATTGCTTTCGAAGATCTTCAGCATCTCTGTTAGCGAATTCAGGAGCAAATTTGACTACAATAAAACGACATGGCGGGTGGAAGTCCTCAACTGTAGCTGAGGGTTATATCGAGGATTCCATTGAAAATAAAAATAAAATAGCTGAAAAAATGTTTCCTGGTATAAGTTCTAGTTCTCTCCCAGCATTATTTGATCATCCCACTTCAATAATAGCACCATCATTGATTGGCGATGAAGCTTCTGCAGTTACTTCGTCAGTTAATATCACAAATTGTACAAATTGCCAAATACATATTTATAAGTAATTTTGATTCTGATTGTTATAATAGTATTAATATCTGATTAAAGTGTTTCTATTAGAGAGATCTATATTACTGAGTATCCATACTAGCGTCTAGCGACAGATGGACATTTTGGCTCCCGAGCTGTGTACATCTGTCGCTAGACGCTTTTAGTATCCATCATCTCATCTGTCATTTTACTTTTAACACTAGTGTTAAAAGTACTTTTAACACTAGTGTTAAAAGTGATTTTGTGAAAACGTCAGTTTTTAGTCCATGTGTCAATGAATTAAAAACGTCATTTTTAATGTCAGTTGTACAAAAAATGTATTTCTGAATTCTGTTCTTATGACATTCAGACATATAAAAAGAAGTCCCTAAATTACTTTGCAAAGAGAAGTATCACTCATCTGGAAATGTGGCATATAAAACATATGAACAGAAAGTAGTCGTGTTTCCTGATTCTCATCAATAATGCGATACATCCGAACACGCGTATTTTGAACAGACATGCGACTTCATTCCGGGGATATACTCACTCGGTGGTAACGTTGACCTCGGGAGGCTTCCCAGTCGCGTTTTGCACCACCAGAAAGAGCTTGGTGACAATCTCGATGACGTGTCCCGTTTGGAAGACGAAGTCGCCCTTCTTCTTGCTCAGGTCGCTCTGAAAGAGGCAGCTCGTCTGGTCAGAGGAGGCGCTGCACGTTTCGGGGTTGGCTAGCGAGGACTGCGGGAACAAAACAATCGTCTAGCGCTATCGCTAACTATGGGCGTAGCGAGGTACGGGCAGGGAGGGACAGCCGCGTAGATTGATGGTCAAGTAATAAAGCTATTTCTGACTTTTATTTATTTTTATACACCCGTGCTACGACAGTACACTTATATGCCCAAAATCTGTTTCATAATGAGATAAATCCATTATGATACTGATTTTTTATAACGATGCAGATTTTTAATAAGTTGGTAGAAGAACTTTATTTCCAAATAAGCAAACCTAATGAAAACATCATTAACGTACTTAATCTATACATACTTCATAAAAATCAAAATAAATTAATCTATTTCAACAAAGTGACAGAGAATAACAAAAACTACATCGCACATGTTCTATATGTCATAGTTTCACCTATTTATTAAAGTATTCCTTCAAAGCAGAGTCTTAGTTATTAATATATTTTAAATATAAATTAGCCTTGAATTAATTTGAAGTTATGAATGCTATTAACTCCCTCTTGAACAGACGGATAGAAGAAGAATTTTTTATATTATTTGGCAGATTATTAAAACTTTCCAAACCCTCGAAAAATAATGAATTCATACTGCTTCGTTGGTTGATCCTTGGAATGTGAAAATTGGTGTTTGTCATTATTTGTGATTAAAAGGTTTTTCAAGTATGTTGGCTGCAACAAATCAGCATTCTCAATAGAGCATTGAACTCTATTCAGACTAGCAATAATGAAAAAATGTATATATTTCCTCAACTCCCAGATAAGTGGGATCTGGAATCAACTTTTCGAACTGCACGCCTACAGTGTTATATACTCAAGAAGGGGGCACCTTCATAAAATCTACATTTTCCCACCACCTTATATGCAATATTATTCGGAATTTCAGAACATATTGTTTTTTTTATGTTTTAAATTGCTAAATTTCATTAGCAATTTTTTCCGAGAAAAACACCACCACTAGAATCAGCATCCTTCATTTAGGTGAATTTCAGAATTTCATTTGAAAATATTCATTGGCAACAAAGTTATAACAATATTGATTTTGATAACATACCATTATTTATGAATATTTCACAAATGTAGGATTGTAGAATGATATTTTTGTGGAAAATTTAACATCCATCGAGAAACCGTCGAGAAACGGCTACTCATGATATCCATTATTAAACAAGAATTTTCAGGATGGCTAACATCTCACACGTTTTCGTAGACGGAGTAGCAGGTTCTTAGAATTTGTCTGAAATATTCAAAAACGAATGGCGTTTTCAAAATAAATATGGTTATAACAATGTTGCCGATGAATATTTTCAAATTAAATTCAAAAACCTACCTGAATGAAGGATGCGGAGTCCAGTGGTGGTGTCGAAATTTCACGAAAAAATCGGTAGAACATAAAAATTATAGTATGCCCTGAAATTTGGAATTATTGCAAGTTTCGTGCAAATGTTAACTTTTTGAGTTGGTCCCACTGTATATCCAAGGCAATACCATTAATCACAATGTTGGAGAATTTTTGAAGAAATGGAACTAATTACGGATATTGTGTTCAATACAAATATAATATTTACAGTTTTTCATTATTTATCGGGTGTAGAAAAAATAGTGTATGCAACTCTCATGGCTATACACTCGCTTAATCTATACAAAACTCGCCCTTGACTTGTTCCATATCCCGGTTAATGCTCACATATTAATAACAATCATTACATGATCGTTGCATAATATACTATTTCAATTACTATACCTCCACTGCTCATGTGAAACTCTTATGTAAAAAAAAATATGGGGTTTGTTTGTCTGCCCCCCCAACCCCTATATACAATCCTGGCTACGCCCTTGAAGCCAATCACTAATTTTTTTTTCAATTTTGGTTTTACTACTCCAAGAAACATTACACGTTCTTGAATAGGGACTAAAACTAACTACTTGCAATACTGAATCTATTGTAAAGCTAAGGGACTAAGGATGTTTATACAAGTGCACTACTCTCGATGGTGTTTTCATGAGGACAACTAGTGACCTACGACTGCTAGGAGTTTCGATTTATATGATTTACAACTTAACGTGCACCCAACAAGTAGTCACTGCCTGAATCCGTTGTTTATTACAGTACGGTGAGTGGAATACTTGATACTTGACTGAATTTAAGAAAACTCGACTTTAATCTTCAAATTGCAATATATCCTGATTTTAATATTATTTCAACTTCAATTACAGAATTGTATTGAATACTGAATTGAAAACAAAATTGGTTAAATTCGATCACCTATTTCGAAATTTCATTAAACATTCTCATTTCAAGCTTATGATTTGATTGAAATTCAACTTCAAATTCTGTGAAATTTTGGATTCAATAAAATTTTGTTGAATTCGAACCAATACCACTGAGACACTTACAGCTTTCACGTGGACAACGGCTACGTCATCGAGGAACGGTGACAGGGACATCCTGTATATCTCGGTTGCAGGCACTCTGTATTTGATTTGCAATGTCCTTTGATCCAACACCAACATTGACCTCGTCGATATCACCAGAAGAATGGGAACGAACTAAAAAGTTAAGTGGACAAATATCACAATAGTAGTTTACGTAACACGTCTGGAAAATACTGTTTTTTGTAAACTATTTTTCGGCAACCGTGTAGAATATTGAATCAAATTTCGAACATTTTAATTCTTATTTGTATCAAATATTGAAATTCGAACAGAAGATAGGTACTAACAGAAACATTCTAATCGGGAATATGCATAAAATCTAAATTTGTTTCAAACATTTTTTTCTTTTTTCTCTATTATCGTCACATTATAATCAACAGGTATTTTTTTATTTAGTTATCATTCAAGCCTATCAAATATTTTATAAAACGGAAGAATTAGGGAGGAAAACTCAAAATCACAAAACGAGTAACCGCTGGTTATGTCAGAGGATACAAAATGATAGCATATTCTGCAGCGAAACTCCTTTTCTACCTACGTCTATATCGGTCGTTGAAATAAATATTAAATATAAGTGGCCCTAAAACGGTTCCCTGTGGAATACCGAATTGAAATATTTTCTGCCCACTTTAGCTTAATCAATTTCAAATTATAGAGTTCCATTTTCTACATAATTTTTGGGATCATGAACCTTGCCACGAATTCCAATATTCTCCAATTTAACAAATAGTCGTTTATTATAATTAATATTAATAAATTGACAAATGTCAATTACGAAGATTACCTTCAGGAGATATTTGCATTTGAACAGGAATTCGCCTAGAAGTTTTGAGAACGGAAGCGGATTTATAGGTCTGTTCCGTAAAACGCCGTTAATGAACGATCCGTAATCAAACGACTGTCGTTAGCTATCTCTCAACGATCCGTGTGAACAATATGTCAAAAATACCACAAAACTACTTCAAGTCCTTAGCCAACTGAACCAATTCTATTCCCGTTAACAAACGTTATATTATGTCGTTCACTAACGACTTGCAACGATTTTGTATTTTTACGGAATAAGATTCGACACAAGTATCGTTAATTTAACGATAATAGTTGGATAACGGCATCGCTATGAGTTACGGAATAGACCTTTTAGTTTCCGAAACGTTAACGATAAGTATTTTCATATAAAAAATTGTTTCTTACTATTTTTTTGATAGGCAAAATTTGAGCTATACAAGAAGTTGCTGACTAATTGGACTCATTCTATCTAGAAAGAACTGTTTTTCAATAGATGCAGCAACTTTTCTGGGTAGATTGAAAATCTGCCCTTCTACACTTGTATAGATCCAAATATTAATTCTTATTTTTTCAGATTGTGGTAAGTAACAAACCCAAAAAACTACGAAACAAATGCATAAATGCTAATATTGAAAGGATTCATTTCGTTTGAAATGTATATTAGGCCGGAAAATGTTACTTTTTCAATGAAAAAGCGTACGAGAAGTGAGTATTTCCCGGACGGTTGCCGAAAAAAAGTCTCTACTGAAAAAAAAAAAAAACATCAAGAAATCAACGTACTTTCCCGCTGGACCTAGTAATTTTGTGAATGATATCCGCAAACACAACGTATTGGTCGTTATTTTCTAAGCACATTTTCTTCCACTGGAGGTTCTGCCTCAGACGGACATAGTCGCCAAGAAACGGGTGAGACACACTGGAAAAAATAGATATTACACAAGAGGCGGAATGGGCACCAATTATCTCCAGGAACATATCGTTTACCGAGGCCGTGATAAGTTATTTCTGGAGAGGGAAGTGCAACTTTTGTTGCGGTTTTTATACTATTTTATCAAGAATGATTCGAAATAATACCATAAAATGAACAAGAAATTAATTTTTGCAGGGTGAAATTCAATATATTTTGTATGTAGGCTTTGTAAATGTCAGTTGCCTACATGGAAATTCATAAAAGTTTGTATTTAGCTTGGTTTTAGTAAATGCGGTTGGCATCATTTATCTTTAATCTAAGTTTTGAAAAACGAGGATTGCTACAAAAAAAAAGCAAAATATTAGGATTAGGAAATGTTAGAGGCAATTTCGACAATGAAAACATAATGGAAGACTTTTTTGTACACCAAGTCAAAAAAAAGCTTGAGTTAACAAAAGACAACCTAACTTTTCGCCTGAAAATCATGAAAAAAAATGGGTGATATGCAAGCGCAATCGACTGAAAATGTGTTTTTTTCAAGGAATCCACATAGTGAATTACCCAATCTTACCTTCTGGGATACGAGCACTTCCTGTCCTTGAAAATAAAGCTGGCCGTGACTTTTTCCCGCATCCGGTTCCTGGCTGTCTGATCGAATTTCATCCGGAACTTGTGACACCTCCATCGATGATGGATTTTTTTCAGCAGAGCGCTGCACTCTGACAATTTCTGGCTCGTCTTCGGCCATTCCCAGCAGATGGGGGAATCCGAATCTTCGGGAAGCATTCCGTACAAATTCAGTAAAAACTGCCGTCGCTGAAAAATTCAATGATGTCATTTCATCTATGAAAAATACTATATTTGGAGTTCCTCAGGAAACCGTATAGTAAAATATGAAACCAAATGTTATTCGGTTATTTGCGGACGATAGACTCATCTATTTCGTTTGAAATATTTAAACTGTATTAAATGGAGAACTTGAAATTATTCCTAGATGGATTCAGGATATTGGTTTGAAACTAAATATTAAATATAAAAAATCAAAATCGTGCATTGAGAATAATTCTTAATTTTGATTATATATATATATATATATATATATATATATATATATATATATATATATATATATATATATATATATATATATATATATACAGGGTGTTCCTTAAACACATGCTAATATTTAAGGAGGTAATTCTTAGACGCCTTAACTTTTGAGATACAGGGTGGCAAAGTTTTCAAAAATAATCAGTTTTTTAATAATAACTGAGATAATTTTGTAGACATCTTTGGCATATTTGGTACATATGTTCCATGCCTCAAGGCGCATTTTCTGATGTACACAAATTTGTATTTTTTCAAACAGTGGCGTCCCTACGGGTTTCGCATTGAATATTTTTGGGGAAAAAGTACTACGCCAATGCTTTCTTTTCAAAATAAAATCATTTTTAAAATCCTCATTTATTTTTGAGAAAATTCGATCTCCTGGTATTTCTTTGTCCGACGCATGATTTTCACTCAAAAAAATAAAAATCGACAGAAAGCAAATTAAGAAATTAGATCAATTCTAAAATGAATGAGAATCTGAAAATTGCTTCATAACGCATTACCAATTCCCTAATAATATTTGAAAACATAATCTGCAGAAAAATGAATTTTTAACAAAAACGAGTTTTATTTTATTTTGTGACAGTAAGTCTAAACGAATAGCACAAATTTGTTAATTAGTAATAATACCAGAATTGATTATAAAAATTGTTGGAAGTTGCCACCTGCACTTAGTATGCATGCTTCCGCCCTTCTACGCATGGAATTACGCACCCGTTCAAATATTCCCGGCGTATTTCGTATAGTGTCACACGAGGCAACTATTCGCTCTCTTGAATCTTCTAAAGTATTAACGGGAGTTTTATACACAAGAGTTTTAAGGTGACCCCAAAAAAAAATCTAAACTGTTGAGATCGGGGGATCTTGCTGGCCATTGCTGAGGTCCTCCGCGACCTATCCAACGATTAGGATAAACTGTATTTAAATGGTTTCGGACAATTACACTGAAATGAGCAGGGGCGCCATCGTGCATGTACCATATTCGATTCCTTAACGCAAGTGGCACATCTTCCAATAACCCAGGTAAGTCTTCTTCGAGAAAGTGTAAATAAGAACGACCATCAAGGCGTCCTGGTAGAAAAAATGGGCCTATTAGATGATCACCTATAATTCCTGCCCATACATTAACCGAAAATTGGTGTTGGAAATGGGTTTCGGTTATTGCATGGGGATTTTCTTCAGCTCACACATGATTGTTATGGAAATTTTGAATGCCATTCCGAGAAAAATTTGCTTCGTCTGTGAACAAAATTTGTGTCTCAAACTGCGGATTTAGTGCAATACTTTGTAGATACCACTGACTGAAGTTCACACGCTGTGGAAAATCTCTGGAGAGTAATGCCTGCACTCTTGAAATATGGTATGGGTATAACAAAAAATCAACCGAAATACGCCAAACAATTTGATGACAAATATCCAGAGTTCTAGCGATCTTCCTCGTACTCGTCTCAGGATGTTCCTCAATTTCTTGCAGCACCGCTTCCTCAATTTCAGGAGTTCTTACTACACGAGGTCTACCTTCCGGAGTCCCTTTCTTGAAACTACCAGTTTCCCCAAGTCGACGATGAATATTTGAAAAGGTTCGGCTATCTGGTAAGGCACGATTAGGATATCTTTCCTGATAAATGCGCCTGGCTTCTGTTGCATTACCATCGGCAAGGCCATATACGTAATGCATTTGCGCCATTTCCGCATTCGTATAATTTACCATATTTACTGATATTCAGAAAAACAGCGGACTACCAAAATAACTTCAATAACACTTCAAAATCAATCAAAACGCGCTGTGACAGTTTTTAACACCAACACCTTACTTTAAACCAACATCAATATTAGCTACTGACGTTTGTACATACAGAGAATTCGTTTTTTATTGCTATGGTGGGTACGCTGTTTTTTCTGCTTTTCATCTTTAAAAGAAATCACATATCGACAAACTCCATATTGCCAAGAGGTGCAGTAAATAAACTCTGCTACACGTCATTTATTACAGGATAACTAAATTTATGTTTTCAAAAATTATTAAGCGGTGCTGCGTTATGACGTAATTTTAATTGAGAACAGTGCATCTGACAACAAACAAATACCTTTTAGATCCTCAATTTTTTTGCAACAAATCTGATCTCTTAGTTTGCTTTCAGTCGATGCACCATACCGCATCAGATTTTTAAGGAATTTATCCTTAAGCAAAGCGATTTTAAATTTTTTGAGCGAAAATCATGCGTCGGACAAAGAAAACCCAGCAAATCAAATGTGCTCGAAAATGTATGGAGATTTTAAAAATAATTTTTATTTCAAGATAAAGCAGTGGCGTAGTATTTTTTTCGCCAACAATATACATTTCAAAACTCGTACGTCCGCCACTGGCGGAGAAAATTAAGAAAATTGTACATCAGAAAATGCGCCTTGAGGCATGGAACATATGTACCAAATATGCCAAAGATGTCTACAAAATTATCTCAGTTATTATTAAAAAACTGATTATTTTTGAAAACTTTGCCACCCTGTATCTCAAAAGTTAAGGCGTTCAGGACATACGTCCATAGGAAGTTTTTTCCTTGAAATGGGTCTAAGAATTACCTCCTTAAATATTAGCATGTGTTTAAGGAACACCCTGTATAGTATATATAATCACGATTAAGAATATATACATAGGTATATTCGCATTAAACAGATGCTGGAGAAAACTCAATTTCTCAGTGTCAAACAAACTATAATAATGAATTCAATGATAATAATTTACAAAATTCTCAATTTATAACCAACACATTTTTCAAACAGTATTACTTCTGTTAATGATATTCATACCGATTTTACTAGAAGTTGTGAAAACTTTTATATAAAAATAGTTAGGACAAAATTTCAACAAAATATTATTTCCCACAAAATTCTTAGAATTTATAATAATTTTCCAAGAGAAACGAAAGATAGTAGAAATATGAATATTTATAAAAGAAATTGTTACTATTATTTTCTCAAGCATATATTTCTAGGTGAATTAATGTATGTATATTTTTGAAGTTAATTCTATATTTGTTAATGTAATGTAATTGAGCATATTTGCTAGTAATAAAATATAATTATCATTATGAATATTTCAAAAATTGAAATGGGACTTGTTTCAGGGTGTTTCTTGTCGGGATAACTCCATATTATCACTCAAAAAACGAATAGTGATGAATCCATATTAGTATGACAAAAAAGGCCCTGAAACTCATTGACGCCAATGAAAACTCACCTTCCATTGTATATAATGTCTTTGTATAACTTTACTAGCCCATTCGACTTGTTTTCTGTGTTTCAATATCCTGAATTCTTCCCTGGCCTGAAACAAATATACGCAAATTATAGTCGGGTTGATTAAAGAATGACAGTGAGGTTTCAAAAACTACCCAAAACTTCTAGCAATAAACAACAAACAATTCTGTTCAATATTATATATACGACTACTCAATCATGAATATCTACATAAGTAATTTTTTTTATAATAAGACATCAAATGAATTAGTCCTACGCTATGAAATATTTTTAGCACACGTTTTCTAGAAGCACTCTTCGATACTTCTGAAATATCGTACCACATGATATAGGCACCACAAGTGCCTTCGACCTTGAAAGGGAATTCCATATTTGAGTTCCTGAAATTACAGAAGTCAAGGTTCAAGATAGCGAATACTCTCCATTCATAACTAGCTATGAAATCAGAAAAACTATTGTTCAAGTACAATACATATAACCCTATACCCCTTGTTAATGAAATTAAATGCATGCTTGACATTTCATTAAAGCAATGTGTACAAAATTCAGAGTTCATAAAAAGTTCAACTGAAAATGTCTCAGCCGCTGTAAATGATAAACTCCAAATTCTGGACAAAAAACTGGAGGAGGTAAAAACTACTGTGAGTAGCATGAAAATCAATACAAACACGAAATAAAAATCCTCAAAGATAAGGTTGATGAACTCGAGAAAAAAGTTACAGGGAATTCCCTTGACCCGTCGAGTGTGTTACATGGAAATGAATCGCCGGCAGAATAACGCTATTATCTATGGCATACCTGAGGAAATCAGCGATGCGAAACATTTCGTAACGGAAATGATACAAAAAATCCCTGCGAATAACAATGTTAACTGTTAACTGTCACAAGACTGGGAAAAGTCTCCACAAATAACCCGAGACCCGTGAAGGCAACATTTCCGAACCATGATCAAGTCGTCAAATTGTTACGCAGTAAAAACAAACTTGGGTCCATCGAAGATTACAAGAACATAAGAATCAAGGGTGACCTTACTATCCGACAACGTGATCGCGTGAGGGAATTGACGGAGGAAATCAAAGGTCGTAAGAGGAATGGAGAGGATAATCTATATATCGGCTATAACCACGGAACTCCGGTGATCAAGAAAAAAAACTACACCGCTCATCCAGCAGCTCAATGAATTGTGAACATGAACTCTCCATAAAATATCAAAATTGCAGAGGTCTCAACACTAAAACCCATACTTTTTTCAAAAACGTGCTGGGCAGTGATCAAAAAATTATTGCAGTTACTGAAACTTGGTTGCGAGATGGTGTTAGTGATAATGAATTGTTTCCCGAGAATTTCGTGGTCTATCGCACTGATCGAGGATACGGACACGGGGTGTTGGTGTAATGATTGCGATTGACAGCAACTATTACAATTCAGAGTCTGTGAGTATTACCTATCCGATTCAGAATATTGATATTGTGTGTGTTAAAGTGTTCATAAATCAGACAAAATTCGTACAACTTCTGTTAGCATATCTTCCTCCTGATCTGCCATTTGAAGACTATGAAGAATTCTTCAATTTCACTGAGAATATTCCGAGAATAAATGAATCTATTGTTTTTGGTGACTTCAATATTCCGGAAATGCAGAATTTTTACGCTACTGGAGAGATAACCACATGACTCAATATGTTTGTTAATTTTTGTGATCTCCAGCAACATAACAATATTCTGAATCAGAATGATCGTTTGCTTGATCTAGTATTTAGTATTTAACCTAGTATGCGAGGTGATAAACGACAATGATCCTTTAGTTTCAATAGACACTCATCATCCTGCTATTCAAATTAATGTGACACTTGATCAAAATAAAGAAAAAATATTCACAGCAAAAGAAAAACGTTTCGATTTCAAACGCATTGATAGGGAATTATTTCTGGATCTAATGAACAACAAATAAACGATGAGTTTTGGAACCTTTGGTGTAAAAGTTGAAACTTTTCCTAGAGATCAATTACCCTATCACCAAACTGATATTTTTGCACTCGACGCGCGTTTCGCTAACAAGGTTAGCATCTTCAGGAGAAGAAAATTGATGTATTGATTGATTGATGAATTGATCAATTTTCTTCTCCTGAAGATGCTAACCTTGTTAGCGAAACGCGCGTCGAGTGCAAAAATATCAGTTTGGTGATAGGGTAATTGATCTCTAGGAAAAGTTTCATCTAATGAACAACATAAACTGGAACTCTTTGAAAAATCATACTGATATAAATACAGCTGTTCCGTTATTTCAGCAAACCCTTGGATCAGTCATTGAAGAATGTGTGCCACTGCTAAATACTAGATCACGTAAATATCCTTTTTGGTATTCGAATGTAACAATAAAAAATATAAAAATTAAAGGTCATTTTCATAAAATGTATAGGAGAAGAAAACTCTTATTTTATTTGGAACGATATAGGTATATCAGGAGAACAGTAAAAACTAATATCAATGATGACTATAAAAAATTCATCGTAAATTCTGAAGAGTGTAAAGAACAATCCTCGCAAATTTTGGTCTTTTTTGAATAGTAAATCCAACAAAACCAGAATACCTGGACAAATGTACTATAATAACGAGTGTTTGTCTTCTCCTCTGAATATTGTTGAGGGATTTGCCAGTTTCTTCAAAAGTGTTAACAACGACCCACCAGATCAGAGTGACGCATGTGTCGAAACATATAATTTTGCAGCACACTTGAACATCATGGAAATTACAGTGGAACAAATAAAGGAAGGAGCTAAAAAATTGAAAAATAAATTATCAGCGGGTCCAGACAATATACCGATGAACTTTTTGAAAGAAAACATAGAGTTGCTTTCCACTCCCCTATATATCTTATACAACCTAATGTTGAGGTCTGAGAATTTTCCGACTCTTTGGAAAGTTTCAAGGGTGTGTCCAGTATTTAAATCTGGCAATAAATGCCACATCATCAATTATAGACCAATATCCTTGATTTCAGTGTTCTCAAAATTATTTGAAATTATTTTATCCGACGTAATCTACAATCATGTTCGGCACATGCTATCTCAATCCCAACATGGTTTTGTCAAATCTCGTAGTACAACCACCAACTTATGTGTACTAACCGAATTTATATCTGGCTCTCTTAATGAAAGAAAACAAGTTGATGTGGTGTACACGGATTTCGGCAAAGCCTTCGACAAAATCCCTCACCATCACCTTCTGAAAAAGCTCAACCAATTTGGCATCTCTGAAAAAATTAGACGTTTATTGAAATCTTTTTTGATTAACAGAGAGTCTTTCGTAAAATATGAAGGAGTGAAATCTCCAAGATATATATCGACTTCAGGAGTTCCACAAGGATCTAACTTGGGACCCTTGCTCTTTCTTCTATTTGTTAATGATATATGTGACTCCTTGAATTCGAATACCCTCCTTTATGCCGGTGACTTGGAGTTGTATCGAGAAATCAGTGATGTTCGGGACTGTGAATTATTGCAGCAGGACTTGACAATTCTTAATAACTGGTGCATTGAGAATGACTTACTCCTCAATACGAATAAGTGCAAGGTAATGACTTTTAGTCGCAAAAGTAATCCACACGTCTTTGATTATTGTATCTCTGATCAACAACTCTTACGAGTTTCCCTGTGCAAAGATCTGGGTGTCACATTCGATGAAAAACTCACTTTTGTGAATCACATAAATACAGTCGTATGCGAGGCTACACGTAGGTTGGGCTTTCTCATTCGGAATTGTAAGGAATTTCAAACTTTTGAGGCATTACGTAATGTTTATTACTCGATTGTAAGAACCAAACTGCAATATTGTAGTGTTATATGGAACCCTTATCACATAAAATATGTGGATATACTAGAATCTGTACAAAAAAAAATCTTAAAATTTGCATTCTTTAAAAAGCATGGGGTTTATCCTGTAAGAAGATATGATTATAACCTTTTGCTAGGGGAATTCAACTTATCATCATTGAGAAAACAGAGGGAAATCGATAACCTTATTTTTCTTCATTAGCTTCTTGGGATCAGTTACTCAATAAACAATAAACAACAATAAATTGATCAACAACAGTATAGATTCCCCTTGCCTGTTACTGTCTCTCAACTTCAATACTCCAAGAATTACGTCCAGAATTAACCATACGTTTCGTCTCAACAATTGTAATTCATGGCATCATTATTATTGCCCCGTCTCAGATATGTGTAGAAGTTAAAATAATTTGCGAGATATCAATGTAGATATATTTTTCATGAACTTGAAATGTTTCAAAAGAAAAATGTATAGTCTTATTCCTAACTAATCTTAAACTTTGCAAGCGTTTACCTCAATTTTGTAAAATACACCTCTTACTGGGCTTTAAGCCTGTTGGATGTATAATGTATAAATAAATAAATTATGTTAACCCTTTCTGAGTGGTATTGGTTCGGACTTCCATTGTCTTCATAATCAACTCTATTGCGAACTGTTGCAGAGAACTCATAATATGGAAAAAAATTAAAAATGGAATACGAATGGTGCTTGATTTTACTATTTTATATTCAATATTTTTAATTATTTTGTCACAATATTAATTTTTCTTTCAATCGATTAAACTTTTGATTTTCATTCTTGACCAAAATTCATTTCAATCTTTTCAATTTGATTTGAGTGCCTTATTTTTTGATTTATTAGAGGGGATTTTTTTCATTCTTATTTTTGCTTTACGATTAACTTATGCTCATTCAGTTTCAAAATTTTGAGAGGTATATATCTGATTGCTTCAATGTGTCATTTGATAACAATATTCGTAATCCATTGTTTAAAGTTATTGTTTTCCATAATATATGTTTTCTACAACAAATTTTAATCGAGCTAATTACAGACAATGGAAGTCCGAGCCACTCAGCAAGAAGCATTGCCAACCCTTGACATTATTCCGAATAAATCTAGAATATTGTTCCAAAAAGTTCATTCATTCAATAAGTTCAGCAATTTGAATGGTTTCAACAGTTCGTAAAAAAAGGAAAAAAAAATTATAGTGAAGTCTGACATCTTCGATGGTATACAGAGCGGTTTATCGCTCAGACGATTCAGTCAACTAGAGTCTGGTGACAGTCTAGTGCTAATAAAACTTTGTGTCGCCCCTTGCGTTGGTTATTCCTGTGAGCTGGGTTTGAAGTACACTGACAAATTTATCCAATGCTCATTCAATACTAAAGAATTATGGGATCTTGGTATGAATCCTCAACCTGAGCCTTAACTCATTTTCATCCATTCGTATAGATGTAACAGACACGATTCTGTAATTATGGTGTATTTGTTGGCAGTTGTTTACTACCTGCAAATACTTCACCACATAGTATCTATTTAGAAGCCAATGAGTTTTTTAGTTTCTCAGTTAAACAACGTATTCGGTAAAACAATAGAAAAATTTAACGCATAAAAATTCCTAAGGCCCTGCTATAATTCATGCATTATTTCTCACTATTTATCGTTTATATTCCAGAACTTGTCTCATTTCCCACTGCAAACGATAAGAAGTTTTATTACAAATGATATGACCAATGAGGGTAAACTTGCTCATATAAATTGACGTCTTGTCCTATTGCAAAATATAAATCAATATAGTCACCTCTGCTCCTCACATACAAATAGGTAATCATCTTTAATGTAATTATCCTATATTATTACTATAATTGGTTATCTCTCAAGAAATGACGAGTAGAGTTAGTCAACAAAGTGTAAGGTATCACGCTCGGTGTGTTTTTGTAATCTCTGGTCATAGTCATTTCATCACCATCTTTCCTCACCACACAAACAACAACCTCCCTTCCTTACCCGCCAACTCCTCCAAGCGGACGCGATCACCATCTGGCTGCGCCTCATCCTGTGGAACCTTTTCCTTTCCCTGTACCCTCGCCATGCCTTCTGCACGAGTCGCGCCAGATCGTGCAGCCTCGCCTTCCGGAAATCCTCGAGCTCGAACGCCGTCCTCGGACTGCGTACGAACAGCTTGCTCCTGCCGAAGGTGAACTCGGCACTCGGGATCGGCAGCGATCGCAACAGAAGCGACACTCCCTCTATAGGCGAGCCGCGCCATCTGGGCCACGTATTGGAGCACAGCAGCTTGTATCGCGAGATGAACGACGCGTACGGCAGGCGATAGCAATAGCCGGAGCGCCATACTTGGACAACGGCTTGCAAGCCCAAGTACCTGACCTGGAAACACAGAAATAATAGAATATTGTTACGAAATCTCCTAGAGCCGGACCTGTCCTCATTTCCCATAGACATTACAAGTTATGGACTGGCCCTAAGTGAGGGAAGACTGCGGAATGAGCAAGATAGGATACTTTGAGTACAACCTCTAACCGTATTACTTCCTCAATGTAACAGACAAAGAGAGGTTATGAAGGATAGAGTAATTAAAGCATAAAATTGTCATTATGTCCTTCAAAATATCTATTCAATGTGCATTTCCTTTCTCTCTCTCTGATGTGTTTCGCAAAACGCTATTGTGATAAACTGTCATTAGTTGTACTGTCTATGTCATTACCGGATTCCGTGTGTCGACTTATACCTCGATAAGCATTCTCAGCAATCATTCGGAAATGCAAGGCTTTTCCTACTCGATCACACGCCTCACCTGATGCTGCACGAGCGCCATCTCGAATATCCTCGGCTGCTTCGACTCGTTCGGCTTAAGGCAGCGCACGTAGTGCGCCTGCCTGCCGGCCAACGCCTTCAGCAGCGACTCGAGCGCCACGCGCAGCTGCACGGCCTTGGAGACGGGTAGCTTTGGGTTGCACCTGCGCGGGTTGCCCTCCGGGAAAAGGAGCTGCATGAGGGGGTGCTCGCACCGGAACATCGCCCTCGACACTTCTTTGGGGAGCGAGTCTCGGTTCTTCTCTAGAAAGTCGCGCGTCGTGTACGTGACGGCGCCTGCGTAGTGACGAATCCTGAAAGACGAAGAAGGAGATTTCGAAGGTAGAGTCTGAAGGGAGACTCTATGAGCACGAAATTAAAGCGAAGCGATTGGGATTCTGAATTAAGTTGCCTTAGTGGCGATTTTCGCACTAAAGTTGTCTATTCAAGGTCAATCCAATTTCGAATCTAAAACTCCGGAAAATACAGTGCAAATCCATCGTATTGTTTCAGAAGTCTTCATACCATCAAACTTCGGTGAATTTATTCAAGAATTATATCCCTAGTCTCTAGGTAGCGTAGGTAGTTATGGTTGAATATTGAGTATAAGCAATTGATTTTGTCGAATAAAATGAATGCGAAGGTTGAATAGAATGTGAATTTGCGAATTCAAAGATGGAGTTTTGATGACATGCCAGTGAAAGACGTAAACAACAAACATTTGACCTCGGCAGACATCTGTCAATAGATAACTTTGGTTCGTAAACTGCCACCAGATAGCGTATCGCTCAACTTGAAATCCCAATTCACTCAGAAAGTAAAGGTGTATTCAAGCAAGCCAACTCAACTTATAACTTATCAACTTAGACAAATGAATCATGAGAAATGAATGAGGGCATTCAGACAAGTTCTTAATTTAACTTGGAAATACCCATGTTTCATCACTGGCTTAAGGAGAGTTGAGTTATTTATAAATTTATTTATTTCTATAATATATACATCCAGCAGGCCGAGGCCCAATTACAGGTGTAATCAATAAATATTGCATGCGATTGCAATGAAAGGTAGCAACAATTTATGAGTTTCAGGTTATAGGTTAGTCAGAAACTGAACTGGAAACGGTTTATCTAAATTGTCTCCGAGTAAGGAAAAAAATGTCAACCGATCGAAGCTTATTATAATTTCTGCAAACTGAGTTTATCGGAGAATTAAAGCGATATTGTGTATTGGGTACATTGAAGTGGAATGTATTGTGATACCGCGACGATTTTCGGGGTATACTGAAGTTAACTAACGAGAGTAATGTCGAAGAATCTATGGTATTGTTTATAATTTTGTACATACATAGTAAATAAGTGATTTTCCTTATTTTTCTTAATGACTGTGTCTTAAACTCACTCAACTGGAGATCATAATTATTGTAATTTCTTTCCGGGTAGCGTTTATATTTTTTTATTTTTATTGCTGATATTGTTTGTTGATGATACGGATTGAGCTGACTTGCTTAAAATGGCCTTAACTCTATAACAAATTGTCATACCATGTTTGTTAATTGTTTATTGAGTAACTGATCCCAAGAAGCTCATGCTCATACAGGGATAAACATATAGAAAAACATTAACAAGATACAAACATAAAAATGACGAAAAAGGAATTTTTATATACTTGGAAATTCTATTCTATTCTATTGTCTCAAGAAATATTTTTTTGATTTTGATTTGAATTTATTTATATTTTTTGGCAAGTTATTGTAAGTAAGAACTCCTGAGTAAAGCAGAGATTTTCTACCAAAATTGCTTCTGATTTTAATCAAATCGAAATCATTTAACTGTCTTGTATTACAGTTATGAATACTCGAATTTGGAGTAAATTTCAGGGTCGAATGTTTATTGTTGGATGATGTCAAATGAATAAATAAACAGGTCTTTAATTTATATAGCTTTTCTAAATTGAGTAAATTTTTTGGTGTATACAAATCCACAATTTGTAAAAACACTTAATTGCTTTATTCTGTAGTGTTTTTAAAGGTTGCAATAAAGAACTAGATGCTGTTCCCCAAACTGTGATCAAGTACTGTAATTTTGAATATATTAAACTGAAATAGATCATTTTCAAGTATTTTCGTGGAATATAATTTCTTATTTTATATAGAATACCGATTACTGGAGATATACTTTTTCTCAGTATTTGGGTATGAATCGGCCACGAAAGAGTAGGATCGATATATAGTCCCAAAAACTTGATTGAATCAGTATATTTTATTACATCTTCCTTAAGCTTTATTTCTTTCAATGATTTTGTCATAACTGATCGTTTAGAAATGAACATGAAAGAACATTTTGGAATATTCAAACTTAGTTTGTGAGCTATTAGCCAGGAATTAATTTTTTGAAGATCATTTTCAACCCTAATTTTGATGTCGTCAACTCTTTTTGAAAAATATACAAGTGTAGTGTCGTCTGCAAATAATTTGATTCTACCTTCTAATTCTAAATTAGATATTGAGTTTATGTATATAAGGAAGAGAACAGGTCCGATCACTGAACCTTTGTGGTACACCACAGGTTATTTCTTTCACTGAGCTCTTACTATCTCCCATATATACGAACTGTTTTCTATCGAACAAATAATTTTGGAACCAGTTATATACAGTTCCTCTGATGCCAATGTGATACATGATTTTTAATAATATTGAATGATTCACTGTATCAAATGCTTTACATAAATCCAGTGACAAAAGTCCGCACTTCTGATCACTATCCAATTCAAATTGTATTTCAGTAATCAGATCTGTAGCATATCATATTGACTGAACCCCGATTTCGGATTGGTCCGATGAAAAATTCCAATATTGCTAAATAGATTCCAACTGCATATTGTAAGTTGCAATATTGGTATATATGTAGATTTGGTAGCTTATCATTTTTCAATATCAGAATCCCCAATAAATGATGAGATTGGAACCTTTAGCTTTGGTGTGAAAGTGTTTCCCTAACAAAATTAGCATTTTCAAGAGTAGAAAACTGATACTAGTTTTCTTTTTCCTCTAATGAGTAAAACGAAGCGATTTTGTTAGCGTACTGTACTCACTCGAAACAGCTAAATGGCAGTGATGAGTCCGCTGCTAAACAATGCGAGTGGCCGGCACAGCATTGTTCCACTCTGGCAAGATATGCGGCGTCGCTGTGAACGTGGGGTTCTTCTAGTAACGACAATATGCCGTGGCTCTCGTGTTCCAACAATTGACATATAACTCTGAAACATGTTCATATGGAAAAGGGTACCAGTTAAACTGTTGAAGGATTCTAATGGCGTGCGGAAGAGTATTCTACAAATCTGAAATTGATACAAACTAACAATGCGAGCCCATTCAGAATCGGCCCCAATCTCAGCACTGTGGGCATGCGCATAAATTCTCGAAAAGTCTTCGCAGCTGTCTACAAGCATATATACGCCAAAAAAATATGTTTTGTTCATGAGATAATTTTCGATAACTCGCACTGTAGAATTAATGCACGTTTAAGGTCGGCGATCAGTGTCTTCCATGTTCATTTCCAATTGCATTTGGAAACCATAAGTCATCTTGAGTTCAAATTTGGCACACTTATTGAAAAAATGTGGAATGAATATAAAAAAATTCATCTTTTTTCAAAATTTCCAAAAAAAAAAAATTGTATTTTCGAAATTAATTCGGAAACAAGGCATTTCTATTATTTCAACCGAAAGCCCTGTGAAAGTTACGTATATTCTGAAAAAATCAAACTGTTAGTATGCTTCCTTGCAAAATGCAATTAGAATTAGGAATTTGGCGGCATTTCCCATTATTTCAACCAGTTTCATGAAATACGTCGAAAATTACCGACATTTTTAGTTCAGCCCCTAACAGACAGATGGTGATGAGGCATGAGGTTTCGGAAAGCAGTTTCGATTACGGAAACACACTGAAGGAAGGTCTAATTATTGCTTCCTTCCACATGGCTGGCTTATACATTGGCGTAGTTGTTTACAATGAGTGAAATTTGCACTTTATCGATAATATGTATAATATGTAGGTATTGGTTCTTTTAGGAAAGAAACACATTTCTAGATATGATATCAAACATGATAGAAAAAAAAACAATGATTTTGATGCCATTTAGTATAAAATAAAAATGAAACTGATCAATACATCGAAAAATGGAATGAAAAAAATTGTAATTAATACAATTTCTTAGGGCCGAAGCGTTTCTTTCGAGAAAATTTTCAGAGTAATTAAATTTGTGCATCGAATGAGTATTTTTTTTCTTAGTTTTCTGGGTATTTAAGCTGGTAGCATTTGAACATTCCGTGACAGTACGTAACTACTGAACAAATTGAATCGTAAAAAGTTCAATGGTTTTCTAACTGTATAGCGTGTCTCTCGGTCTCTTATGTCTTATTCGTTTATGGAAATCACAATGCTAAATTATTCAGTGAATTTCACATCAATCTGAAATATTTTTGACGGTGCGACGTAGGCACTTCTATCGAAAAAGTTGTAGCAAAAATTGAATAAAAATTAAATGCGCGGCATACCAACAAGTTTTTCATTAAAATATTTCTTGTTGACGATTCCATCTTCCTGTTCATCGGTTCTCGAAAAAATAATTTGGGTAAGATATGGTTCGAATTATAGCCCTATTTCGACTCGGATGAAAAAGTTATATTTTATAATTCGATACAGATTTTTCATTACGATACAGATTTTAAACCAAGAGAAACCCATTATTCTTTCAATCAAGCATAATGTGCATGCTCTGCATTTGACGTTTGTCAAGTGAAAATCGGAAAAGGGATTGAATATATGAAACTCAATCATCACCTTGAATATGTAGTGAATCTTTTGGGGTTGCAGTCAGTTGTGTTGGGCTATATCACAAAGACAGTGAGTGAGTGAGTGATGATAGCCAGCTAGTAAGAAAACTCAGACCTAGACGCAAGGTCACTAAGTCTTGAAAATGGCTCCGAAATGGGAGCCGAAACGTAGACAAGTAAATCATTCCAGACGCGGATCAACCGGAAGTTCCATATATATATATATATATATATATATATATATATATATATATATATATATATATATATATCTTTTTCCTGTGACAACAGCTGAGGAGTGATGAATTGGAATTTCACAGTGAAGTCGTATCAACTTCTTGAAAATGGCTCCAAAATCGACAGAAACGTCGATCCAGATGCGGTTCAACCCGAACTTAACGACAACATACAACTGAGCGCGGAAACCTATCTGATCACATATATTATAAACATCTACTTCATCACAATCAATCATAAATCCTTCCAATATAAATTCAGAATTTGCACAAAAGACAAGTTTCTCGCGAAAAACTGTTGCCCGCGAGTTTTTTTGTGGCATGGTCAGAAATTCAATCCTACCGTTTTCTTATCAATAATAGCAATATTATTATTATTATAATCTTATCAACTGAAATTTTCTATATAGTTGGGATGACTATCTTGTTAACATTGCATAAACTCGTGCATGAATAAAAATGTGTTCGATCGGGTTTTTATTCTATCAACTAGGTATTACCTATTACTCTCTTCATGAACGTATCCACTGAAACTTGTATGCACCTAGAAAGTTATTCCTTGTACATTTTGGGTTGAAACATAATATAGGTACCTGCACTCCAATAAATAAGTCATAAAAAATATTCAGCAAATCTATCCTTGTCATTATCAAACATCATTCGAGCACACCGTCTCACTTTCTTCCATTAGTTCGACCGGTCATAAATTCACCCTTCGTCCAAACATAGACAGGCGTTGCCAGTTGATAGTATCTTGCGTCCTTGTCTTAACGGTCTAAGAGACCATCAAAGAAGTAGGGATAACTAACGATCCGGCAACATAGTTCAACATCAATTCAACATTTAGACAGAAATTAGTTTTGATGCCAGATATATCGATGAAAACAAGGATGACGAAAACAAACTGTAAAATGGGTTCATATATGAGATAAATATTCATTATAATATATCGTAGCGCCGTCGCCGGATTAGTTTGTCAAGCCCAAGTGAACTCTGACCTTAACAAAATGAAATTACACACAGCTCGCATTCTGGTTCTGGCATTGATAATACGGTTTTATATGCTCTAAACTCGTGATGTATTTTGAGAATGAAAAGCAAAAATTTCAATTTTAAAGAAAAATTGTTGAAGTGAGAAAAATAAAGCATTGAATATGAAATAGTAAATGAAACAAATGATTCCTATTTATTTATTGGAATTTTGTTAAATTTCACTATTTTATATTCAATATTTTTTTTTGTCTCAATATTGACTGATTAATCTTTGGAGTTTTATTCTTTGACCAAAATCAATTTCAATGTTTTTGTTTGGTTTTTAGTGCCATATTTGATTGTTGACCTTACCATTTGACATTATTTCTTTTCGATTAACTCCTGCTCATTCATTTCCAGAGTTTGAGAGTTATATATTTCATTGTTTTACCGTGTATTGTTACAAAATCGAAATAAGATTCCCTATGCCGATGAGCACAACATAACTGAGCCGCGGTCATAAAAACGACGCTCGTTTGCGATCTACGCTGTCGGCCGGAGAATTTTCAAGAACGACGACTCTGGAGGCCACTGGAATACGAAAGATCTTGAGAAATCTTTCCTGTTCCGATGTAGTATATAAGTATGAATTTCATCGGGTAACGGCAGTTTTTAGTATTTAGTCGTGAGAATTTAGAACATAGTGGGGCTTAATGTAGAAGTCTAGTAGAGAGTCGAAGTTTTATGCAGTTTTCAGCAAAGAGTGTTGGATGTTTAAGTCAGTTGAGAAGTCTAAGTGTTTTGTAAGAGAATTATAAGTCAGTGCAGTAGTTGTATTTTATTGTGAAGTTAATAAAAATAGTTTACAGCCGGTTGCACCGACTTTTTGTTATGGGAGCATTAAGCCAATGGACCATCAAAGGTCAGTTAACACAATGCAGCAATTGCACTATAGTTGAAGAGATTACCCATTAATAAACCCTTACCTAACTGTCTATTTTTTTCCTTTAAACATATGTTAGTGGTTCATTGTACCTTTGTGAGGTTAGGTTTATTCTGTTACAATAGATTATACTGATTTGGAGAATGATTTATTTGAAAATGGGAAAATCAAATGGAAGTTGTAGATTTCCAAGATTTTGAGTTTCTACGCAGGTTAAACGAGCGACCCAATTATTATGAGGAACTGAGTGACCTGAATTTTTTTAGAAGGTTCCGCCTAACAAAACCTACAGGAATGCAGCTTTAAGAGCTGATTGAAAATGGACTGAATTCCCCTTGTGATAGGTAAAACGTGTTCTTCACCGATTTAATGTTCCCATATATGAACGTTCCAACTTAAAATTAGGCTGTGAACCCCTTCAGGGCCAGAGCTAGGGGTGATGCAGGTGAGGCGGTTCTTCAGGAGCGGTCTTTTCAATTCTGAAGCAACAGACGGTTCACGTCACAATATGATCCCGATCAGCTCGGCACCACCCCACCCCACCAGTCAGCTTTAAGTCTTTATAGATTGGAGTGAATTCCGTCTACCTCGAGAAAGAACCGACGAGAAAAATATTGGGGGAAGTGACAAAAGTGATATCTATTAAGATTGTGAGATCTATTAAGAGGCAACCTGAGACAATGAAATAGATGTGGAGGAACTTGTAGAAGACTTCGCCAAACAGAAAGCTAGGAGAAAATATTTCTAATTTATTTATTTATATTTCTCTTTGTGAACACTCTCACGAGAGCCCAGAAGACAGAGCCTTGTGCGGGCAAGAGTCGACTAATCATTTTGGGTGCTGAAGCGCTCTGAGACATCTTACCAATTTTCACGGTAGCGTATTTGCTATTCCAACAGTGGGGAAACTTCCATAGTTCAATTCAATTTATTTGTCTATAATACATAGCATGGTTTCAATTACATAGTTTTTTTTTATAAATAATAACAGCCAGGCATCATGACAAATAGTGAGCTACTGCCCAAAAAAAGTTAAACCTTGAACATGGGCTTTTGATAGTCACTATCTGCTTATGACGGATAGTACGAAAGCAGAAACAAGTATACATAGGTAAACAAGTAAATTATTTGATTATGATTATTTAAAAAAAATTGTAGTGTAACTTATAAAATGTGACTAATTGACCATGTATAAACGAAGTACAAGCAAGTATAAATAAGATTAATTAAACACGTATACATATATACACAATTTTTTGTTTCAGAAAAATTCTTCCCCGACTGCGGTTCAAACCAGCAGTGAAATAGCTAAATTGAATATAAGGACCGCGTCTAAAACTGCTTGGCCACCCCGACCAGAGTCATAACTGCATATTTTTATTTTTCATTTGCTCGTTATTGTTATTCCTTTGGAATGTTTTCAGTTGATTCTGTGCTCATAAAATCCATAAGGATTTAGTATTTTATCAATCTACTTGTTTTTTTTGTTACGCAATGTTAATTTTGTTTTCATTTTGATTATGTTCATCAACCCAAACTCAGGCAAGCATTTTCCTTTCTTCTGAGTTTTTGGTGAAAAATTTATATCTTTAATGCAAATAGTCTGTGGCAGTTTAAAATCCCGCAGTTCGATAAACATGGCGAGGAAGCATTAGAGACACTCGCCTCAGGCATGGCCCAATTCATATAAACTTAGGAGACCAGTAAAATAAAAAAGTCCCTTTGTTAATGGTCTCATAATAAAAAGTCGGTGCGATCAGGTCTTGTGCTGTATAAGTATCATTCAGATGAATGAACCTAGAAATATCTTAACACGATTTTTCATAATTTATTGTTTCAATTTCAATTTTTGTTCCACCCTATAAGTTTTCTGCGACAGGTTTCAATATAGAGTTAAATATATAGACAAAATCCGAACCGATACCACTTAGTGAGGAACAAATTGTTCAAGCAAACTTTGGAAATAGTGTTTTACAATTTTATATGGAAAGAATTAACACAAACAAGAATCAACACTTACATATTATTGAAATATTCTATTTTAGTCCATTCAAGGCCCTCTTTGATGATTTCCTCTTGTTCCTCCTTCAGAGTAGAAGCGATGATAAACTGCTGCAGCTTCTCGTTGCAATAGTTTATCATAAGTTGCTCGAAACCGTTCTGTTCGAAAACTTCGAAGCCATAAAAATCCAAAACTCCCAATACTTTCCGCTTCCCCAGTGTTTTGGCCTAGAAAACCCAAATGAAGTTTTCTGATGATACGAATATCTGATTTCTCACCTTGATAACATCGTTCATTTTGTTTATTAACCAGGTAAAAAGGCGACTGTACAAAGTTTTACACAAAATATCCCTGACTTTGGCGGCCTCCGTTGCGTTCAGATCGCTGACGATGCCATCTTCGATTTGTTGACTCGTCAGCGATCTCTGCAACCACTTGTGCTCTGCTCCCAACAATTCGCAAACTTCAAATAGCTCTGAAACAACAACGGTCAAAGTGAATCGAGAGGCATTCCGAACTAGGTTGAATGTCGCAAGTAGATGATCGTTGAAAAACTACTTTCCTTGCAAATATCACTTCGGATATTGATTTACATGCAACATACTCGAAACTCTTCAATACATTGTTGTGTGTATTTCATTGAATGAGGCGGAAATTAAAAATTAATTGTATTGTCCCTTCAATATGGAATGATCTCCAAGGTTTATTAAGAGAACATTTTGATATTGAAAAACGCCCAATGGTTTCCTAAACTACAAAAGTTAGGTATTTATATTATAGATAGATAGATAGATAGCCATTTATTTCCAACGGATACAACACCCAATTACAGGAAATGTTAAATATTATTGTGATATATTTCAATTATAGAATTGAACAAAGTGAAAAAAAAGATTATACATTCAAGAGTTGTGATTCACTCATCTATGTAAATAATAAATGTTAATTTTAATTGATATTAGCTTATATATGAAGATTCACAATACATCTATATATATGCTCCCTTGAAGAGAAAAATATGTCACAGTTCTGATATATTTTGTTGAAATTTTGACACATTACTACAATTGGTGATTTTCGCAAGATATTCGTTTTATAGTTTTCATGATAGAAAGTTTTGTGGAATCTGGAAATAAACCGAGGCAATGAAAAATTGATTCGAGATAATAAATCCTCACATATAACTTTGACATTGACTATGTTGTAAAGAAATATGACACTCAGAAACATTCTACGTGCATTCAGGGATACAAAATTGAAGTCATTCAGGAGAAGAGAGTAATCTGTACCCCTTTCAGGATATAATCCAGTTGTTCTGAAAGAAAGTTATTTCAAAAATCTCCTTTGAACACGTTCCAAGTTGAGAATATGAATATATGATACAGTGGGTACCATATTACTGTCCCATATTCTAATTTACTTCTGATGTAGCAGTAGTAGATGGATATCATTTTTGCAATATTTTGAAAGTATCTGCCCTGTCGTACCAAAAATCCATACATCTTATTTGCAGAGGAAACAACACTATCAATATGAGATGAAAAGGTTAATTCCTGATCAAAAACAATACCAAGATCCTTGATTTGTTTGCATCTCTCTACGGTTTTATCCTGAATTTCATAATTGAACTCAATAATGTTTCGTTTTCTACAATAAGACATTACAGAGCACTTCGAGATGTTTAAATTGAGATGATTTCCAGAACACCATGCATGGATTTTATTAATATCCCTTTGTAAGCTCAAACAGTCGGAGATATCTTCAATTATTCTGTAAATTTTAAGATCATCAGCATGAAACAATTTTGATAAACTAATGATTTTTGATAGATCATCAATGAATAATAAAAATAATAGTGGTCCGAGGTTTGAACCTTGGGGTACACCAGAAGTGGTTAAATATCGACTAGACCGGTAACCCTCAATTTCAACGTATTGATGCCTGTCGAACAGGTAAGACTGAAAGAGGTGTATCAAGTTAGAAGAGAATCCATAACGATAAAGTTTAAAAGTGAGTATCTGCAAGTCTATTTGATCAAAAGCCTTCTGTAAATCAAAATACACAACATGCGACCGTTTATCGAGTGCATCAGAAATGAACTGGGAGATACTGGACAAGTTGGTAAGACAAGACTCTTTTTCTAAGAAACCATGCTGGTCTTTCGAGATTACTTCCTTCAAAGAGCTATATATGATAGTGTATAAAATGATTTCTAGAAGCTTAGAAAAATTAGATAGGATTGAAATAGGTCGATAGTTTTCAACTAAGGTTGAGTCTCCTTTCTTCAGAACTGGACATATTCTAGCCGTTTTCCAACTACTGGGAAATGTTTGTGTTCGCAAAATAAAATTATATAAATTTGCAAGTGGTTCAATCAAGGCCAGAATACAATCCTTGACCAAAAAACTAGGTATTTGATCTGGATCAATATGAAACTTATCATAATCTGGAGAAATGACCCGTGACTTATTGGAGAGAGCATGTTCCACATATTTGGCGGTGTTCCATCAAAAAATTCGGAGAATCGTTGGCTGTTCCGCTCGACATTTCGAAAGTGTTTGATCGAGTTTGGCATAGGGATCTCCTCTCTAAACTCTCTTCTTTTAGTTTACCTCCTCAATTTTGGTTGTTGGAGTATCGTCCGATATTCTCTCAATGAATGCAGGTGTTCCACAGAGTTCACTTCTGGTACATACTTTGTTTCTGCTTCATATGGATGATTTGCTGGAGAAAACATCTTGTTCCGTGTATAGTTATGTAGACGACAGTACTCTTCATACAAATTCATAGAGACATTAGCTGGCGAAAATAATGTTGGGGGTAACATCAACTTGATAGAATTCAATGCTGCGAAAACCCAGTCATGTATGTTGTCGATTACGATCAGTAATAATCTCTCATGAGAAAACCATGTGAAACTTCTTGATTCTATTCAGAATAAAGTAATGGTGATTCTTTGTTCACGGACTTGCACACTTCGTTGGAACATCGTAGAAGGGTCGGAGTCTGCGATGTTCTGAAGAAGTGAGCGAGTCCGTGAGCGAAGAATCACCAACAAGGCCGTTTTGGTGCCGAGGACCACACATGAGAAATATATTCTAACAGGCCGTACCTGTGCATTGTAGATCATTAGAAGCTGACGAGAAGTGAAGTATTATTTCTTCACACAAAATAGAAATTCAAGCTTCTGGAAAGCACCTTGAGCGATCGATCACACATGGTTCTCTCATGAGAGATTATTACCGATCGTAATTCTTAGCATCAAGATACTTTGACTTGGTAGGAATAGTTACTCCTGACATCAGAATATCAAATAAAGATAGATGGGCTTTCTTTGACAAGATATATGACTGGGTTTTCCCAGCATTGAATTCCACCAATTTGACGTTACCCTCAATATTACCTCTCTGAATTTGAGCACCGTTGTCTGCAAGACTATGCCCTGAAAAAGATGTTTTCTCCAGCTAATCTTTTGATATAAGCCAGAACTGAACCATGTGGAACACCTGCATTTATTGTGTGAATATCAGACGATACTCCATCAACAACCCCATAGGCAAGAAACTCTTCAACAAAGCACACATCTGAGGAGGCAAACCATAGGACGGCAGTTTAGAGAGGAGACCTCGATGCCTAACTCGATCAAACGCTTTCGAAATGTCGACTGCAACAGTTAACGTTTCTTCGAATTTCTCGGTAAAATGCCGACAAATATATGAAAAAAAAATACGCTCAAGGTTGAACTCTCAGAGGTTATTCATTCTTCGTTTGAGAATTGCATATTTTGGTCATTTCTCGGCTTAAATCGTGTTTTTCTAGAAATCGTTAAATAATTAAAATTATTCAGTTCAGCTAAATGAATCATTCTTGTAATGTAATTCGAGTTTATTTTGATTTCACAATTTTTTTATCAATAAATCAATGACCTCTTGGATGAAAAAAATGTTAGGTAGATTTCGGCATGCAATGATGGGAAGAATCGATTTCAATAGGTGCTTGTATCTTTTCATTGTTTGAACGTCATTTTTTTGTGGTGGATCAATATTTGTTCCGTAGTTTTTTGGGTTTGTAACCTACCACAATCTGAAAAAAAAGAACTAATATTGGAATCTATACAAGTGTAAAAGGGCAGCTTTTCAATCTTCCCCAAAAAGTTGCTGCGTCTATTGAAAAACACTTCTCTCTGGATAGATCAAATTGGCATCAGAGGTACAACTTATAATTGGTTTGGCAACTATTTAGCTGGAAGAAAGCAATTTGTGTACATGGGGAAATCTAGATCTGAACTAAGGAATGTTTCATGTGGCGTGCCACAAGGATCAGTTCTTGGACCTATTCTTTTCCTTGTTTACATGAATTCAATATCAGAACGGAATTTTCATGGAGATCTAAAATTATTTGCTGATGACACCACCTTATTTTATTTCTCTAAAAACACTAATGAATTGAAAAATAAAATGGAAAAGGACCTCAGTGACATAATATTGTGGTTGAATATGCATAAATTAACTTTAAATCCCCAAAAATCGAGCTGCAAAAGGAGACTACCCAATAATATGCCACCTCTTATTTCCGGCAATTGTACCATTGAAAGATCAGAAAACTCAAAATTCTTGGGTTTATATATTGATCCAACTTTATCGTGGACAACACATATACAAATTCTTAGGAAGAAAATATCTCCAATCATTGGAGTTTTATATAGAATATGGTATTTTCTTTCAATACAAACCGAGGAACCTTTTAAATATATATACTTTGTTCAAATCAAGAATGTGTTTTCATCCATTCAACTGAGAGTAAATATAAATATTCAAATCTTTCCTACATAATATGTTCTGATAGCCATAATCATCTAACCAGACAGTTAAATAATTTGAAAACCATACAAATAAAAGTCGATTTTGGAAAAAAGTCGTTGTACTTCTCTGGAATAAAAATTTATAACAGTCTACCTACACACATAAAAAATATCAATTCTGTTTCGAAATTCAAAATAGAGATCAAAAGATATTTCACAGCAATCAATAACAATGACTAATGAGGAACCGGAATTAAAAAAATGTTCCCTTTTTTTTTATTTTATCTGATAGAGCATGAAAATCTGTTCACAAAAATGCCCTTCTGACCTCTATCCTTCCACTATTTTTTTTTAAAACCTCTACTATGTAACGAAAAATATCAAATGCTGACGTCAACACTTTCATTCATAAATACAACCATATGAAGTTGGGTTTTGGTAAGCCACACCCCTCCTATTTAATGAATGAATATCTTAGAGGAATTTCATTTTTACAAGTTGCAGGAACTTATTACTGTTGACATTCTTTTGCGATGGGGAAGAATTCGCCATTTTTCATGTTATTTCGCGCTTCAACGGAAAATTTCCCGAAATTATGGCATCGAAGAGTGATTTTGTGAAGTTTTGTTTGGTAACTGAGTGCAAGAACAACTCTAAAGTTTCCGCAAATAAGTACTTTTTTCTGTTGCCGTTCGATTCATCGAGGAGGAATGCCTGGTTAACTGCTTTGAATGGGTGTGATAGGGTTTCTAAAAAAGTTAGGGCCTACGTTTGCGAGGATCATTTCAACGTAAGTAACTGAAAATTGTGATTCGGTTTAGGAATTGATCGTATAAAATACTCTTAAACTGATTGCTTGTTTCTGTAACAATACCTAAAAATTAATCCAAATTATAACTAGAGTTCAAAACTAGCCATCCACAAACACGTTCGTGTAGTTGTAACTACTACTATAAGTAATAATAATGAATATGACTCCAAGAAAGTGTTCATTGAATTGATATTTATTATAGAATTTGGCTAGGCTTAGCTTTAAGGTATTGTAGCAAGATCACACTCGAAATCACATACCTTTTTTTAGTGGGAAAAAGATGCAGAGAATTTTTTGAAAGTGAAATTGATGAATGATACACCTAGATTGAAGAAGGATGTTGTGCCAAGTATATCTGTGTCTGGTCCGGGTGAGAATGGAGTTGAAATGAAACGAAAACAACCAGCTGAGGTGAGTGAAAAAATTCAGCTTGAATTCATATTCTGGCCCATTGATCTGTTACGAAAAGAAACAATGACTGAGTAATATGTATTCGTAAGTACCCAACAAATTCCAATAATAGTGCTGCTTATGCTATTTCACAGTTTTTCTGTTTAGAAGTATTTTTATGTATTATATTCATTATAATGGCTCGTTTATTCCTTTTCTAATGAAATTCAAGTTTAATTTCACATATTCATGACTCAATGGAGTTTTTATCGATGAAATGTATCATCATTTGGATGTAATCTAACAGAGACATTGGAATAACTACAAATAAAAACATATATTGTAAGAGTAGAATAAATACAGACAAAAGATTACCACCAGCTTGTGGTTATTGGAGGTGTATGTGTTACCGTTTATTCGTTGTTGCATACCATTCAGATTAATTGCATTTAATGTTGTTTCTTTCTCTCAAAGCAAGGGTGGCTGACTCATTTTCTCTTCTCTGATAATATACTCATGACTCGCCGGAGTTTTTATATCAGTACATTATTGCTGAACACTCAATTAAGATCAACAAACATTTCAGGTGAACAAGGACCATCTTGAGCAACCTGTGCCAGCTAAATGTGAAAGAGGTCCAAAGAGCAATGATGTGCATATAGTCAAAAACTATCCAGTTCCACCTACTCTGCAAGCAGTATTGATACAAGATCAGCAACATATAAAGATTCTGACTATGACCCTGATTCTTCCGATTCTGCTTGTGGTGATATCCACAATTTTCTACAACATACTCTCACCTGCAGAAGTGAGGGAATCCAAGAGAATAGCTGCTTTGAGAATACATGTCGAAAGAGTTATCGGAAGGCTGAGGAATTTTAAAATGTTAGAACCCCATTCTTGCATAGATCATAATCACATACAGTTATTGGATTATATTGTTGTCGTTGCTTGTGGAATTATTAATTTTCAGGACCCTCTGTTCAGAAATTGATTACACACTTTTAGATGTGTAATTTTCAAAGCAGTTATATTTGTGTGAAAGGTGTTTTTTTTTGGAATGTCAGTTGTTTAGCACTATGGCTTGCAAACCGAGTAACCGATTTATTTCAAAATTGTTTTTCCTTGAATATTGAAAAAATCCTCATATTGAATACTTTGATGAGTTGTATGTATTGTGATTGAGTTTTTGAATAATTCAAAGGTCTTTTTTTTGCATTTCAATGTTTATATCTCTAAACAGGACAATTTGTGGGAAATATTGCTATAGCATGGAAAACGTTTTATCTCTCATGAAATAATTTTATAGTGATTGTATTTTAACTGTCCAATTTAATTTATTCACTGTCGAGTTGTTCATTAGTCATACGTTCTGCTTACCACTTACCTTATATATAAAAAATTTGTATTATTATACTAGTTTAATACACAAATGTAATCCAAAACTATGTTCATGAAATGCTCAGGGTACCATGTATCAGAAATATTATCACCTATTTTGAAATTTGAAAACTGTGTACAAATAAATAGATTTTATATTCATATTTTTTCTCAAACCTCAATTTATATAACATGCCCACATAAAATTCTATTCATTTTCAATCATTTGAAATATCATCTCATGGTAAACTGAAATATAAAACTGATTTGAAAATTGATTGATTGTTTAGTATAATTTTTTGAATGCTTATTTGTATATCTTTTAATTATTTTGCATCATTACTTTTGGTATATTTTTTTACTACTTATTCACTCATGTATTTCATTTTATTGGTAATTATTTTTTATGCTCTAAATGAACTATCCTTTTGAAAAAAAAATTGCTTTCAATATGAACATAGTTGAAATTGTATTAATATTTATAGAAACTAATTCAATTATTAATATATATATATATATATATATATACATATATATTATAAGATTAAGTTACAAATCCTTTTCTTTTTATTAGTTGTTCAAGTAAGATGATTTATGGTGTCACTAAGTTATTATTATTTGAATGACGTTCAAATATTTGTGGCATTGATTTGAGTGTAATATAAAATGTTGTTACCACAAATAATATCTGAACGCGATTCAAGTAATAATAACTTCATGACATCATAGAATGATACTTCAACAATAAACTGATGGTCTTCATGGCCAGAGATGAAGTCGTTTTCTCAATAAAATCCGAAATCCAAGAACCCACAATGAAAAAAACATCCATGATTCAAGAATACCAAAATTTTATATGTATATAAATAATTCGTTCAATTTTGCTGCTCACTGTGGTGTGTATACTTTTCTGAAATTATCAATCTTGTAATAAAATAGGAGATAGGCTTTTACTGGTAATGTACTTAGTTTTAATGACTGATTTATACCCTTAACTGAAATCAAAAATATTTATAATAGAATTATTCCAAACAGAATTTTTGGCAAATTTTTCCTTTTCTCGAAATGTAATGAAAGTATAAATCATTATATGAAATGAAAATCATCCTCTCAAATATTTATGGACACATCACTAAAATATGTTGTATAAATTTTTGGAATTGTTTAGGATTATTGAGTGAAATGTTCACTTACTTACTCTATGAAGATTAATTTCCATTGTGAAGTGTTGAAAAAGAAAAATGTTGAATTTCTGCTCAAAAGATCTTTTTTAAAATTTGGACTTTGAATCGAGTATCAAATAATCTCTTTGTTTTTTTTATTCTGTCCACAATGTAAATTGAATGAGACAGTAAAACATTTCACGAATACAAACATATAATAAAATAACTACAATTCTAGATTCTCATTCCTAAATCTTGCCATTGAATCCTGAAAAGTTATTATTTTATTACTTGGTCCTTTGTTTCTGAAGGAATCCTATTTATCATTAGTGTCTCACGTCACCACCTGAACATTTTGTTTTTTCAAGATTAAAGTTTACTTTTAGCTAGAACGTCACAATTTCTTTCAGATTTTTATGTATGACAAAATGATTTTTGAATTTTCAGTAAAATCCTCGATCTCATCACTAACATATTTTTCAAGTGAATGTTTGAAAATTTACCTCCTAAGTGATATCAATTCATAAATTTGAATAAAAATATAAAGCCATAATGGTTTGTTGGCCGTGGCCTTCAAGTTAGAATAACTGACGTTTCATCTACAACTGCCTTGAACACTTTTAAAGGAGGTAAGGTAATGACGTAGTGATCTGGTTACTGTTATAGGGCTTGACAAGTTGGTACTGCGTCCTTTACCTTATCACCCTCAAATGTCTACCACATGCACTAAAAATTGCAGGCCACGGTTAACGAACCCAGTAAAACAAAACAATGTGTTTTTAGATTATTCATATATAGGACAAAATTGTAATCATTGCTTTGTAGGTGATATCATGAGTTTTTGGAGGGTTTTTCTCATGGTGGTATTTTGAGAAATTGAAAGCATTCACTTCAATTTTTTTTCTTGAAATAATTGTTTTGCTTCAAATGTAGGCAAATTTTCATCTCAAAATACAGCAAATGCATCACCTCTTATTTTCCCACCAATAATTTTTGGTACAAAATTATTTTTCATTATTATTTCAATAAACTATGAAATCCAAAACAGTTTTTTCTTTCATTCAGTAAACTTTTTGGAAAGTATCAAAAAATAACATTCAGTATTATGCTTTATTTCACAAAAAATCAACTCAGAAATGATATGAACTCGTTGAACTAAAAAATCAGAGTAGGAGAAAAAATTATTCACAAATTGTATAAACATTTTAATGTTCATTATAACTCAAAAGGGTTTGGACTTTTTTTGAAAGCGACAGGGGGTAATACACTCATTTCAAGTAATGAAACAATCTTTTGTAGATTGCTCTTTAAAACCATTCAGATAAAACTAACATACTGTCCTATTGTTTTAAATTTCAGCCCTTTTTTTTTTTTTTTTGGCAATTCAGCTTTCAAAAGTGACAAATAACAAAGTTTGAACAATGGTGAGAAATTCGAAGAAAAAGCATGAAATTACAATACCTGATTCGACTGATGAAGAAGAAAATGGTTATCTTCCACTAAAATACCCTGCTGCTGGTAAACTGACCCAAGAAAAATTGAAAAAACTTTGTGAAAGTGTCAATAGTGAAGATAAGAAAAATGCAGGGACCTCGAAAATTTCTTTCTTTTGTGGGGAGTGTGAAGCCTCAATCAAACAGAATCAAGCTTCCATTCTATGCAAAGGTGAATGTGGAAAGTGGTACCACACCAAATGTGCCAATTTGAGTGCAAAAGATTTTGAATTCTTCTCCAAAGAACTCAAAAAATCTAGAGGAAGTCAATGGAAATGTTTGAAATGTAAAGGAAGGACCTCTGCTATTGAAACCATAGAAGAACTGACTAAAACAGTGAGAGACCTGCAGCAATCGATTGATTTTATGTCCAATCGATATGAAGAAGTCAAGAAAGAAAATAGTGAAATATTGAGATTTTTGAAAGAACTGAAGAAAGAAAGGAAAGAATTAACTTCAGAAAACATGGCCTTGAAGGATGAGATAGCCTCTTTAAAAACAGATGTAAATAACTTGAAACACTTGATAGATGATGGAGAACAAATAAAATTGAAAAATCATATTGAAATCAAAGGTATTAGTAAACAAATGAATATTAGTGATGAGGAAATTACTGGAAATATTTTCAAAAATATTGGACTGGAAATTGACAAGGAAGAAGTACAACAAATCATACGATTGAGAGAAAACGGTGAAAAAACAATAAATACCCTAAAAATAATTATGAAAAATGAAGAAACAAAGAAAAAAATTTTACAAGCATCAAAAAAATACTATAAAACAAGAGGGAGTTTAACATCAACAGAAATTGGCTTAGAAGGTAAATCTTCAATAATATATATCAATGAGGAATTAACGCAACGAAACAAATACCTTTTTGGAAAAACAAGAGAATTGAAGAAGTTTGGATTCAAATTCGTTTGGTACAAAAATAGAAAAATTTATGTGAGAAAAGATGAAAATGACAAACCTAAAATTATCAAGTATGAAGAGGACATTGAACAGTTGAAGAAAACACAACAATAAAATTGTGAACATGAAGAAAGAGTAAAGTTTAGTAGTTATGAAACAATTCACATCAGATTTAGAATTCATTACAGTAAATACTGAAATAGTTGAAGAATTCAAATCATATAAAAATATCAGTTTTGCAAATAGTGAATTATCGATTTATCATAATAATATTCGCAGTATTTCTAGAAATTTTGAAGAAGAAACAATATTTATTGATCAGTTTGAAAAACAATTTGATTTGATTATATTCACAGAAACATTTGAAATTCCAAATACTAATTTATTCAACATAGAAGGATATGATTTAATATATAATTATGGAAATATCAATCAAAATGATGGGACCGTAGTATATATAAAAAATGATTTCATCTATGAATACAATATACAACCCTTGAAACACTTTCAACTTATAGTCATGAAAATTCACCTAAACCAACTTGAAAACATTTATTTAGTAGCAATTTATAGACCCCCTTCAACATCTCAATATGAATTCAATTCATTACTTAAAGACTTTCTACTAGATAATGATAAAAAATTTAAAAATAAAACTGTTATCTTCATTGGTGACTTGAATATTGACATCCTTTCTGATAGACCCCGATCTCATGAATACTGTAATATATTTAGTATGCATGGGTTTTTTCCTTATATCAATGAATATACAAGGGAAATAAATAATCATAAATCGTGTTTGGACCATATTTTCATCAAAAGTAAAAAAAATTTTAACTTTTTCAAACCTATAATCTTCAAGTATAATATAACTGACCATTATCCCATCATTTTACAAATCGACTGTAAGAAACTCAGTGAAGAGTCAACTGAACAGGACTTCAAATATTATATAGATTATAAAAAATTACGAGAAGTATTTTCAGATATCAACTGGACCAAATATTATGAGTTGAGAGATACAGATGATTTAGCTAATTATCTTATAAATGAAATTAAGGTAGCAATGAATAAAAGTACTACTCGTGTTAAAATGAAAACTAAATTAAAAAAAAGAAAAAAATGGATAACCAATGGAATAATAAATTCAATCAACATGAAAAATGAATTATATAAAAAACTTAAAAAAAATGTTGATAACTTGGATTTAAAAAAAGAATATAAAACTTACAGAAATAAATTGAATCAAATTATAAATGAAGCCAAAATTAAATACTGCAAACAGGAAATTGAAAAAAATAATTATTCATCCAAAAGTTTATGGAATAGCATAAACAAATTATGCAATGAGACACAAAAATCAAACTTGAACTCTATTAAGTCAATCAAAACAAATTCTCAAATAATTACAAATGAAAAATTGATTTGTGATGAGTTTATTGAATACTTTAGTGATGTTGGCAAAAATTTAGCTGATAAAATTTTGAAAAATGATAATGAATCTAAAATATCAAGTCATCCTAATTCCATATACCTTGAAGAAACAAATTCTTCTGAAGTGGAAAATACAATACAACATTTAAAAAGAAGAAAATCTCCAGGTAAAGATGGAATAACAACAGAAGTTTTACAAACATTAGTTGATTTAATTTCAGATCCTCTAGTTTATCTCATTAATCTTATTTTCGAATCGGGAAAATACCCCCGTTCATTCAAAATAGGTATAATCAAACCAATTCATAAATATGGTAATAAAAACGAAAAAAAAAATTATAGACCAATAACTTTGCTATCAAGTTTATCCAAAATATTTGAAAAAATTTTGAAATACAGAATGGAAAATTATCTCAACCACATACATTTTTTGTCCTCTCAACAATTCGGATTTCGAGAAAATAAGTCAACTGAAGATGCTATTTGCCATCTCACAAATCATATCTATAATTCATTGAATGATAACAATCCAAATCTCAGTATTTTTCTGGATCTATCTAAAGCCTTTGATTCGGTAAATCATAAACGTCTACTCAAAAAACTTGAAACTATTGGTTTCCGAGGAGAAGCTTATAAATTAATGGAGAGTTACATTACAAATAGAATTCAACATGTGAAAATAAACAAATCTATTAGCAAGCCCATCGTTTTTAATTATGGAGTACCTCAGGGTAGTGTCTTGGGACCATTACTATTTAACATATACCTTAATGATTTACTGAATTTACAGTGTGAAGGAAAAATTCATGCTTTTGCTGATGATATAGTGATATATTATAATGCCCCAAATTGGAAAAGAATGAAACAAATTGTCCAAAATGACATATACAATATAAAATCTTGGTTTGATGAAAATTTACTGACTGTTAATTTTGATAAAACCTTTTATCTTCCCTTCACTAGTTATCAAAATTCACTTCCGAATTTGGGCCCAATTAAAATCAATAACGAGTACGAAATTTGCGAAACTGAGTCTATAAAATATTTAGGTATAATCATTGACAGGAATTTAAAATGGGACCATCATATTTCATACGTTATAAAGAAATTGAGATACCTCATTCCAAAATTCAAGTTTTTGAAACAATTTCTTTCAGTGAAACACCTTGAAATGTTATATTTTGCTCTGGTACAGTCTCAATTAAACTATGGCATTCTGGGATGGGGTGGTGTGAAACAAAATTTTCTTCACAATCTGGAAGTGATTCAGAAAATTTTTCTAAAAATTATTTATCAGCAAAACTATCTATGTCCTTCTGATCTTCTATACAAAAAAAGTAAAAAATTTGATATAGTACAATTGTTCATATATAGAATTTTAATTCATATTTTTAAAAATAGAAAAAAAATTAATTTCAGCAATCATTTATATGACACAAGAAATAAAAATATTTTGACTCTGAAAAGTAAATCGAATAAAAAAATAGCAACCAGGAATTTTATATATATCATACCAAGAGTATATGATGTATTGCCAAATTATATTAAAAAAATCAAATCCTTCTTCTCCTTCAAGAAAGAAGTAAAAGAATGGTTACTCACAACTGATCGATGTTTTTTCCGAAATCTAATAAATCGATAATTCATTATAAAAAGATCTTGTAAGATTTACACGTTTTGTTAGTTAATAATATCTTAGTATTTTATATTAACGTATCCTTACAACAAGTTTTACTTCGTAAGGTTTTTGATGATTTATTCGTACAAATGTATATTTATTACAAAATATGTTCCTTATATTTATTCATGAATAAATTTTATTATTATTATTATTATTTGTATGTTCATTATTCTTAACATGTATAGTACACCTTAAAGCAAATACACATAAATGATACAGGGCATTATAAAAAACAAAATAATATATTATGCATGGTCATGTAATGATGGTATAAATACACGAGCATTAACCGGGATACGAAACGAGCCTAAGGTGAATTTCGTATGGTTAATGCGAGTGTATTAACAACCATTACATGAGAGTTGTATGCGCTTGTTTTTCTAGACTCTATAAATGATGAACTAATAATATTATATCTGTATTGTGAGTCCTACTAATAATTTGGTTTTATTCTGAACAGAATTTTCCTTTCCTTCCACCACTGAATTTGAAATTACGTAGTTTGTATTGTGTATAGAGAGTGGTCCTACAAAACTATACATCTATCATTTTTCTTGCTTGTAATTCAAAGCAAAAATGTCGGACAAGTAGAGTTTGATTGTGAGGACACATTTGGACTTATTCAGGGTTTGGAATTATTCTAAAAAAATTATAATTTTGTCTAGTAGTTCTCTATGAAATACCCTGCATGAGAAATGTGCAGTGTGCATAGTCAAAACAATATAACGAGTAGAACCTTTCAAAAATATGCTTCTCTGATGTCACAGTAAAAATGTTAGAATTTGCAAAAACAGGACTGTCATACATTTGTTAATGAACTTGTTTATATAAATATTAGAATTTATGCGTAGTCACTGATTCACTACCAGAAAATGTAATAAACGCCTACATGAAACAGAAATTCAATCTAACTTTCAATAATAAAAAAACGAAAAAGTGGGCATTTTTCAACTTCAATTCTAGAAAAATAGCCATAGGATTACGTCGAGTACAACAATATACCAAACTTTCAAAAAATTTGACTGACATAAGAAAAGTGTGGGGTACTTTACTTAGAGAATTGATGTGAAAATAGCAGCCGATTCTGCATTGAGCGTTTGGGTGAACTTTAATGAATAGGGTATCATTGCGAAGATAAGTTTGTACCTTTTCACATGATGTATCACTCGACCCCATTCACCATTTGAAATTTTAGGGTTGTGACTCCCCGTCGCTAGGGGTTTGAAGGCAGAGGTTAACGAATATGTCAAAATGTGTCTCCTTAAAAAGCAAATTTTACATGTCAGGGCCTTTTTACTTCAAATTCAAATCACTGTCATTGGACACTCTGTACAGTCATACTGGGTGTGGTTGTAGCCGTTCGGTAGAAGTGTCCGCTTTGAATTTAACAGACTCTGAGCACAGGTAGTTCGCTAGGTTTGAATCCTGGTCACGGCAAAAGTAATTCTGCAACTGGTTGCCTAGATACCAATCCTGGTAGGTTGTTTTTTCAGTCGGAGGAAAACCAAGATAATGGGCACCACTGCTTATGTACAATCCCCCTAAAAAACAGTCAAAGTGAATTTATGTGTTGTATAAACAAATTATAATGGGGAATGTTATTCTCACACAACAATATGTAGGTGAAATGTCACATATTTTTAAAAAGGCAAAAAAACTACATACATACATAGATACAAACATGTATACATCTTCAATACCTAATAATTAATTATAATTATTATTACATACATACATACATCTTCAATATTAAATCAAATTTCTGCAAAAATAGCAATAAAAAGATTGAACCCTTTTCAGTTCAGACACACTAGCTTCAGACCAGTTTCAGTTTCATCTCAAAGACACACTGATACACAAGTATTACAAGGCATTTGTATAATCATATTTTGATTTTTAGAAAAAAGAATGAGCCACCTTCAGAAATACTCCTCTCTTACTACAAAGTTACTTGAGACGATTAGGCATTCAGAAACAGAAAATATAAAAAGGAAAAGGGGTTCATATTTTTTTGTTCAGAGGTAGGACAGGAAGAGAAGATAATTGTGTATACTACTAAAATGAAAAAGAAAGTAATATCAATGAAAACACTCATCACATATATTACCTCAGCTACAAGAGTTTTCCTTCTTCCCAATCCTGTGAGTGCATTTTGTGAAGGAAGCATGCCCTGTTAGGTATTACATTTCAGACAACTCTCCATATCAGGTATGAGCACTTTTGTTCTCTGTGTCACTGTTGAGTTGTCTCTCCATCTATCTTGCCACTTTCTTAGTATCCTACCCTTTAGGTCCAAGTGATTTGTCTCATTTCAAACATTTAAATTCCTCCTCCCATCAACTGATCACACACAGATCAAAAATACAAGTTCTATTTCTAGCCCAAAGGATACTGCATACCACAGATTATCTTCAACTCACTTAAATGGGCAGCACAGTCTTTGCATTTGACAAAGTTAATCTGGTTCTCTTCTTAGTTGAACTCCATTACAACTGAATATGCTTTATTCCTCACGTTATGTTCAGGAGTAATTTTTCCTTTGACAGTAGAGATACGTTTGACAGTATCATGTTTCAGCTGAACAAAACCAACAGCATTGTCTCCATAACTCTCTTGTGCAGACCTACAATATTGTTATGAATAATTCAAACAAATTCTGTATACATAATTTATAACTTTTTTTGTAATATTCAACATTCATTGGACGTTAGTAGTTAGGTACCTACTATATTGACAAAATTATTCCAATATATCATTCAATTAGGACAGTTTTTCACCACATATTGATTTCCTTCTTATAATTCGACATAGTCGTTGGGCACACTTGAAGACTGGCGATAAATCAAATCATCCTAGAACAATTTGTTCTGGCCAGTCTCAAATTACCTACTCTGTAGGTTTTGGCTGGCACCTGTCAGAAAACAACTACTCCTCTGGCTGATACCACGAAGGGCGTTGGATTATATCCGACCGGTGCCAGCGCAGGTTTCTTCACAGAAGTAAATCAACCAGGGGAGTAGTTGTTTTCTGACAGGTGCCAGCCAAAACCTACAGTGTAGGTAATTTGAGACTGGCCTGAACGAATTGTTCAAGGATGATTTTCCTTCTTATAATCATACAACTAGTTATCAATAGGTAGGTAGGTAATTTATTTATTTCAGCAGAGTTATAGTCAACTGCAACAGGCCTCAAAATCTCGATCAGAATACGGAGTTCAGAATGGAGTTGATCATTTTATTTTTATACCTAGTGAAAATATATAGAAAAATTATTCGAGGAGTTTCAGATTTGGTGATAGGCAACGATAATAGATTCAAAGTTTATTTGTCAAAATATTGAGGCTAATTGATCACATCATACTGTTATGTATACCGATTGATGCGTTCCGATGCCTTGCAAAATAAAATGTTTTCAAGTGTGCCAAAAATATATTAATACTGTCTTTCTAGCAATATTTCAAGATCCACTTCAAAGTGAACTTTAATGGTAACTCTTTCTCACGTGAATTTAATACTGGATTCAGTCACTACACTAGGCAGCAGATTTAAGTAATAAGTACAATAGCAAGCTTTAAGTGTAGAACAAAACACCAGATTTATTAATGAAGTTTTAAGTAATAAGCTTTAAGTAATAAGAAATGGAAATTATCCAACTTTGTGATGACAAGTGCAGTTTTAAGTAATAAGAAATAAGTAATAAGCTATAAGAAGTTCAACCTTCATTTTTGAAAGGGAACGTTTATATGCACTTGTCATAAAAAAGTCTATAATTTCCAACTCTTATTACTTAAAACTGCTGCATAAATCCAGGGTGAGAAATAGAAATAAGTAATAAGCTATAAGAAGTTCAACCTTCATTTTTGAAAGGGAACGTTTATATGCACTTGTCATAAAAAAGTCTATAATTTCCAGCTCTTATTACTTAAAACTGCTGCATAAATCCAGGGTGAGAAATAGAAATGATCCAACTTTCTTAGGACAAGTGCATAAACGTTCCCTTTGAAAAGTGAATGTTGAACTTCTTATAGCTTATTACCTATTTATTATAACAAAAAACTGCTGCATAAAACAGTGTTACTGATTATTTGGAAAAGGAAACTTACCTCAAGATCTTCTATCCCTTCATTTCTAGACCCACAAAATCTGGATTTTTTGAAATGATTCTGAACATGGTCACAGCATCAATCTTTTCAAAAAACACACTAATCGCACTGTATAGGAAATAATTTCACTAAATGTCGGACTTCAAATAAACTCACTAAACTCAGCGAGTCACGTACAAACTATTATCATAGAAAAGACTTCGTAAGTATACAGCCATTATTGCCATTACACAAATAATGAAACAGCTCAGAGATCGGAGACACCCGCTTCCAACGAATGAATGATAGAAATAGCGAATATGAACTAATTTTTCCAATTGCAGCTTTCTTTTTGGGAGTTTCAAGCCCCGGGGCAGCTAATTTTAGCTTTACCATTGGTTGAAAAATGACATGTGTCAAATTCCACCAATAGTGAAGCTAGAATTAGCTGCCCCGGGGCTTGAAACACTCAAAAAGAAAGCAGCAAATGTGAATCACTAACTGGCGCCTTTGTCAACAGCATAACCTCAAAAACTCTGAACCAACAATCAGACGCCATTGTAACTTTGAATGATGTGAATTTAGCTGCTGTCAAATTAATCTCGTATTGCCAACTCACCGTAGTAAATCTAAATATTTTATAGTATTTCGTAGTATTTTATCGTAACTAGAAGGAGATGGAGAGCATTTATGAATGAGTAAATGCTGACGTCATCATTTAATATTTTTCGTTACATAGTAGAGGTTTTTAAAAAAAATAGTGGAAGGATCGAGGTCAAAAGGGTATTTTTGTGAACAGATTTTCATGCTCTATCAGATAAAATAAAAAAAAAGGGAACATTTTTTTAATTCCGGTTCCTCATTATCCACAAAATTATTTTTATAATTTATCGATAATGTCTGATTCAGCTGATTCATTTATACTATTTTATACCCATCCTTTCATTTATATATGTATATGCAACTGACATAATACTTTATTTTATTTGTTTATTAATTTGTTCATATATGTATTTTTTTGCCTTTTTTTTTCAACTCCCTGTATAAACATGTATGTTTCTTGGGATCATTAAAGTTATTATATTATATAAAAGTCCAATTAGTCAGCAACTTCTCGTATAACTCAAATTTTGCCTATCAAAAAAATAATAAGAACTGATATATATGAAAATACTTATGTGTTGACGTTTCGGAAACTAAATCTGTTTCCGTTCTCAAAACTCCTAGGCGAATTCCTTTTCAAGTGCAAATACCGGGTAAATACAAACCAAAAAAACTACGGAACAATAGGGGTATGATCATATATACATATAGTGTGTTAATTCAAGGCGATTAAGACATGAAAACTCCACTTACCGTAATCGTTGCTAATAGAGCAACCCTCCGTACCGTCTATGTTATTACAAGGCACATACTTCAAATTACCTAATTTCAAAATTATCGCTATAACGCGAAAAATATCGATTATTTCACTGTTCGTGAATCCGAGCACTTCCAGAGCGCCCCTCGTATAAACGAACAGCTTCTTGTCGTCGTCTTCCGTCAGAGTCGACTGATTGTTCTCCGTTTGCAAGATGGCGTAATGTTCCACGTTGCGTTGCAACTTGAGGCTTTCTGGAAAAACAAATGAAAACGTGCTCGGGTCGCTCAATTGTAGACAAGTATGATTGCTTGCTTACTCAACAGGTGGATGTCTGCGCCACACAAAAGCTGGTAGAAGATGTGGAAGTTTCTGTCGCAAGGTGCTAGGCTGGTGACCCTTGACTGAAAACAATACAATAATGTTTATTTACCATATATAACTAACAACTTGTACAACTTATATGTGAATTAATATTGTATAATTGTGGAATGTGCAGGTTAGCACATTCGCCTTTCAAGCGGAACACCGGGCACCGGGGTTCGATTCCCCGCCAGGCCACTGTGCTGGGTAATCGCACGTTAAAAGGTAAGGCCTCGTTGATCCATTGCTCGCACAAGTTTCGACTTCTGAAGGTTGACGTTCGTCAGCTGGTTACGGAAACGAACAATTTTGGAAAAAGTTTTTTAGAACAACATAGCCACTATACAAACGAGGAGAAATAAATCCACCAGGACCATCGTGGTTTAACAACATTTCATCTAGATTTTTGATATCACAGTAAAATAAGTTGTGGAAAATATGAATCATTCAAACTATTTCATAAATATATCGAGAAACTAGTCACTAGAATCATATTTGAGGAATAGTGTAAAAATAGAATTTATGGAGAATAATATAGTAGTTTGTACTACAACATGAGTGGATATGGTCAATATCCATTCGAGTTATACAGTTAATTTTTTCTTCTATCATGTAAATATTTAAGAACTCTCTTTCAAGTATAATATTGTTACGAATCTCCTAGCGCTCTCCTAGCGCCGGCCCTGACGGAGATCGTAAACGCAGATGAGGGATCGCGTCGTAGCAAACGTCATTTTCCAGGAATCGGTAAATCGCGTGTGGAGAATTCGCGAAGATTCTTCATAGGCGCAGATATATATACGGAAAAGACTTCGTCGCGGACAGAGTTAGCTAAGTGGCAAGTGGCGAAAATTATTGGGAGCTAAGTGGAGCAGAGCTTTGTGCGGAAGTAGAATTTTTAGTACAGAGAGTTTTAGTACCGAGCATTGGAAAGTTATCGGAGCGATTTAAGTGATTGTGTTGTATTTTATTGTGATAGAGAGTTATAATAAAAGAAGTTTAGTGTTGTTTGGTGTTTTAATCAACGAACCCCAAGGAAAATCGTAACAATACTGATAATCAATTTTGGATAGTGTATTTTTTAAATATTCATTGAAAGTCAAAGAAAACAAAATTTATTGAATTCAATATTGAACTATACAAATTGAATTAATAACGACAAAAAAGTACAAAAGAAATGGTGTCGCTGAGACGCGAACCAACGACTCTAAAGTGGACTGCTTAAGAGGGCATACGCCTCAACCAACTGGGCCATTTGGGCCGTACAGAATCCGTTAATTATTGGTGTGGGGAGTGGATGTAAGTCCTCCAATTCCAGAAAAAAAATCAATAGTGACAATAAACTACAAAAGGTTTCAGATATATAAGTACATTTATTTATGCTTGAATGAGACAACTTGGATTTCGTGTTTGTAGGTAGACAGATCAGAATTGTGAAGTTTCTACAAGGTTGCCCCTGGTAACCAAGTATTTTCTTCTCTGTGATTGGTGGAATTCATATCCTACCTTGTGTGGATATGAAATCATATCCATTCAGTTGACTGGAATTTCCTACCTATCCGTTTAGTGAGCTATGAAGAAATGAACATATTTACGGATGAGAGTAGATGAATATTTTTTCTGGGGGGTGTAATTGTAAATCTTACTTTACAGAAATGAGTATGTTGTCCAAAACAATATAACGAATTATATAGTTATGAGCATATAACATGGGTGTATCATGGTTTACTCTTACAATTCATCTTTCTATCGGAAATACATTCACTACGTTCAATGTTTCAAGGAGATGTACCTATAGCGCTACCTATACAGAGCAGTAAGTAGCTCTCTAGTCCATTTTGATATCGAACTGGAACTTATTTATTCTTGTTTATATTTAAATTGAATCATCCTCATATGCCTATCGTCAATGTGAGTTTTTATTTAGGCTATCTCATTATTTTCAGTTTTTGCGTGATGTACTAGCCTCTGTTGAATTCATATGAGTTTTCGTTTAAATTATTGTATCAGTTAGTTCTGTGATTGTATATTCAAAGGGTGAAGCAAATCAACGACTGATCTCGATCCACAAAATATTTGAACCATTTTGGCTTTATCCAACTCATAAATTGTTTATGAATAATTTATAGTGGTCGCCACGGTCATTTACAGTTGTAGATCGAAAATAGAATCTAATCTGTGGTGCCATCATCAAAACAAAGAAAAATTATACTCGATAAAGAATCCCAGCCAGTGCAGCCGAAACCACTTTTTATACAGTATTGCTTCTTCTAATTCCTGCTTCAAAAGAATGGTAAGCACATTCTATCGAATTAAGACAATTGTATGGAGAAGCGTAGCGACGTCTCCAATTAATTATTGTCCTAGATCGATAGTGCTTAACGTTCGTGATGGTTATTTATAGCGTTTGCCAACATGCATAAAAACTCCGATGCGTTGTCTCGTATCGAGAGATCGTAAGCCCAAAATATCAATATCTAGCATTCTTGATCTCGAAAATTTCAACAGAAGGAATCTCTTGTATTCCAAGAGAGGGAATAGAGGTTGTTCTTCGCATATCTGTTTACCGGATGAAACATACTTTTTATAGGGTTTTATAAATAGACGAATATGCCTATAATGGCTTGCCTATTGTAATGTGGTCCAGACTATATACAGTGATATTCAAAAATTTCCACCGTATGGAAAACCTTTTTATCATTTATTCATTTATTAATTTATTATTGTCAAAATTTCAAATTTCCGAACAGTGTACAGGGGAGACCGATAAATAGGAATTGATACACCTACCATAAAAAAATTAAAGCTCTTACTTTCATTTATCATATCGAGAGGATTTGACCGAACAAAAGCATATCAGTAACACACCAAGTTTTTTATGCATCTTGTTTTTTGGACGATCCTAACATATTTCCTCCTGAAAATTGAGAAGTCAAATGTGACATTCATCTATTCGGGCCACCATTTCTTGCTGTTCAAATTGCATTTGTTATAAAAAAAATCAATGTGACTCTTGGAAATGTTTCGTGATATCATTTCATTTAGCTCCAGTTGTTGAATTCAATATGTTTTATTATGAAGACTTAGATTAGTAATTCAGTGAATTACCAACTTACCGACCTCTTTGGCCTAGCACCAGTAAATGAGACTTACCTATCGTTTTAACAACAGATATACCATATAAGTGATCAAGAAAGCCGACTCAGGCTGAACTAACTTGATCAATTCATTGTAGATGTTCTGTTGAAAACAGCATCTACTTTTTAAAAAATGCTCATACAACGTATTTTGAACCGCTGATCACGAATGTAAGGAAAAAAGGTCCCATTCCCATTTTTGATAAAAAACTGGATTCGAAATTATGCGACTTTCCATTGATTGACAGTGGTGTGGGTCAAACAAACCACTACCACGAATTAATAACAAAAAATTGAATTTAAGTAGTTGAGGCTTTTGTAGGCAACCAAATAGTTAGGCATCGTTGATCATTCATTTATAATAGGTTTCATTGAAAAACAGATACCTACCCGCGGAAAATGAGCGGCCAGATTTTTCACTGAACTCAAACATTATTTAATAATAATCTTTAGGCTTTTTCTATTTTCGATATGCATAATATATGGGTGGTTTCGTTTGTCATGCACTGACTAGTTTTGAAAAAAGTTAGACTAGCTCGAGTATATTTTGTCGCGTAAAACACAAATCCGATGTAGGTCAACAGTACTCGCTCTCCTTCCTCCATTTTATTTTATATGCAGATTCATGCGAAAGGGAAGCCCTGTAATGTTCAAAGAACACCGCGTGAATCAAGGGACAGGGAATACGAATTAACATTTACTTTGAATTTCTGAAGTTTATAAGCCTCAGGAAAAACTCCTTTGGGCAAGGAGTCCCAAAGCTCAGCTATTCTATTGAAAAAAGATCCCTTAGCAAGAGAGGTTCGTCAGGTCTTCAAATTCACAACAAAAGGGTGGGAATTCTGTACTCGTCGAGTCATCCGTGTAGATATTGCCAAAGGGGGAACGATTGATAACAAGAGAGGCATATTTCACCTTTCTCTTGAACTATAAAATCGAAACATATTTTCAGTTACAATACCTTCCTATATTTTCGAATTTATTCCAATATGAAACAGTTGAACTCATTTCGAAAATAATTCTATATTGATAATGAGTAAAACTAGAATACTACAGCAATTTGTTCCAATTGTTTTATGGTGCATAAAAATGAAGGTACTTCTTCCGATTTCGGAAAGCCTGTAATATTAGAACGAAAGGATACCTTGGAATTTTGACATCAGAATCGTATTCAAAAGGTCTGATTCATGTTTCATTGTTTCCACTGTAATCAGTGCATAAAAAAACTTCAATTATTAGAAAAAAATATTTGTATATTTGTAGATAAAATGAAGTTTTGGTGTCATGGTAAATTCAACCGATATGAAACCAATGATTTTCAATTGGTTGGTTGAGTATTTTAAAAAATTCATTAAATTTAAAGAGTGTTACTATTGCACTGCAGAGTGCTTCACTTCGCTAGAAGTTTCAACAAACAAGTTAATTTTTTTTCTCCCATTCCCTTCTCGTGTGTTTTGGTTTATACATCTTTTATAGCTTCTCAACTCTGCTATTAGTCACTACCGTTTTTTTGTTTTTAAATTGTATAGGTATTTCTGTTGAATCCTAATACATTGAATGTCTTCTCTTTCTGTGTTGATACTTTCATGCAATATTAGATACAAGTTCTTTGCTTGAATGAATTTTTTTGAGTTTTTCTTCTGTTAAGGCGGATTCAAGCAAGCCAACATAACTTATGAATAAGAATCCGCCTCAATTTGATTTTTCACAACCTGAGTTCAACCAAAAAATTGCATTTATTTTGGACCAATTATTAAAAGGTTTTTGAAATGAATACCTGGTGCCCTCACATTTTTTAGGAACCCCTTGTTGTCTTTGAGGAACAGAGTTTTTGATATTCTGATTTTAATCAGAAAGTTACTCCTAGAGATATTTGGGTATTCACAGTAATTTATCGAAGAAAGTGAGCTGTACTAGTATATGACGTTACGAGGAGGATAAGCAGCCTATTACGGACGGGCAAAAAATTCCACCAAGATTGTGCGGTAATTTCTTCGTTATCACTCATTTTCAATTATCGACGAGACAACAGTAAATGTCAGCTAGTAGGTAAAACAATTGCTTGTCGATTCATAGATGTAATTGGAAACAGTTCCAACCCAAAAACTGTTGAACATTGACTTTCCTGAAATCATGATTTTTAATTCAATTTAACAAAGAATTTGGAGCGGAAAAACGCTGAATTTGGTCTTTCAACAATTGAATGTAGTCATGAGATCAAATTTATCAGTTTAAAAGTTATATAACCCATCATTTTAAAAAAGTTCCAGAAGCGGCCATCATCAATTTAAAATACACGTGTATTTTGAATGAGCCATCACCTAATAGCTGTCAAATACGTAATGCACGGTTCAAAATAGTGAGAGTATAAAAAAAAGTTATGCATACCTTATCGAGAAAATCTGTTTGCATGTAACAAATAATTTACTCAGTATTACCTGACCAACAAATTTTGAAATAAAGATACAAAAAGTCTAGACTAAATTTGTAATCGTTACACAATTCTACAACATACTTACAATGTATCAAATGTCCACCTATTGGGTCTCCTTTGAAATCAAATTCTATATCCAAAAATTTGCCCTGAAAAAAAACACAGTCTAAAATCTGAATCAGATAGTATTATATTTTTTGAAAAACCTACGAATCTTGAGGCATTATCGTTCTTCATTGTCCTCGCATTTCCGAAAGCTTCCAGTAAGGTGTTCGCTTGCACCAGGCGGTCTTTGACTAGTTTTGTTTCTGTACTACAGCCGGACACTAAGACTAAGAACTGTAAAACTATTCTAGCAGCCTCTGTTTTGCCAGCCCCACTCTCTCCTGAAAAAAAGACATTTGGTCCATTTAAAAATCCATTGCATACACAGAGTTATTCACAAGATAAATAATCAAGAGGCTTAAAACTGATTCCTGAGGAATACTATATTTGAATACTGCAGATTGTTGAAATGTTCACATTTCTTATGTATTTCTAAATGTTGAAATGATTGTTTATGACATGTGATTTTCCATCTCAAGAGATTTAATATGTAAAATATGCTCAAATTATTCAATCTCTATTGAACCTGAATGAATAAAACTCCAAATGAGGTATTTTTGTTAATTCACCTGTTACAATTATACTTTGGTCCTCATTTCTATCATTGAGCCATCGGTAAGCTGACCCAGCAATGGCATATCTGAAAAATATGAATATACATGAATATAAGTTTTGATAAAGGTATTCATTGATTTCAAACATTAACTGAGACAGTCAATTTTGGAACACAAACTGAAAAACAAAAACACTTGAAACCCTTCAAAAATTTATGGCATAAAAATGGTAATACCAAGATATGTTCCTGTTAATATACATGATTGTAATCACTTTAACTTATTATAGGATGCTGAATCATATTTGAGTCCATTTTTGTTGTTCAATTTGTATATCAAGCACATGCAACTTGCATCAAATAGATTACATTTACCTATATAAATTTTCTACACGAATAGAGAGTACTTAGTAATTCATTCATATGGACACATGGATATCATTTCATTGTTAAACACAAAGAAGCTTGTTTTTCCCAGAGAAAACTAGCCCATGAGCTCATCAGGGGTTCTCATGGCTAGATTATACAATTTTCTGACTAAATATAGCATATACCAATCCATTTTTTGAAAAAAACGTTGATTTAAATAATATATAGAAATTAAGTATAGGTTTGCTTGAAAAATCATAATTTTGTGGAAAAATTTAGACTAATATTGAAATCTAGGAAAGTTCTGATCTACCCTGAAAAGTTATTGTGTTAATTAAAAATAGTAGATTTGTTCATAGAGACAGGATAGTTGACCAAATTTTATTTACGTGAAAACCATGTAAAAGGGAGTGATGCTTTTTTTGAAAGGTATTCCATTTGGGAAATCTAGTGTACCTACAACATTCATTAGAAATCTGCCAAATTCATGAACATACAGAAATTCTCCCTGAAATCAAATTGAAATCCTGAAAGAAATTACTCATTTTAAAATTTGGTTCACAAATTTCATTAGATTTTTTTTTGTATTTTTCTTATGAAAGTCGCAGCTTGCATCCCATCTTTTAAGCCTAGTTCATGTAAAAGAAAGGTAACATAATGTATTTCAGTTAGACAAGGTAGCAGAGGAATCTGGTTCATGTAAAGATTAAGTAACCACTTTGTTTTGAAAGTTTTGTTTCACAATGTTGGCAGCAATAGTCAGTAAAATTGTTATGTTTGAAATTTTGCGATTTATAAAGATTCATTTTCAATTTTTTTTTTTCAATTACGGACATTGAAACTGCAGTACCAGTAAATGCATTTCAATTATTACTATTTACTTGCTTATGAAGAGGACAAAATCTACATTTCTCTGTCACTAGCCGTTATTTATTTGTCGATTCCGTAAAATAGGATCATTTTGATGAGCCAGCGGTAGGGAAGTAAGATATAAAGTTGAATATTGTTCATCTCTTGCGTTAACTAACCTCTCTTACTTAGTTTTACTCTACATCATAAAGTAGGTGCAGAATTCTGTTTGTCAATTTGACTGAAATAATAAAAGAAAGATAATGAAGCATCAAAATAGAATTGACGATGAAAGTTCACAAAGGAAATGAGTTTAGGCATTAAAATAATCTTCAAAACATGAATGATCCACGATAATGAAAAAAAATTCCACTTCTGTCTATGAATTGATTGCCAACTTTTGGTAATATGTATAAGTTATCAAGAAAATGTGTGATTCAGGCTATGGCATCCATAAGAAAAACGAAAGAAAAGACACGACTTGGACATAAAATCACTAGTGCCATCTACCCGCAGCATCCATTCCTTCAAATGATAGTTTCATAAGGTTGACTAACTATATCTCCATAAACAATGTTATATATCTATAAACAATGCTGTATCTAATCTTTCTTACTTTTTATGTTACTTCACCTTACTTCACAATCAGCCCCCGAATTCTATTCCACGAATTCGATTGTGGAGTAGCTCAGACTGTGACTGTAGAATGCGCTGTACCGAAAATATACGCATATTCTAAACAATTCGATAATCGAATTCGTGAAATAGAATCTGGGCTCTGTTCAGAAACGGAAGTGGAATCTTTTGTAGATGTCAAAGATCATGGATATTTTGATTTCTTATAACCTAACCTTCGGTTTTCTCAATTAGGCATTCCAGATCTCGTGATGTCTGGACGGCAAACAATAAACAAACCGATCAGTTTTCAAAATTGGGGGAATATTCATCTTCCATTATTGAAATGCTCAATAATGGGTAGAAAACACTGAGGGCACACCAGTTTTACCACTGAAGTCTTTTGAAGACGAAACTTTCCTCTCAACATGTCAGTCTGACAAACAGAAATCTGCACCTACTTCACCCTTCAGAGGTGGGAACTTTGTCAAATGAACGGAAAAATCAAAATTGTGGTGGTGTCATAAAAACGCTTCAAAAGCTTTCCACACAGGCATTGGCTAACAATCTTATTTCTCTATATACAATCACAGTAATTAGATGACATAATTCTCTGCGATCTAGTTCACTGTGCACACTCATACAAACCACAGACAACATATAGCATCTTAAGCCTACTACACACAGGTATGTAAGTCGGCCAACTTGGCTTGTACAAGCTAAGTCAAACAAACGACTTGCATGAGCTTGTGTAGTAAAAGTCGTGGGTTGAATGAAGTCGAACGTTAGGCATGAAGTAAATCGGTCAGACCCGATTGCGTACAGTCTTTTTAATTGCAAGTCTGAACCTGTGTGTGCAAGTTGTTCGATTTTGAGGTGTACAAGCTACTTTTTGCAGGTATGGCTGATTTACGTAGCGTACCTCGTGATTTTTTACGAGAATTTATTGAGATTTATAAGAAGGGCGGAAGGACCTCGGTCGATAGCCATTTGAGCAAAATTGCATTTTGTTCAATAAACTGCATTTATTATTATTATAAGGAAAATACGAGTTTATGGAAAGTGAAAACCAAAGATTAAAGTAATGAACAAAAAAAAACAGCTGCATACAGAATCCTAAGGGGAAAATTATGTTAGGTTGAGGCAAATGCAACTCAGGAAAATGTAGTTTTGTAGCCTCTCTCTTGTCCAAAGTTTACGAGTGCAACCGCAGCACCTATGAGAATATCCTTGTCGGAATCCACTAATGCAAACTAACGTCGTAGAATAAGTTGATACGTGTGGATGCAAAGATGACTAACAAACTTTTCTATCAACTTGGCTTGTCAAGCCAAGTTTTACGATTTGATTGTGCTCGTGTAGAGGGCTTTACATACAAACAAGCCTCTCTTCAGCTGTTAAAACCAAAAATCGCTCACATATGCGGCGGCAGTTGGAACGGCCCTCTCTCGACGTAGGCCTCGACCAGGTCGGCCGAATACAGCGCGAGCTTCTTGTACGGGTTCACGGAGACGAGCACGTTGCCGATGTATGTGTAGATGTGGTCCCTCTTGAACCGCTGCTGCAAGTTGGCCATAAACGCGTCCTCCGTCAGCGGCTCGAGCAGCACCGAATCCCAGGCTCCGACTTCGTGCTCGAGGCTGGGCATCCTGGCCGGAGTGCCGCCCGGGCGGCATCTAGTCCTAGGTCTGCTTTTCACCGTGCCCCAAGAGTCGATTCACGCGGGCGAAACGGCGACGCGGAGGGCTTCGCTGGGGCCGGAGTTGGCGGCGCTCTTCATTGTCCGCAAACGAGCCGTATCTGATTCAGTGCATTATTAATTGAATTATTGAATTAATTCAGCTTCAACTCTTTTACTTGTAAAGGGGTTTCCGCTTCGCCACTTGTCATTTCTGACGGCTGTCAAGTCGGCCGAGTCGAAGGATTTTCCCAACGGTCTTGGCTCACAACCAGTGCTGCCAATGTGGAAACGATGAATTACACAGACGGCCGCCTTAAATTACACAGAATTACACAGACATGTGATTGATGTCACTAATGATATATGAAGGTGTGATTTTTTTTTCTAGATTCATTTGGAAAAAGGCTAATAGGAAATAAGTGATAAACATACTCTTTCTCTGAGGACAAAATACCCTTACCTGGGTAAGATGTTCTGTGCTTTAGGTCTTTTGTTAAGTCATTAAGTCATTATCGGTTATGTGGGTTCAGTTATAATGAATATTCTGATTTTCAACATCAAAAGTTAGTCTCATATACGAACCTTTCGAAGTTAATATATATATTTATATATATATATATATATATATATATATATATATATATATATATATATATATATATATATATATATATACTATATATACGGTACTTCTTACCATTGGGATTTCAAATCAAGATTGCAGCGCCGCTTTGGAGAAAACTCCAACTGATCCTCATCACTATTTCGCTCTGACAACTATTCCTAGTCAAGGTCCAGCCAAAGAATATTTACGTATCTCAGTGTACGTATAAGGAACAAGAAGCGACACTTGCCGCTATTCCTGTGGTCCCCACCTCTACCACATTTCATGATCTCCAAACTATTTTTGTTGTGACTCCAGTGAACTATTTGACAAGAAACACCAGTACTTGTTTGTTGATACGATTGACCGACTGCAGAATGCCGACACTGCTGGTCGACATGCGCACTCAGGGTGTATTTGTCGAATTTGTAAGATTCGCTTCTTGTGCGTGTATACGTAAATATTCTTTGGTCAAACTTAGGACTTGAACATTTTCGACATTTGGACTATATGAGTAGCTCCAGGGCTTCTAATTTCAGCTTTACAATTGGTTGAAACATGACAAAGTGTCAAATTCCACCAATAGTGAAGCTAGAACATGAGCTCCGGGTCCGGAGCAGAACACTCTCAAAACAAAAGCAACATATGTCAGAATTGTTTTGCAGTTGCACCACACCAAAAAATCAAAATTCTTCTCAATAGAACTAAGTGCTAAGGATCTTTAATATTGTCAAAAATTACCGAATTACACGGTTTTACACAGAAAAATGGCATTACACAGCAATTGCACAGATAGGGCTTGAATTACACAGAAATCGTGTAATTACACAGACATTGGCAGCACTGCTCACAACGTTGCCAAGTAGATACTATCTGTGAACAGCTTATTCAATCCAATTTGCTAAAACTTCGAAGGGATCGCCATCTATATATTTTTTTTGAACTAACCGGACGGTGAACAACAAATATGATTTCTATGGAGTCTTATGAGTGTTGGATTTAAAATTATTATTTTGGAAATATTTATAACTTAATACAGTACAGAAGTGCGAAAAGTGAAATGATTATGAAGTGTTGTTATGGTTTACAATCCAAAATGTAGCGAATTCATTGAAGTATTCCTTCAAAATCGAGAAAAATGTGCGCGGTGTCAGAGTGCTCGTTATATAATACTAGTACTATTTCACTACATAAATTCCCCATTAACGACATAAAGCTTTGTCTCAGGAAAAAAAATATATTGAAAATTAGTAAACCAATTACCAAAAATATGTTTGTAAGTAGCCTCCACTTTCTATAGCGTCTGAAAATAAAGTTTAGTAGACGTTTCAGTTCCCACTTTGAAACCATTTTCAAGACTATAATATAATGTTTAATAATATATAGTTAAAGCAAAGTATGATTACATTTATGTAAATAAATCATAGCCCCTAGTCTGTTTTTTAACCTTTCACACTATCCCTTAATCAGTTAGTAGCATAACTGCCAATTGTATCTCCTTGGTTAGACATATTTTTTTAAAAGCATGGTTCATTCATGATTGGTAAGATTGGAACCTTTGGTGTGAGATCAGTTACTCTAACACTTGATATTATTAATTTTCTTCTGGAAATGATAACCTTGTCAAAGAATTGAATAGTTAGTCAAGTGATATCAGTTCAGCGTTAGGGTTGTTGATCTCCACGTTAGAAGTGGAGTACCCAACCTATTTCTTCAGCTTTTTCTTTTGAAGATACCTTATATTCTGTAAGTTTTCTTCAAAATACTCAGTACTGAATTATACAATGTTAAAGTACAGAAAAAGGTTTTGTAGCAAAACAAAAATCAGGTTTTTCTCATGATTTATTTGAATAGTAAAAATAAAACATTTTGTTGAAATACTATTATTCGGTGACATGTTTTATTAAATTTGATATATTGATCCTTTATTTATCACGAAAAGCTAATTACATGCAAAAATTTCTTGATAATCAACTTTTACTTCTATATATTTAGGAAATGACATTACCTACTCAATAACAAAATAATATAAGGGTTGCAATATGTTTGCAGAGCCCAGATAAACCCGCTTTGCAGAAACATTGGCATTTCCATTCCTCATCAGCCAGCAATATATTGATTTCATGCGGATGCTCTACTAAAGCTAATGTTCGCAAACACAAGCTCCTTATTTTTATGGTTACTTTCTCCTTTCTTCCACTCCCTATGCAATGATATGCCCTGCTTTGAACACAGCTTCACCCTCTCTCAACGGTCTAGTTCTGCTTTCCACGTAATCCAGAATATTACGTAGCTCCAATTCTATAAGACATTTTGATCTGGAATGTAGGTTGGTGAAGTAGTTCAAATTATAACACTCACGAGTATAATAAGGCTGTAATACTAGCCAAACATGTAACTACCTCAGCACACAAAGCAACTGAAGACGTTTAAACAGTAATTTTCACTCAACAAGGCCTCAAGAATGCAAAACATGAACTAATAGTACCATTACTTCAAATGGCCAAAATGTGTTGTTCACCGTAAAGTGAAGCCATCTTGGATTTAGCAACGCCATCTATCGGTTGACGATTTTCGCCTATTCAATCCGACTAGTCACGATTACACCCCGTTTCGACGATGCAATTTTGTCGCTGCAACTTCTCACGGCGACTTGTCGCTGCGAGATATGTCATCTAGCTGTCAGTTTGCATTGCCAATATTAAAGAATATCACTGAATGTTACCAAGATGAAAGTCTACATTATCACAACTGATATATAATTTCATCCATTTCTAATAATTGATATTGTGATTAAATCCCCTTAACTTGGTTTCTCAAGTCTCGAAAAATAATTGAAATGATTGAAATAAATATTCTTCACAATGATGCCACCACATATTTGTGGTTTGCGGCAAAACAAATTCACCATAGAAATAACTAAGTCGCTGCAACTTTTCGCACCAAAAAAGATTCATATGCAACTCGAAAAACTAGCATGAACACATGCAATTTTCTGGAGTTGCAGCGACAAACTTGCATCGTCGAAACAGGCTATTATTTATCCCACGTTCGGTTGCGCACTACACGTGACTGCTTGTCCCGCATCGGTGAATCCTGCACTAGGAAGTATGTCGTTGCACCCAGACCGTCGCGTGGTTTGTAGGAGCCCAAGGCAAGTCTTAACTCGGCTCCCCCCCCTTTGGTAAAACCCGTATTTTTGTCCGTTCCAGTTTTGATCATTTCCGTGACAAGATGAATTTTATATCAATATCATTCTCGGTTGAGTGAATCGAGATATCGAGAATGGCTATTGAGATTTTCAAATTACGATCGCAGGGCCACGTTCAAGAAAACTAAAACTAATCTGCACCCCTCGATCAGACTCAAGATTATAGGACTTTGACGTTGTTTTGAAATTCCAACCGTAAAACTTTTTGAGCAAATATTAGTTTTCGTTCTCAAAACTTATTCGCAAATTATTTTTTTTATATGTGTTTCTTACAAATTGCCTTACTTCACTTGTGTAGATTCCAATAATAATTGTCAATGGTGGATCGACAATTCAAAAAACTAAGAAGAAAGTTGATTCACTAATTGCGATTGGAAAATTTCAAAATGAACAAAATCAGATAGGTAGTAGCTGTGATAATGTATGCATTTATCTTGGTGATTTTTGAAATTATGTGCTATTCTTCTATATATGTGGTTTTATTGATATCGACTGATATTCTCTCAACGTAGGTATTCTAGGGTGTTCAATTTTGGCGACCACTTTGTTTCTGCTCCATATCAATGATTTGTTATAGAAAACATCTCCTTCAGTATATAGTTTTGCATACTACAATACTTTTCATGTCAATGTTAATGTCTCTTCGGAAGTCCCCGAGAAACAAAAATTCACAGAGACATTAGCGCCAGTAATATTAACGATGACTTGGCGAAAATAGTAGAATGGGGTAACATCAACTTGGTGGAATTCGATGCTGGGGAACCCTAGGCGTATCTCTCCTCAAAGAAAGCCGATCCATCTTCATCTGATATGATACTCAGACGTCAGGAGAAACTATTTCTACAAAGTCAAGTATCTCGATGCTAGGAATTACGATTAGTAGTAATCTCTCAGAGGAAAACCATGCGAGATCGATTGCTGAATATTCTTCCTAGCAGCTTGGATTTCTATTTCGTGCGAAGAAATACTTATTCACTTCTCATCGTCAGTTTCTAATGGTCTACGAGGTACAGATATGGCCTGTCATGAAATATTGTTCCCATATGTGTGGGGCTCGACACCAGAACATTCACTGAAACTTCTTGATTCTATTCAGAGTCAAAAGCACCTCATCTCGCATTCTATATCTGAAATCCGTCAATCCCGTGCTAAAGTTACTCACCCCTGCATCGTCAAACCGGCCCTCAGGATACATTGATATAAATTAAAACAATTCAGTTCTCAAAGCTAATGAAAATCAAGGATTTATTTTTACCATTAACCGTTCTTGTAACTGATCCCGTAACAAAGCCTTACATAAACTCTGCAAAATACGGGTGCGTTGCGTTCTACCCACATTTCGTTCTGCCCACAGTGTCCGAACATATCCGAATGATGCCTCTCACCCTGGTGTTCTGTGGCTGAGCCGAGACTGATATGAAAATCCTTCTATCTCTCAGCTGGCAGTTGCCTTGCCAGTCGTTGTCAGATTTTATGGAAGATTTTTAGCGAGAGGACCAGAAAAATCCTACAAACTCCAGGGAATATCTTGAATTACGATGTCTCAAAATAACCTCCGTAGTGGAATGAAACATATGTCCAGCTGAAATATCTCAAAGATCCGGGAATTATGGGAAGTATATACATAGAAATCAACAAGGGCTCAACTAGGAATTGGGTTTGAGGGTGCTGAGTTGCTGAGCTCATGAAAATAATTTTTTTTATGAATTTCGTTGACTTCATTGGTGGGTGTCTAGCGGAAAAAGGCTATAACAATTTATTCTGGTAGAGGGGGTAGTACTTCCTGGGTGCGCCAATGTCTGGGAATGACAAGTTTATGCTCTGTCACAATATTTCCAACTCGGGAATACTGTGTCTATATAATCAACCAAAAATAATTTTTCCGTCTTCCTTTATACAAAATATACACTTCCTGGCCTCATCGTAGGGAGCAAAGTCCTACTTTTACTCCCTAGAATAATACTATATTCATTTAAAATAAGTTTAAATTTCACCATTAATTTATAGAACACCTTGTATTTTGGAAAATTTAACAAATCAGTAAAGAAGGCAAGTTATTTTCAATTGGTGAATATATATTGAAAAAATTAAAGTTGAATATAAAATATTATAATAGAACTACAGCAATAAGCATAATTCCGCAAACATTTTCTGCACGCCTTCATAGTGCAAATAGTGTTGATTATCAGACATTATTCATGGCAGGTGAATTGGGAAACGTATTTGTTGGTTCGAATCCACCGACTAGACTTTTTTTCTTTTCAATTATTTGTTTTGTAGGTCCTCCTAATTTTGGGAATTTCAGGAGCATGCTATACTGTACCTACTTCTCAGTTTTAGTTCTTTATTAAATTTTATTTGTTAGTTTCAAAATAATTTTTTTAAATGACTAGTTATTCTAGGGCGGCGGAAAAATCATATGCATGACATGAGAGTAAAGTTCCTTTTCCCCCCTTAAATGATTACTGCTCTTGTCACATTACTTTTATTATACTACTCCCTTGTTATACACATAGCTATTCTTTTCCATCGAGTTTCCATTTAGTCCACACCAGACTAGTGATTAGTGATACTCTGACGTCATATTCATACTACCGTCACACCGTTCATGCTTCCTCATAACAAACTGCTCCGAAAAAGAGGCAACGCCGAGTTGCCAGATTCACAAATAACAAATAATAACATTTTCCGTGTTTATTAGTTTTCTAGACTTCCCAGAGACTAGGTAGAGATTCTTTATTATTTCCAGCGTTTTGGAAAAAAAATTATCTGAAGTCAAGGCTTTCAACAAGGATTATGATATGAAATATTAATACCATAGTTTATATTGAATGGAAATGTCGAGCGAGCATAAGTTTAATAAGCATTTACCAACAGGGTCTCGACAGACAATTTCGCGAAATGTAAAATTTCACTCGTCAAGTTCATTCACTTTATGTACGAGTCATAAGAAAACACTTCGTCCCTTATTGTTGAATAACACTGCGAAATTTTGTTGTTATTATGTGCTAAGTACAAAACTTTATATGATCAATAAACTTGAAGCGAACGATTCACCCTGTACAAAATGGGCGTCAAACTAGAAATACAATGAACCATCAATGGAGCGATTGTAGGTGTGGGAAAAGAGGTGGAGAAATGACCGGGCAAGGAGCTGAATAAATACGACTTGGCAACCTAGCATCCTTTTGTCATTTTTTGTCCGCGATCAGTGTTCTGTCTGTGAACCGAGTAATGGGGTACTGAAAGAAAATGTCTCTTCCGATGTCAAAATAAGATCGAATAGACCTCCGTTTAGAAGTGTTAAATTTTTGTTTTAGCTGGCTTACGTTGATACACATCCTTATCGAATCAAAATAGTGCATTTTTAGTGTTTGTGTAACGCTTACTGTTGATATTTGTGTACATATGTTGACTGCCTTGCTCCATACAACGATTTTAACTATCGAGGTAAGGAACTATTTTATATTTTCATTGAATGTGTTTTGATTATTAATTTGTTGAAAAGAACAAAATCTGTGTGAATGTTGTGTGGGTCGAAGCATTATAATCACTGCAGTGCAGCAATTACTTTCTATAAAAACTGAAAATTATCAGATGTTTTTTCGGCTTGAAAAAATTAACGAACTGCTTGTGTTTGTATACATAAATGAATTATTTTATTGAAGTTGGCTCCTATTGCCTCGTGACATCATTTGTTTAACTAAATCGACGATTTATTGAAAATTCACAAACTCCAACAAAAATTCCTTCATTTGAACATAGCCTTGCCGATTCAGCAATAACACATTCTCTTTTTTAATGCAAAGCACACTTTGACCATTCCTCAAATTGTGTAATGGGGATTAATATATCTCGTCCTTGCAGACTACAAAGTAGTGGCGAACACTTTCCTTTTTATTATAATGAGAATTATCATTAAGTATTCTCGGTCTCTTGAAGTTTTTAATCGGAATTCGCATCAGGATCTCTCGCAATGAGTAAATAGGAAGTTCTTAGTCTCGCCTTTTCAAATTGTTGGACATGTACAGTAAATATTTTCGTTACAGGTTGTTCTTTGAATAGTAAAATTCTTGTTCCCGCCACATAGGTATTTGACCCTCAGTTCAAAATGAATCATTCACCCATATTATTTTTAAGAAATCAGGTTCCCAGGTAGTTACTTTTTTCAGAAATGAATCTGAGATGAATCATTTGTTTATTTCACCTATATTCGCATCCGAGATTGTGAATTATGGCGAAATTGCGGATCTTGTTGTGTGTCATTTCCTTTTCATTATACGGGGGCTATTCATAAGATACCTAGTTACTGAGAAGTGATTTTTTTTTCTGAGACTGGGAAAACTGGGATTTTAAGTGATCGGGGTTTGAAATTAGAGTACATCAAAGTCGAGATTGAAACCCAGACCAGTATGTACGGTACATTTTCAGTGTAATTCGAGGTGTCATTTTCAATAATATACCTACTAATAAAATCAGATCAGTGGGTGATAGAAATTGATTGATAAGAAAAAAATCTAAAAAAATCCACGAAAATCAAATTGAATCTAGCAAAACAACAAAGGAGATAAATTTGAAAAAAAAAATGAAAATTTCAATCAAATATCGTTAACTTAAATTACGAAAAAAAGAAAATAATATGAAATTGCGAAATATACCTACTTTATAAGAGGAAAAAGCGGCTGTAATCATGACATGATAACTGACTTTGTTTTCTTTTGTTGATTTCTGATTTCCTTTCAATAATTACTATTCGATGAATTGATTTATCCTCAATTTTTTTTTCGCTATTTGTTAATTTTCTACTCTATTTTATTTCATTAATTTTCACAAACTCGATCTGTTTATTTTTGTTCTGTCAAATTTTTCATTTTATTTTGAAAACAATAGTTATTTTTTTACTAGGCAGCAAATTAGTAGATTGACTGCCCCGGCTGATAGTTCATTCAGATAAGGCGGTCTACGAGGGGTGTTTCACTTCTGTAAAATTTGTACACCAAATCGGGATTTCTAGTGGATTTCACGATTTCTTCGAGGATTTCAGGTGGGATTTCTAGATTTCAACATGGATTTCATGAAGATTTCTAATGAATTTTGTACACCAGATATCAGAAGTGAAACTCCTCTCATCAATCTACTCTGCCGCCGACTTGTACTTATAATTTTTTTCTCCTATTGTTTATAATGATATACTTATGTGTAGGAAATTTCATTTGCGAATTATTACAATTCTCACAATCTTTGTATTTTTGAGGTATTTTTCCTGTAGTGATGATTTGAAACAAAATTTGATAGATATCGCAAGTGTTGGAATAGTTGGCTGCTATGGAAACTCGTATGGAAATGTATATGTTCATAGTGATTATAGTTGTGGCTTAGTATTGAGTACTTTGGCATGAAAGGCCTAACTTTGCTGCCTAGAGAGAAAAAGTGTTATTTTCTTTACCTTCAATCCAGTAAAGTTAAACATGATAGGGGGTTTGTGGTTGCAAAAGGTCGGGTCATTCTCAAAAAAAATATGAAATTTTGGGACTTTTTCCATTTTTTGCTTGATATCTCCGTGGAGGGAGGATCTGACTGGTATAATCACTTTATATACATTCAAGAAAGACATAATTTGCTACAATTCGAGACTCAAGTGAACTCTATACACGCTCTGGTTTCTGTTTTTTTCGAAAATAGGCCATTTTTTCTAAAGAAATATTATATTCTCGAAATTATCACTTATTTTGTAAAATATGTCTATTTTGAAAGATATTTCATAAAAGAAGTGACAATTTCGATTTTTGTTTTCGAAATTGCCCTTTTTCGAATAGCCGTACCGTGGGAAGCTGAGACTCTATATGGCGCTCGCTTTAGTCTCAAATTGTAGCAAATTACGTCTTTTCAAAAGTACTTGAGAAGAGTGACTTTACCGGTGTCAGAGAGATATAAAGCAAAAACTGAAAAATCTCTTTTTTTGATGTTGGTTTAGGTCCAAACAACATAAAAAAAATCAGAATGACTCGACCTTCTGCAAGCACGGATGTGATCGTGATTGTATCACTTTCTTTCAACCAAAGTTGTATACTAAATCAGTTATTGGATGATTTTCTAAATTTGAACAGTGCTTGTATTGATTGAGTCTGGAAGTATGCACTTTGAGATGTATTTACACGTATTTTTGTATACTTGCTATTTCTATTTCTGATGAAAATTCGTTACCATTCCATTTTCTGCGAAATTTCTCTTATTGACGAGTTGGTTTGAATTTTTTTCCTTTATTTTTCATAAATTTCTGAAATACAGAGCGAATAGCAACATAATGACTTTTCAATTCGATGAATTTTGAATTTCAACAAAAGATTACAATGATTGCTGTTGGAAGCTTTAAGAATACCTTTTTCACCAGTGCTTTTTCTCGGTTTACCTTTCGCTCGACCTTTTCCAAGAAGTAAGTGCCGTTTGGTAGGTAGGTACTTCTAGATACTTAAACCAGCTTAGACCCATCAATTTGAGCTTTGTTTACAATTTTGTCGATCCTGTACATTTATTGCTAATAATAAACAAACCAGTATGCGAAAATAGAAAGTACCATGGATCTTCTGTTCTGCGGTTTATGGTGTTCCTAATTGCAGGGATTAGTTTGGGATTTCGCCTCGCCTTAATAAAACGACTATTGTCCGAAAATAAGTATAAACTGATGGACTTTCAGGGGATCCCATTTGGATTATAGAGTTACTTGGTTTGGCTTGCAAAAAGATTTTTGCATACCGTGGTGGTTTTGTATGATATTTCCGAGGATATTTCCCAAGCAGTGGACGCTTCTTTTGCATGATTTCTAAGGCTGGATTCAGACAGATTCGAAATCCGATCGTACGACGATCCGATAGTTTTCTGATTGGACAAAATTTAAATTTAGACCAATCAGAAAGCTATCTTATCGTCGTACGATCGGATTTCGGATCTGTCTGAATCCAGCCTAAGGGGCGACCTTCCATATCTCTCAATATTTTCTTGCATGATGAACATGTTTTGGTTGCTACTTACTGCACCACAAACCAAATAATATCCCGTGAGCATGAGTATATTTCTAGAGACAGCCTCATTTAATCTTTTGAAGCAGAATCTGGACTCCGATATATTTTTTTATTCGTCTGTGTGAAATTTTCAATTCAGTTTCATCATCAACTTGAACTCTATTGAAATTTCTATTCTTTTTGTGAAATCAATCACTTGGGTTTTTACCTCGGTTTTTACACTATTAAGTGATAAAAAGTTGGTATTGAAGTGAGACACGGTTTTATTATCGTAACCTCCTCTAGAACGTCCTACAAACGTAATGTGTATATGAAAAGTTCCTAGATAACTTGACGGTGAAACTATTTCAGCAATACCGAATGATGAAAATGTACATCTCAGCTATAGATATGGTAATTCACAAAAAGAAAATAATGAAATGACAGGAAGAATCATCGGAGCTGGGATTACATTCACCAACATTCACCAACAAAACTGTTCAGTAAAAATCAACTCAACACGATATCATGTGAAACTTCTCCTACAGATCAATTACCCTAACACCAAACTGATATTTAATTTTTGATCTCTAGAAAAAGTTTCAATTCTTTATACAAATGGTTCCAATCTCATCGTTTATACGATTTCGTCTCGGATTTCGTTTTAGTTAGGACCATCTCCTTATTTTGTTTTTTTTCAATGAATTCATCTGTCATTTGTCAGAAAAATTATCGGACTTATTTGAAAAAACCCTAGTGATTTTCTGACTGATTAACAAGGATACCCTCAAACAAAATTATCGTCGATTATATTTTACCTATATCAAGTATGTTTTCATTTACTATTTCATCTGGAATTTTTATGCAGCGTTTAATTTCTGATAGCCAAGTCGAATTTTGTTCCAGTTTGTTTGACAATTGGGCTCCTAGGCTACGTGATGTATCGAAATTGAAGTAATATGCTCAATTAACATGGTAAATATAGCATTGTTTCTTCAGTGGAGAAGATATCTGAATCAATAATAGGTGTTGATACCTCACTGTTAGTAGTGGAAGAAATGTCATTTATACCTCGAGTGAGATGGTTCGTACACTATAGCCTTGCTATGTTATCGCTCATTTCTCACCTCAGGTGTATAATGTTAATAACATTGAGTGATACTTATGGTCTGTTTATTATATTGAACTTGGAAATATAGCTCCTGTGCCGCCATTTTCGATTGAGTCAGTCTGGCTGTCTTCGAAAGGAAAATGTTGAGTTCTGAAATGGAATACTTATGCCCTCCAAGAACTTATTGAAAGAGACTCCTCATAGGTGTTTTCATCAGAATCAGAAATCCTCTTTCAGAAAAACGATTCTCTTTATAACAGGAACGAAGTTCGGGAAACTATTTTTTGACTTTTTCTTCTCCAGATTCATAAAGCAATGAAATCAAAACTGACTTAGATGAAAACAGTTACATCATTTTTTGACAAACGCTCTCTGTCGAAATTTAGTTGTTCGGAAACTTTTGGTGTATTTGGAGAAAAAAGTGTTCCATAATTTGTCTATTTCCCCAAGAGATAATTTTCTGTGAGTGGAACAAGATCTTGTCTGGGCCTGAATATCATATTATCTTGGCCAGTGAGATTTTTCTACAAGGAGCTCTCGATTTCTGCTCTATTGTTAAGATATTTCAATTTTCATATGCTCAATGAGTATACAAATTCAGCAAGAGAAACAATTCAGTGCCCTACATGCCATATAGGCAGGGGACTCTTTTCTATGTGAATAAATCAAACATCCATTAATGATATACACATAAATTCTTACTTACCTATCAAAAGAGAATGTTTCTAAAAATGTACGATCTTTCATAGAAGTTCTGTGTTTCTCTTTATTATTCATTTATTATTATTATTCGCGGAAGAAAAAGCAAAAAAATACTCAATTTTTCCTTCGAACCTCTTTTATTTCTAATTCAAACTCGAATTTAAAATCATAATAAGTATGTTTAATTAGACTGTACCTACTGCGATTGGATGAAAAAGGTGCGAAGATAATAATAATCGGAGTATTTGCTTAATGAATAATCAGGATGATCCTAATTCGTCGAATCTATTAAGAATTGAAATTCACTATGAACAATAAGTATCATTGTAGGTACCTATACAATCTAATCCAGGAATTAACTTCGTTAGCGCTTCGTCAAATTAAATTATTATCCAAAGTGATAAGCTTTAGATGAATTTCGGAAGAAACGGTATTAGGGGTGATACGAGGGGTGTATTTGCATACCAAATTTTGAAAGGAGGAATTTCAACGGAACGCCTGTAAATTCCACAACTTTTTTCGCGAATGATCTTGATTCAACCTAAAAAGCACCCCACGCTTTTTTACATTGCAAAACATTTTTTCTCGCATTTTATTAAATCAGTTGATTTTTTTCACAAAAGCCTGTTTTTTAGTTTTTTTTTTCAAACAATTTTTTTTTGAGATTATGATGCTTTTATACATTATTATTATGACCACTAGCACCAAAATGCGCAACATGGAGAGCGAAGAATCTTTCTCGCGTGACTTATTTTCAACCGAGTTTTCAACTTAACACACTAGTACCATAAATACTTAACTATTTCCCAGGCTCGTTTCTCTGGCCTATAGGGATTCAGTGATTTCACTTTTATAATTTCAACCGAGATTTCAACTGAGATTTCATTCTCCCACAAATAATTAGAAATCAACTGTGGAATTGATTGTTTTCAACACTTCAAAAACTGTATCGCAAACTTTATCTATCGCATTCAATGGAATCGAGAACAATGTTATTTTTGTTTTCCGGCATCCTCTTCCTACAATTATCATTTGGATTCCAACTAACCTAGGATAATTAATTATCACTCGTAAACATTATCTAAAAATAAATATTCGGGGTGTTGTTCGTGATAACCGTGCCAAGGTCACACTTCCGCACCAAAAACGACATCAACTTGTTACGGTGAAGATGGACGACTCTGTTTAAATATTTATGCCTATTTCAAAGAGCTCGTTCGTTCATATTATTGGTCGTTCTCGGATGTTGCGTTATCACGCTTTTTGTACTCTCGTTCTTTGTGGTACACCCCGTTCCGTTTAGGATTTCGAACTTGACACACATTCTAGATTCGATGCGGATTCGTAGATGCACATGAATAAAAATGTCACAAGGATAACTACTGACACTAGTGTTGGCCTGTGTTATCGGTGTAGAGATAGAAAACTGAGAGAGTGACCTTTGAAATTCGGCATTTGTAATATTTTATGATGAAATTTTGAAATATTACAAGATTTCATAATGGTTGCTCTGGCATAGACCCTTCTGTCATGAGTATTGGGATCGTGCGCGACGACAGCGCTACTAATCTACTTCTGGAACTTTTGGTGGTCTTGTATGCATTATAGAGATTTCACGAAAAACCCACCAGAAATCTCGGAAAAACTATAAGTAATTCTCTAAATAATTATGGAAGAAGGATTATTGTAACTTACTTCAATTATTGGTCGAAAAAAATTATTTATTACATTAGGCAAAGTTAGGTTAACTTGATTGACAACTGATAACTGAGGTTTAGAAAGTTGGGAAAAAGTAGGATTTTTGTGCGTCGTTGTAACTACGTCTCATCAAGGGTAAGGGTCAATACACCCAGCCTTAACTCCAAATACTATCATTAATGAACGAAAGAAAGTTGATCTGCAATTGGTGAACGAATTGACATTGAATCGTATATAATATATTATATACTTATATTATTATATATGCTTGTAACAACTATTTGACATTTCATTGAGTGATTCGATGATTCATATTTTTTGCGGTCGTCTCTCAGTCTATATCGTCAATAGGAAAGTCTTATTTCAAATAACGAAAAGAGCGATGTATTTAACTCCACTACAAAAAAATATTGATGTTTCGATTAGAAAAACAATGGGGATGTTCACTAATTTTCAATAATGAAAATCGACAGAATTAGGACTACAGAAAGGCATAACTACGATAGAATATAGTTCAATGTTCTTGTTTGATGACAAAATTATAAAAATGAAATGTCAGTTCCACACGAGGCTAGAAAACAGCTCCCTGCGGAGAGGTTACGGTTTGTGACCTCCTTTATTGGTGCTCATATATCATATGTTAACACACAGTTCTTTTATGTTAGTCGTTTGCTGCCGCTTGGAGAGACATCTTGGAATAATAAGGTTTATGATGTTGGCATCAAAACTATTAACAATAGCGAGCTAAAGCCACCTGATGCTCACACTTTCAACTTGAACATGCAATATAAATATGAATAACCGTCCAATAAGGGGACTGTCGTCACATAGCGTCCCTTTATTCAATCGAATGCTAGGACTTCCATTTGAGTTTTTATAAGAAGGGTTTTTTGGTTTTGTAATCTTTTGGTCATTCATTGCTAGTATCCATCCTTTATCGGTTCACACATATTAGAGAGAATTTTATTTTCAGTATCCCCCCATATTACCCAGAAACATTTTACGACTGCTACAGACTAGGAATCGAAAATAAAATCAATAGTAGAAGGAGAAGTTGATAAATTCCAAGCGTTCTCAATTAACTATTTAACGTAGTAATCTCATCAATACGAACATATTTTCCAATTTCTGTTTAGTGAAAATGGAAGTGAATCATCACATAGGCGATTATCGGAAATACATACCCGGAATCGGTTGTTATTGTTTAACACTGACTGTTTCAGTGATTTTGCACTTGTTTAGTCACAGATCGATTTTATTATATTATTATATACCTATATATGTTGTATTACTGTGTATTTGTGAAATTCAATTGTGAAAATTCGTGAAAAAACCTTTTTATTTTTATTATTATTAATGCCTATGTTTAGTGAACTGAAATATGCAACCATTATTTCCACAAGTAGTATGAATAATTATCGGATTTGATTACCTCCCTTATTTGATTTGTATCCTTTCGTTCTTAGCAACAGGTTTCAATAGAGTTAATAATATAGACAATGAAAGATCATTCAACCCTTGTCACTATCAACACGGATGACCCGACGAGTGCGGAATTCCCACCCCTTTGTTTGAGCTTGGAGATCTGTGGAATCTCTCTTGCTCAGGAATTTTTTTTGAATAGAACAACTGTACTTTGAAACTCCTTATATCTAATCTATATATAAAAAAAGTTATAGTGTATTATCAAAGTACGGTAGGCACTTTTTTTGTACGATCCTACCATTCTTTCCTTCGATTCGACTACATTAATTACCACCTAATAACTGAAAAGTCGAAAGTGACATTTATATAATCGTGCCACCATTTTTAGCTGTCCAACTTGCATTTATTGCCAAAAATCAAGGTGAATCTCGGATACGTTTCCATGACATCATTTAACTTTGTTGATAGACATACTTAATCAGTTGTTGAATCCAACATATTATATTATGAAGACGTCGGTCAGTAATTTAGGCGTCGGTAAGAGAATTACTTACCGACGCCTTTAGCCTAGCAATCATTAGAAAAGAAGATACCGTAAGGAACCAAGAAAGGTGGATCGTGCAACAACGTTCGTTATTTTTAGCATTTTGCGTAATAGTCGGTGTACTTTCTAAAGGCAAGAAGTGCACCAGACACTCACCCGCGATTATCATTTCAATTAGGTAACTTCTAGATAATATATTCGACTCGCACTTGGAGTTGCAACATTCAAATGTTAATGCGATAATTATTTATTGTTACATTCTGTCACGATCGTAGTAGGAACATGCGTACCTACGTTGCGTGATTTATCTATTCGTTTTTTTTTCAGTGACAGGTGAAAGAGTTATTCGAAAGTCATTTTTTGCGGTGGATAAATTCTTCTTAGTTTTTTGGATTTGTAACGCCTGCAATCCACGGTGCAATTTATGTATATCAAGTTAGCGAGACACTTTTCGAAATATGGGAAACTAATGATTCCATAATTTGATGCTATTTTGTTGCTAATTAGTTGCGGAAGAAAAAATTTTTCCGCTCTTTTTTTAAAAAATACATGATGTCTCGCTAACTTGACGTCAAGTTAGCAAAACCACTTTTTTATTATTGAGTTTTTCATAATTTTGACTAGACCATTGGATTCCTCTAATCATTCGCTAATTAGTTGCGGAAGAAAAAATTTTTCCGCTCCTTTTTTCTAAAAAATACATGATGTGTCGCTAACTTGACGTCAAGTTAGCAATACCACTTTTTTATTATTGAGTTTTTCATAATTTTGACTAGACCATTAGATTCCTCTAATTATTCGCTAATTAGTTGCGGAGGAAAATGTCTCATTTTATTTTTGTTAGCAAAGAAATATGATGTCTCGCTAACTTTCCAATAAGTTAGCGATACAACTTTTTTATTCTCGATTTTTTCATAATTTTGACTAGACCATTAGATTCCCCTAATTATTCGCTGATTAGATGCGGAGGAAACTAATTTATTTTTCTATGAAATATACATGGGGTCTAAGAGTTCCATGAGGAGTAATTTCAATATTTGATTTTATATTTTCATTTCATATTTTATGTATTCAAAAAAAATACCTATGTGACTATACCACGCACAAGTAGCAATTCTTTGAAATTATTACTTCAGTGGTGCTATTGTTTATGTACAAACCCCATTGAACTGTAAATGCTATTTGTTTTCGGACATGAATTTTTTTTCGGAGTAGCCGCTATCTCTATGGTCTCATGTGCATCAACCGCGATCATAACCTACTAAAACGACTGAAAAAAAAATAATGGGAACCACTTCTGGAGAAATATGAATATATTTTTTCCACAATGTACGATCTGTATCACCACAACACTGATGATAGTTCGAAACCGATCTACAAGTGTGCCCACCTCAATAATTGAATATATAATTCAATGACTTCCCTGGTATTTGCCAGGAAAGAAGTTCCTTTTTGATAGTTTTCAGTCTATTGATATGTTTTGAAGGTATCCGAGAATGGCCCAGATATATCGTCCAATTTTTTTGATTGTAAAATAGAAGTAAGTATATCATTGTAGCCAAAAAAAAAGTTTCCCAAGCATCAATAATTGGAAATTGAAAATACTGAAAATTCAAATGGAATACCTCATAATATGATAGCGGCATGAATTTCAACCAATCAAATCATTAAAGAAGGTAAGATATTTTCAAAAAGTGAATAAGTATGTTGAAATAAAAGTTGTGAGTCAAATCCATAATTCCGCATCAATTTCCTGTAACGCAGTGTTAATGGAACGGACGATAGTCTATAGGTGTTGGTTCGAATCCGAGGTCGAGAACTCTTCTTTTTAAACTCTTCGTTTTGTAGGTTCTCCTAATTTTGGGAATTTCGGGAACATTATTCTGTACGTACTTCCCAGATTTAGTTATTCAGTAAATTTTATACAGGCGTCGGGCAGTAAGCTTCATCTTCAGGAGGAAAAGTGGCACTTTGCACCCTTGTTATACAAATAGCTATTATTTCTATCAACAAATAACACCACTGAAGTAACAATTTCAAAGAATTGCTACTTGTGCGTGGCAAGCCACATAGATGTTTCTATTGAATATATGAAATATGAAATGAAAATATAAAATGAAATATTGAAATTTCTCCTCATAGAACTCTTAGATACCTTATATATTCCAGAAAAAAAAGTTTCCTCCGCAACTTATTAGCAAATAATTGCAGGAATCTAATGATCTAGTCAAAAATATGAAGAACTCAAAGGTTGTATTGTTAAGTTGTCGTATGAGTTAGCGATATATCATATATTTTTTTTAAATGAAAATAAAATGAAAGATTTTTCTCTGCAACTAATTAGCGAATAATTAGAGGAATCTAATGGTCTGGTCAAAATTATGAGAAACTCAATAATAAAAAAGTTGTATTGCTAACTTGACGTCAAGTTAGCGAGACATCACATATTTTTTTAAACCAAAAATAAAAACAGAGATTTTCCTCCGCAACTAATTAGCGAATAATTAGAGGAACCTTATGGTCTGGTGAAAATTATGAAAAACTCGATAATAAAAAGTTGTATTGCTAACTTAACGTCAAGTTAGCGAGACAGCACGTATAAAAAAAAAAAGGAGCAGACATTTTTTTCTTTCGCAACTGATTAGCAACAAAATAGCACCAAATTACGGAATCATCAGTTTTCCATATTTCGAAAAGTGTCTCGCTAACTTCATATACATGTGCAATTTGTCATTGCAACTCAAGCAAATTGCTTGTAATTATTTATGCGGTTTAGTTTTCCCGGTTGCATGAAATATAACATGTTCTATTTTCGGTACAAGTTACAGAGACTCAGTAATTTGAAAATTTCACACCAACAGTTTTCGACCGATGAAATACTCATTTTGTTTCGCGTTACCATGGCACCTTAGGTATTTTTGGGGATTTTATCGGAAATTTCTTCCCGTATGGGTAACCTACAGCTAATTATAGTGGAATCTTTTTGACATTAGCAGAGCATATTTTGTTTGACAGGTCACGTACCCACTTCGAACAGAGGTAAACAAAATGGAACATTCAAATAGAACAATTGGGAAGTTCATCATCCAGATACGCCTCTATCGGAAAATATTTGAACTATTTCATCACGTAAAACAAAAACAAACTTCTGAATGTGAAATAATGGTAAATTTCTCTAACACAATCACACACTGATTACTCTACACATTTGTTTTACACAGAACTTTGTCAAAATTCGAAAAACGCAAGGTACAATACAAAATACAACGTAAACAATAGTAAACATATGTTTTTGACAGATTACGATCAGCTGATTACGGTTTGTTGCCGACATTTTTGAACAGACATCAGCGCCCTCATCGGTAGAAATTCTTCCCAACTCAGCAGACAAATGAAATTACAATAATAATCCACATCTTTATCCACGAGCCACCATAACGGTAGTTTCGCGACCGAATCCTTTGATTTTGTTGAAGCTCACTCAATATAAATTAAATGTGACAGAACAATTTCGATTCAATGGTTCAATCTGTGATGTATTCCAAAGCCTATCTTGACAAACTTTGAAACGCTCCTTGTAAATTTTGAGATCCAAAAAATTTCCGGAAATAATTATCTCAGCAATAATATATTAATAAAGAAAATGTTTGGCTTCAGTTGATCCGTTTTTCGATTCATTCATTACTAAGGTAATCCAAACTGTTGCTGTAGTTCATAATGGAAAACAAATCAAAGAGTTTTTCTTTTTTTGTTCTGTGAATCATTCGGGTTCCGAGTGAAAGTTCCCATCAAGCAAGCACGCCACAAATCAAGTTGATTACATCTTGCACGACAACGATCCGAATCTCGGTGAATTTATCGATCAAGCCAAAGCGTTTGATTCCGTTAATTGTTGCGAACGCCCACACAAAAAAGTGGGATATATTGATTTCCGGGGAGCGGTTTGTGAATTGGAAGGGCGGCACGTGCATACTTGCATAACAACAAATAATAATAAAAATAAAAGGTCTTTATTTCCCATGAAACCAAATTATAGAATTACATTAATTGTATGGGAAAACGCCGAAGATCAGATGGTGCTGTGCAACCGAAATTACACAGGACCCCTGTTATTATTCTTAAGCGTACGTATACGTAAATATATAATTCACACAGTGTGTCGAGTTGAAGTTTACACATAAACATATTCATCAAACAACAAGATAGAAATTGAGGGAAAAAAAGAAAAAACATACGAAAACGTCTTGTTACCAGAAAAATAAGTAGCACTATTTGAAACCGCTCGATTACCAATATTCATCATCATCAGTCATTCCCATTTATCTTAATATATATAAATCTCGTGTCACAATGTTTGTCCTCAATGGACTCCTAAACCACTTAACCGATTATAATAAAATTCGCACACCATGTGCAGTTCGATCCAACTTGAGAGATAGGATAGTTTAAATCTCAAATTATAGTCGCAATTTCAATTTATTGCTAATTATTTGTCTGTTATTATTTGACAGTCACAATTATCTGTTAACTCCGAATGATTCTAACAGATGTCGATACCTTTCGACTGGGTTGAGTAAGTAATCAATAGATGGCGCTGCTGAGCCCATCAGTTGGCAGAACAAATTGAATCAAGATGTCGATACCTTTCGACTGGGTTGAGTAAGTAATCAATAGATGGCGCTGCTGAGCCCATCAGTTGGCAGAACAAATTGAATCAAGAAATCCAGCTCAAAGAATCAGGACAGCAGAAGGTCATGCACAACCACAAATGGTTTAGATTTGGAAAATCCATGTTTTTCTCATGGGCAACTATATGTTGCGTGTTCACGTGTTGGGAAACCGTCGAATCTATTTGTGTTAGCTAAAGACAGGTTAACCAAAAACATTGTGCACCGATTGGATGTTAAATTAAATTGAAATTGATAGTATTTATTATTCAAAAAAATAGATATTAATGTTTAAAAGTTTAAGACTGTCTGCCTTGCCTACCTCATTCATGAGTTTAAGCGTCACATGTTATTTACTGTATTATACTGTATTATACTTATATTTGTTATAAAATTAAATGGAAATAATAAATCTGATAAATTTTTATTTTGTACCTATTGATTTCTGCTTAATGTCAAGTGTAAGAACATTTTAATTAATTGTGTTCAACGTACTTCCCCTTCAAATCTCAATCCAGTGAATTTGTATACCAACATCAACATTTTCGTCTTTGTTCGTAAATAATTTCATTGTACTAAAGGGTTATAGTAGTAGAAAGACAAATAAGGAGATCACCATATTTTTTTACAAATACCATCTGTGTGAAAAAGCATAGTGGACTCCGTGACTGATGTTCTCTTATTGTTCCTCTTAGATTGTTTACTATAATGCAATATAACAAAAACTTTAGCCACAGCAACGCGTGGCCGGGTCAGCTAGTTTATAATATATAATGTTGCTCATTGAGAAAATGATTTTTCAGACGTTTTTTGAAAGCGGTTATCTGAAGCTTTTTGAAATTCAATGGCAGGGCATTGTACACGAGTGACACTTGATAGGAGAAGGAAGCTTTGAATGATTGTGTTCGGTGAAGTGGAGGAGTGATGGTACCTTTGAATCGGATGTTTATATTATGAACATCCTCACGAAAAGATATTTTCTTGAATAAATATATCGGACTTCTGGTTTTGATGCTTCTGTGAAATAAACAAGCCGAATGCCACTGTCTTCTCTTCTTCATATCCAACCATCCAGCCTCATTTAACTTACTCCATAAATTAGTCGGAGACACGAATTTTGTACAACTTGTATGCTTCCATTGTCCTCATAGTTAAGAAAAGGGCCGTATACAGAATCACAATGATCAAATCTAGAAAGAACCAATGCATTACATATTATCGATTTTACCTTTTGGTTGAGATTTTGTCCACTGGCATAGATGAGTTTTAAATTCATGAAGGCTGATCGGCGAATATTACAAACGTGTGTCTTGAATTTGAGATCGGTATCAATAGTTAAGCCAAGATTTCTTGCACTTATTATTGTGGGAACAATATGGATATCATTGATAGTTAATCGCGAATCACTCAACTGATTTTAGTGCCTGCGTGTGTCAAAAAGTAGAATCGATGTTTTATCTGTATTTATTTTCAACGAATGCTTTTTCGAAATGGACACTAAAGCATCTATGTCCTCGTTTACTTTCCTAATGGCAAGATCTTTATCGGAAGGAAAGAATTTCAAGTGGAGTTGGGTGTCATCTGCATAGAAATCTACCTGACAATGTCACACAACTGAAATCACTTGTATATATCGCGAACAACGAGGGGCCAAGGATAGATCCTTGCGGTACACCGCTTAACAATTCACGTGGCCGTGAAATGTTCTCCTCAACCTTAACACTCTGGCTTCTTCCAAGTAGATAATTTTCAGAAAATGATATGGTATTATTCGTTGCTCCAATGAATTTTAATTTGCTCAAGAGAAGATTGAAGTCCAGGGTGTCAAAAGCTTTGGAGAAGTCTAATAAGATGAGTAAAGTAACCTGCTTATCACCAATTCCCCTCATTATACTGTCAGTGATACCCAACAGTGCTGACAAATCCTGATTGTCTTTCGGGTAATATGTTATAACGAGAAATGTAATTTCGGAGCTGCGTTACCTCCAAGTAGTATTCTAGGAGTAGTAGTAGTAATAGTATATAATGCAACGATCATGTAATGATGGTTATTATTACACGAGCATTAACCGGTATATGAAACGAGCCGATAGGTGAGTTTCGTATGGTTTATGCGAGTGTATCAATTACCATCACATGAGAGTTGCATATGCTATTTCATCTAGACCCAATAAATAATGAAGAACTATAACTATTATATTTGTATCGAACACAATAATAGCACTTAATTAATCGGATTTCTTCGAAAAATTCAACAAAATTGTAATTGAAATTTACAATACCTAATAAGAAATGAAGAAAAGGAAAAAAAAGGAAAAATGAAAAAAATCGCACGCGCGAGACCAGTTTCGAACTCGCTTCTGGTTCGAATCGATCGCATTGGCTGGGTTGATATAGTTTTTCGTACAGTTTCTTGAATTTTTGTGGTAAAATATTCTGTTCTGCATTATCTACTTTCTCTGGGTGTCTATCGGTTGAAAATCTGTATCGTTCTGAAAAATCTGTGTCATAATGAATCTCATTATAGAACGGATTATAGGTATATAAGTATATTATTATAATACGAGGAGAGATCAACGTTATTTATGGTATAGGAGCTACACGCGAACACGTCAACCATGAAACGTGGCAGAGTCATTCCAAAACACGACAGAGGGAAATTTTCAAAGAAGCGTCGAACGCGGAACTATAGCGCCAACTCCCTCGCCAATATTTTATGTTCAACAAACCCAAACAACCTGAATTCGTATAAATCGCTTTACTAAGTCTTTCGATACCCAGTCATCGGAGTCAAATTCAAGATGTATGAGCCTCTGAAGAAATTACCCACTCGCGCCAGCGAAACGTCAGAAAAAAATTCCAAAAAACGACGTCCTTCAAATGCGAACAAAAGTAGTTATACTGGCTGTGAAGGAGTTGAACTAGAAAATATTGAATATACTGATGAAATATCGATTGTTGATATTTTCCAAGAATCAAGTATATTGTGTACACGAAGAAATGAAGAGAAAACACCTCATCGGGATGTCAAAGATGAAATCTTCCTTAACTTACAGCCGATTGCCCCGATCTTTTGTTATGAGGCCATTAACAAAGGGACTCTTGGTGATTGTTTATTGATGCTACAGTGCGTTAACTGACTTTTAATGACCAATCAGCTTGATGCTCCAATAAAAAAAGTCGGTGCAATCGGCTGTAGGACGTTCAGCCTACAGGAGCATTTTAAATTTGGAAAGCACTGCTTAATATCTCAAAATTTGAAAGATTAGATTATCCTATATGGGTTTTTCTCGATCTTCCGGCACTTTTTGTTTTTCTGCGAACCTGTAGAAAAACGCAAAACAAACCAACTGTCGTTTAATTCTAGAAAATGCGTCATTAGAAATACTATTTTTCGATAAAACTAATTATCACAACGGCGACAGTCACGGTTATTTAGTATGGTTTGACGAATTTGTGAATACTGACGCCTGTAAACATGTCGATCGTTAATGGTTGAAAATAATCGTGAAGATAACTCAAGAACTGTTCGCTAAAATCTACTACCTACACCAACTTGTATTAGTGCATTCATTGACGGTATTTTTTGGCTGAATGTTCATATAGTACGATTGATATGAAATTGATTGATCGTGAAGTATTTTTTATGCAAACATAAACTATGATTTCTATACAATATTCCAAAAAACGAAGATCATTTATCCTAACACTAAATTCAAATCGCAAGCTCTCGACGCACGTTTTATTGAGAGCCTGATAGGCAACACTGCAATTGTTCGTTCTTGCAAATCGGATGTGAGCATCTATCTATCCTGAGAGGGGTATTCCATATGAATTTCTCAGCACAACATTCAATATAGAAAGTCTTGAGCTACGCAGAAAACTTGCTGGAATCATTTTTCTATATAGGTTACTGCACAACAACGTGGATGCTTCAGAGGTTTTATCTGTCATAAATTTCTGTGTGCCTCAGTTTAGAACAAGAAGTACAAAAACTTTTTATTGCCAACTGGCCAAAACTAATTTGTACCTCAAGTCACCTATCTTTAGTATTTGCAATAATTTCAATTCAATATCAAATCTGTGTGATATCAATTTTGATTCCCTAGAATATATTGTAAAAACTGCATCCCAATTTTTCATGGAGAATTCTTGATCTTGGTGTAGTATTATTTTATAGGTTTATATGTTTTCCTTTTCCATTGCTCCATTTTCATATCTATTTTGTTCATCTTTTTCACAAATTGTAACTTCGTAGTTATAAGCACCTATTACTTTTTAACATATGTAGTTAACCCTGTAAATGGTTTTTAACTGTTGGGTAATAAAGGCTATTATTATGATGCTCTTCAAAACGAGTTTTCATATCTCACCGACTTTGTCCAATGTACTTCTTGTTGGAGTCTTTACAGTTTATTTCTTGTATCTCCAACTTTACGAAATTTTGTACTCTATCTTTTCGATTACCTTGTAGTGCTGATAATTTATTTCGCTGCGAAGAGTTTTCTTGAAGTTGAAGTGGAAGTGAAAATGTTGGTACACAAAAAAGTCTGTTTGAAATGGTACGCTTATCTTTTATAGTGAGTGTGAACGTTTGTGTGGAAATTACTGTTGCATAAATCAACCTCAACACACCGCTATCGTAAAGTGAAACACATGTAGGGGTTTTGTCAAGTGTTATTTAGTTACATTTTCGTGGATTTCAATCGAGTATCGGCCAATTCCATCACCTACAATCTGATAACTCTCAGAACGATACCTACACATTTCACGAACACCCGGTACAAATCGATTGAACTTTTAGCATCACCTATAAAACAACTACCCCCTCGCTGGGTGGTCAACAACAGCGATATCATGTGAGTCTGCATTTTTTCATTGTTAACATGTGAAACTAAATCTAACAGGAAAGGTTTCATATGATACGACGAGATACTGAAATTTTTGCTATGTATCTGGTTCCGAATTTTCCGGGTAATAGTTGGTGAATAGTGAGTTTTTCTAGTTGGCGACATTTGAGGAATTGGTAACATACGGAATCCGTTGTAGCTCTTGCAAACAATTACATTGGTCAAGGTTGTCGATCTATTGATAATCGTTTCAAAGATCATTATATGGACATCCATACGGTGGATCGAAAATCGTATCGCTCAAAACTGTGTATACAGGAAGTACGATAGGTAGTGATTTGGTTTCATTGCATTTGCGCTTGCGCAGGAGTAGAATTAGACGTTATATGCAATGAGATAAACAGTTCATAGCGCTTGCGTAAAGTTAAGAATACATAAAGACCTTTTCTTTAATGTCTCACAGCCGATTGCAACGACTTTTTGTTATGGAAGCATTAAGCTAAAGATCAGTTAACGCACTGCAGCGATTGCATCATAATAGTAGTTTTCTACCGCTACAGAACACAAAACTGCTCTATTTCAACACTTATTGATAGTTCGGTGAGGAACATTGTATGTTTTCGATTTCATTTCCTCGCATGATAACACAATGACATAAATGGAAATTTTGAATGACATTCATTTTGAAGTTCATGTTATTTGTAAAATAATCTCGCTATTATCTGTTATAGCCGTAGAAAAAATAAAGTGCATAATTTGCATGGAATGCTCATTTCTCACTCGTGAGATTCGCCTACGGCTCATGCTGTAAATCGTGGAAAATCACAATCATTCCTTGCTCCTTAACTACTATTTCTGTACAACCTAGCATAATGTAATAGATGGCAAATAAATGCATATCATTACTGATATAAACCAAAATTCGTTCCATATATAGATATTATTCTACTGGAAACAAGGAAAAGTATTAAGAAAATAATAACTCGATCGAAACAAAAGCAAATTTGTCACCTTATAATAAAATAGAGAAGGTTGTGGAATGACATAAAGTTCCTGGTAGTTGATAGCCTTGTTGACGCTTGGGTATTGTAAAAAGTAAAGCTAATTAAATATATGATGACGAAGTGAATTGCAATATATACAGTATTTGTGTCTTCTATTGCCGTATGCACCGACTGTTCAGCTAATCCATCAGTAAGTAATCCCAGATTAAATTATCTTCTCGGAGTAAAATATATTCGTGTGCACCGTGTATCTGACATGAGAGATCAACTGGAAAACTAGTGAAATTCAGGGATTTTATTGTTTGGTGTTGTATTATTTGGAATTCAAAAAAATGGCAGTAGAAGCAGCTGTAGATTTTAAAAAGAAGATGAGATCAACAAACTTGACAGTAGTGAAAAGATAGTGGTTAGTTTATACTACATCACCTAGTTTTGACAAAATGTTTGAAACAACCTTGGTATTTGAAGCCGCCAAACACGAAACCTGAGTCAAAATACGGCGCTCTTGGTTCCGAAAGTATGGCCCTTCAAATTTCAGAAGAAGGAGTATCCCTCCTTTCTAGAGCAATATTACGATCGGCAACACAAACGTTTCCATTGTTCAGGTGCCAGATACTATAACATTCCACCTTTTTCACCACTTTTTTTCTTTTTTCTCAATGTGAAACTCGACAGAAAGTTCCCAATATTATCTGCAGGTTATATCGCGATGCGTTGTTTTTTTAATATAACCACCAAATCTCATAGGGAATCTTTTCTCGAGTTTTAATTGAAAAACGGTAAAAGTGATGAAGAAAGTGTAATGATATGTACCTGAACATGACGAATAAAACCGTGTCTTATCTTTTGCCGAAAAAAGAACGGTACTTTGAAGGACCAGAACTTCGGAACGAAGGCGAAGGAAAAAGGTCGCGTTTTGACTTTGGATTCGTGTTCGGCGGCTCAAAATACGTAAGTTGGTTCAAAGATTTTTCGAAACTAGGTGATGTAGTATAAACGCACTTTTACCGTGACTTTATTCTTCATATTGTGGACCTATCCATTCCAGAAAAATCTCCACTTGCTAATTGACAATTTCCTGTCACATAAAACTGACGACAAAATAATAATTGATTGATGGCAGAAACACTTTTGTTGCAAAAACAACAATTTTAACGGTACAGTCCCTTGAATTGAAAATACCGCTAAAAAACTTTTCACACTTTTCACATTTCAATTATGGGAGTAAGTGCAACACAGTTCTTTCATACATCCTGAATCGTTGGAAGAATGAAAATTAATCCATAGATTCAAAATAGTTTGGTCTTTGGGGTTCTCTCTTTTTCGGAAATCTAAAATAAATTCATTCCGAAATATCGTTATCGATATCTTTATCTTCGATCATGTCTTCTTCAAATGGAATATCCATCTCCACAGGAAACTTCAATGATAGTGAGGTTATATTATTTGAATTGAATTTAAATCCACCAAATCTGACGAATTGATTTAATCTAGTAGTCATGTTACTTGCTACGAAATCAAAAAGCGGTGCAGTACAAAAAAATACTTTGATAGGAATGAAAGTTCAATCCTGAATCACATTCTTCGGTGCACACGGTTATTTTATACACAATTTAACTTGTTGATCTCATAACTGTATGTATGGGGTGTTGGGTGATTTCCAGAAAAAAGGGAAACATGTCAAGGTGCATGCATTTGACACTCTAACAGCCGATTGCACATGCTTTTTCTTATGAGACCATTAACAAAGCTCCTTTAATGGTCCATTAGCTTAATGCTTTCATATGAAAAAGTCAATGCAAACGGCTGTAAAACTTTGATGCATAATAAGTATTTATGCTTGGTTCATAGACCAAACTTTTACTTACTTTTAATTCATCTTTTTCATTCAATTTGAGGAAGTTCTTACAATGCCGATCAATGAAAGCATTCATACACTTCACACGTGTATAAACGCCTCCATCGATAAGAATTGTGAGACTTTCTTGAAGTAGAAGTGAAAGATCAAGTAAAAGTGAAAGTGTGGTATAAGAATCAGAAATCAATTTTAAAATAAACTGTTGCACTAATCGAAATTGTTTCCGGTTTTTCGCTTCAACTCCATGATCGTCGCTCTGAACATATATATAATAATAATAACAGTAATAATAATGATAATACTCATTATTCAGAATTCATCTTATACTGTACCTACAAAATTCCGATGTTCATATCTCGATAAGTCGAAGGTGCGAAACAGTTCCACTCGCTTTAGATACCGGCAAAACAAAGGAGTTGACTATGTTAGTTCTCACGCAGCTGTTGAAATTGATAATCATTTTTTCTATCAACTGCCACTGCTTACCAACTATCACCAAAATATACCAAATGGGTTGGGTTGAGAAACATCATCTGTCGACATCCCGCCTTTTCATAATTGAATGAAGACCCTTCATTATTATTATTATTATTATTAAAAAATATTGTAGTAAATTGTTTATCGAGCAAGGAAAGATGGTCATTTCCCACGAGTATGATGCAGCATGAGCCGTAGACGAAAATCATATGAGAGGGAAATTAGTATTCCATGCGAGTCATACACTATACTTTTTTTACGGTTATAATAGATAATAACAAAATGAATTAAAAAATAACATGAACTTCAAATTTATTGTCATTCAAGATTTCAATTTAGGTACAATCAATCAATCAATCAATAAATAGAGCTGTAATTGTTCCAATTTGACATTTCTCAGTGGTCCTGATTCATTTTTGTAATTATAACTAGAACTGTAACACAATTAAGTTATTGTTTTATCAGGTGAGGAAATGAAATTGAGAGTTCTATCAAGAACAGAGTTTTGTGTTGTAGACGTAGAAAAAATAATTCTCATTTTTTCTCAAGACTTTAACAACTCGTATTTTCATAGCTGAACATTGTACGATGATTTATATAATAACCTATCATTATATAATCATGTAGATTTACACTCTTTTCATCGAGGTGTATCCTAAATATATAAATTATTTTGCAGTAGTAATAAAAAACAAATCTGTTACGGTGAATTCTCATTAATAATTTCGTTGTTGCTTTCGAATTATGTTAGATTATTTTAATTATCAGCGAGGATTTCGTGTGAAATTGCTGATCAGTGTATTTGCCAACTATTATGTCATTTCATAGTTGAAGGAAATCGTTAGTGATGAAAACGGTTAGGAGAGTTCAGTGTGCTGTAAGCCATGCTATTGGATAATTAATGAAATCGACTCTTTGGTACCCAAGTTTACGAAAACAGCAAACATATCATGATGGTATTGATATTAAAAAAAGAACTGGGGGGATATTTTGTATAAACCACTTACGAAAGTAAAAGCAAAAATTTCGCGATAACTTCAGTATCAATGAAATAGTAATAACAAACTTCGAAAAAACTGACTATTTCCAACAAATATCAGTAATCACCCTAATTGATGGTGATTAATCTATGATGAAAGTATTCAGTTTTACACGAAAGTTTTCAGTACTTACCGATTATTGAAAAACTCCATAAAAAAACACCATAATATGAAACTAGATTATTTTGAACGTTTAACGACCATAAGGTTTATGGAAATGTTGCCCTTTTCCTTGAAAAATATCAGTTTGTTCGACCGTTTGTGAAAATGGTTATTTGTTTAATGAGTATTTTTCGGAACAACTAGTCTCGATAATTCGATTTTTGTACCAGTTGAACACAAATTTTTTTTCTCCATCCGCTAATTTCAAGATTTTTTGGAAAAAGGATTATTTGCAAATTCTCTGATATTAGAAAGTGTACAATTGAATTAGTTGCGATCGATATATTTACACAAATTAATTTCAATTCGAATTTTCATGATGCTAAATTCTTGTCACACGTTATCAGCGTGGCCAATCTTATGTTAACGGAATATTAACGTATAAATAAAACAAGTTCAGTTCAATGGTAAGAATTTCAAGATAGTGTGGATGATCTATTTGTTGACATTTCAAATTGGAATTGATATCTCATGTCATATTCATTTAATTTTTTGTACTAGGTCGAATTCTCTATAAATTACAATAAAGATGGCAATCAAGCAATATCTTACTTTTTTCACAAAATAAGTGAATAAGGTCATCATAGTCAGGCGGTTGGAGGAAAAACTGATTTTGAGTACGACACTTCCTGGAAATCTATACATGTAGCTTCGTACCACCCTGTAGTTATCGAACTGCATCATGAACAAAGTTGATCATATGCAGTCCTAACGTGAAAACAACCTCGAATCGACATTTGCCCGCATCGTAGTTACCCGTGGATTTCCTTGGGATCGCGTATTCAGATAAAGCGCGATATATTTAGCCGTCGAGTTTCTAGCAGTATTTTAAATAGACTATTCAAGGGCCGTGACTAATCGAGGGACAATCGGGATGCAATCCGTCCGGTGCCAAGTGGCGTGCCGAAAGCCGAGAAACAAAGAACGATCAACGTAAGGTGCGCGTTTCATTTGTTTTATTGTAAACGCATCGCCTTGGAATATGTATTGTATATTGCGAGATTTGGAAAGATACCGTACGTGTATATCAGAAAAATGTCGGGTTTTGCACAATACAATATTGTGTTGCACGATATACAATTGTATACTTTATTGCATAACCTTATACCGCGGAATAATATATTAGACGATTTTTCAGTGTGCTATATTATATAACCCAATATTGTATTGTGCAATGTCACATAACACAATATATTTGGCATGGGTGATTCGATGCTTTTATGCGAAACTTACTGATTTGAAAACATTATTTGGAAAGAGCATAATGTCAAAAGAATGTAAGAGGTAAAAAATTGTTTTGAAATGTTTTTCTGCACCACGTCATTCAATATTGATCAGTCAGTTTTTTTTTATTACCGACGCAGCGCCTCAGGCGGTAAATTTTTTTCATACTGCGAGAAGTGGAAACATCATCATATCAAAAACATTCTATGTTTTGCACAAAACAGTTTTGTGTTGCAAGATATAGAATTGTATGATATTTTATCGGCAATATTAAACTGTGGAAAATTATATTGGGCGAATTTGTAGTGTGCTATATTATATTCCACAATATTGTATTGTGCATCGTCATCACACAATATTTTCGACACGGGCGATTCGATAATTTTATGCAAAACCTACTAATTTGAAAAGCGAATTCGCCAAGAGCAATTTTTTTATGCAAAACCTACTAATTTGAAAAGCAAATTCGCCAAGAGCAATTAATGTAATAAAAGTCGTGTAACAGGCATAAACAATCTTGGGCAATATTTTATTTGCCATACATTATTCATTATTTTTACGTCAATTGTTTTTATTCCAGACGCACCGCCTCGGACGATGATTTTTTTGTAGTGGAAACACTACACCACTCGTACGTGCATATCGAAAAAAGTAAACGTTTTACAAAATAAAATATTGTGTTGCACGATATAATATTGTGATATTTTATTTCTACAATATAATTATCCTCAATATATTGGACGATATTGTAGTATGTATTGTTATATTGTATTGCACAATAATGTATTGTGCAATGTCATTATAGAATATTTTTATAGCAAAGAGTAGATGACACAAAATTCAAAGTGTAGGAAAAGGTGCAATTTTTTTTCTGCATGTGAATTATTTAATGAGTTATCATTTCCGAGCAAACACCATATCAATTCACTAATGAAACTTCTTGTAGATATTAAGTACGCAAATAATAAATTGATATTTTTTGCACTCGACGCGCGTTTTGCTAACAAGGTTAGCATCTCCAGAAAATTAATGCTTGAGTTTCAACCTTCACACGAAAGGTTTCAATCTCATCGTTTATTATTCAATAAGTAAATTCATCATCCCCATGATACATTAATACATTGTTATATCAAGTATTTGTGCCTTGTGATATCGTCGAGTCTGATGGTTGTTGTGGTATGTATTATGTATAATGCTCGAGTGATGGAGAAGATTGTGCTTGTGAAAATTATTCTCAAACAGGATTTTATTTTTGTAGAGATTTCGATTTTCAATTCATGCCAATCGCAACATTGTTTTGCATAGGTTTCCACTTGAGAAAGTTCCTCCACTAACAGGTTCTGAGTTCTAACGGAATGAAATAGTATCGAGTTTACTGAGGAGTGAAGTGTCTCAAATTTATACTATTTTGTGAAGAGTTTGTAATAATATATGAAATTCTTTCGGTGCCAACTACTGGGGGGTCGAAAGCCGAGTAACAAGAAACAATTGAAGTAATGGGTGTTATTTATACACATTTCAATTGGTTTAATTACTACTGTTCTGGCTCGGATACTTTTTATAGCGCGAGAATTGGGAATATCATTTATAACAAAGTGAGTAAACCATATAAACATTTATGACTAGAGGTGTTTTCTGGCGCTCATGTATTCAAAACGTATTCGTCTCTCTCCTTCTCTCTCGCTTACGGCCATCTAAATAGTCACAGAGAGATGGAGAGACGAATACGTTTTGAATACAAGAGCGCAAGAAAACGCCTTAGTTTTAAGGAATCATCGACTATCTACAAGTAAAAACATTCGACATGGTCAAAGGGGCATACTTGAAGACTGGCGTTAAATCAAATCATCTTTCGAACAATTCGTTCAGGCCAGTCTCAAATTACCTACACAGTAGGTTTTGGCTGGCACCTGTCAGAAAACAACTACTCCCCAGGCTAATACCACGAAGGGCATTGAATTATATCCGACCGGTGCCAGTGCAGGTTTCTTCATAGAAGAAAATCCTGCATTTGCTTTTGTCGATACAAATGAAGGAATTGATTTACAATTATAGGGACGGACACACTTGCAGACCGGTTTCGGGCTATTTGGCCACTCGTCAGTACAAGGCAGTGCCATCATCAACATAAAGTCGATGACATCCCATAATTAAAAATAAAAATCCTTCATAGTAACAAGCCTCGACCAAAGCTGATGCGCACAACGAAGTTATTGCGCCATCTACCCATGGACGTGGTATTCCAAAATCAAACTTAATTCGCCCATTCCTCCTGCGAGGAAAATGTAAAAACATTCGATATAGTCAATGGGCATACTCGAAGACTGGCGTTAAACCATATCATCTTTCGAACAATTCGCTCAGGCCAGTCTGAAATTACCTACACAGTAGGTTTTGGCTGGCCCCTGTCAGAAAACAACTACTCCCCTGGCTAATACCACGAAGGGCATTGAATTATATCCGACCGGTGCCAGTGCAGGTTTCTTCTTATACAACTGCCAGTGCAGGTTTCTTCTTATACAACTGGCACCGGTCGGATATGTTGCAGTGCCCTTCGTGGTATTAGCCAGGGAAGTAGTTGTTTTCTGACAGGTGCCAGCCAGAACCTACTGTGTAGGTAATTCGAGACTGGCCTGTACGAATTGTTCGAAAGATGATTTTATCTACAACTATTTCAATTGTATCTTTCTCAGCTTCTCCCCAGAGAAAACAATTTTTTTATCGGTGATTATTAACACCAATAGAGTAGTGATACAATTGTTTTTATTGATTCTTTCAACGATTATTCGTTGTCAATTACATATTCATAAGGTACTTGGATTCTTTCAGATAATTACTTTTCCTCTAGTATTTTCTGTTCACCTTGTGTTTTATCGAATTTGTGAACGTGATCTCTAAAATGTCGATCATCGAGGCATAATTTTTATGATGAAGAGGCACAAATCTAAATGTAAATTTAATTATCTTTCATTTAGTACGGCATGCAACAAGGAAAACCCGACAGATAAATATGTTTACCTAAATTGACGGGTTTTTTCCTGGCGTATCCATATTCAGTATTATTTATAGTTTTGTTTTCGGAGATGAAAATGACAATATGGGAAATTAATGCATGCTGTCTGAATATGTGTGATAAACAGGTGGATGGAGAAAAAGTAATATTTTCTACTCTCTTGTTGTTGAAAATAGATTATTTATGAAAGCCAATAACTTCAACTTTTTTTCATCAAGGAATTGTATTATCAACAGAGTTTGGAATACTATTTTGACAAATAATATATAATACTGATTTAGCCTTATCCTCGAGTTGCGCATTTCACTTTTTCTACTCCCACCATGCTTGTACGGCAATTTCCGCTGGTATAGCACAAATTGCAACAATTGCTTGCTTCATGGATAGAACTAGATACAGTACCAATCCCCAACCTGTTAAATAAGAATTTCGCTAGATATATCATTTTCAGTTCAATTTTACAAAGAATTTGAAAGAAAATTCGATGACTTTGGCTCCTTGGCAATTGAATGTAATCATGAGATCAAATCTGTTAGGTCAAATGTTACATATCCTATCATTTAACAAAATTCGGAAGCGGCCGCCATTAATGGACAGTACACGTGTATTCTGAATGAGCCATTACGCTACGGCTGGGAAATACGTAATGAACGGTTCGGAACAGGGAGAGTAGGAAAATTTTTTTTTCATTCACTTTTCAGTATTTGCCTAGGTGCAATATCTTTATCATCATTTACCTATGTCAAAAAAAGTATTACCCCCCATTAGATGATATTCTTGAATAATGATTATTTTGCAGGTGTTGAATATTGAATCGATGTAATAAATAATTTGCTTGATTCATTTATCGAGAACTAAAAAAAATATCAAACTAGCTTTCAACTAATTTTAAAATTCAATTGAACTAGCCTAAAGTATGTTTACATTTTCAACAGGATATACAGAGTTCCCTGTACGATTCTCACTCAAAATGAGTTTACAAAGCCAAAACTGTATGATATCAGTAAATTTTCGGTTTTAATTGCACGAGTGCATAAAAATTACCGATAATTTTGCAAGAAAGCGTGATATCTAAAAATTGCAAGTTTATTTTCATATTTTGGCGAAAGTGCCCGAGTCCGAAGGAAGGATGAAAATGACCGAATGCAATTTGTATAAGATATCACGCTTGAATGCAAAATTATCTGGTCATTTTTATGCACGAATATAATTCATTGGAATATTTCACGAATAAGAAATTCTCAAGGAAATGTTATTTTTTGGTCATTTATACTTTCCTCTATAGATTGTATGGAGTACTCACCTAAACGCGAAATGTTTTTCTATTTTTGAATTCTATCTGACATTTATTTGTGTTGTTTACTGACGTCCAGCGATACGGTTTCAAATGTATTGTTATGGTGACTTGATACAATGCAATTACCGCTGTAAGTTTTCGATAATTGCATTGCTCTTATGGGACATTTTATATAGGTATGAGGGAAATATTCAACTCAATGGTTGTTTCGTTCTATACAGTTCGGTAGGGAATACATCCACCCTGAGAGTTGTTGGAACTGTCACATATCGGAAGAAAATGCCATATACTAAACAACAAATAGAAGAAATTTAATATCGAAATACTCCTTCCAACACATGTACCTGTTAGGGGCCGTTCATAAAATACGTCACACTAAAATCAGCTTTTTTTGGCCCCCTCCCTCCCCCATTGTCACGCTGTGTCACACTTTTTGTGACCCCCCTAGAAATATTTCGTCACAAAAACTAAGACCCCCCCTCCCTACTGAGTATGATAAATTCTAAATGATAGTACACAAATTCTGAAAATTAAAAATATTCATTTATGAATGGCCACAAATAATATAAATATTTTACATAATCAGAAGATTCAATGCTCAATAACACAATGAAACAGTAAAAAATCGCTTTATTTTGTTTCGTTTGTATAGTGAAATACAGTGTACTGTAATTAGATTAATTCGCATTCTCAATTGAAAATTCATTCGCAAAGATGGAGTCACTCTAGATTTGATAAAAAAATCGGACGAGTTTAGGAATTCATTAGAAGATGTCGCACATGTAGATTTCTACCAAAATCTACTGAAGATTTCTTTCATACCAAAATTTTTCAATTTTCGTCAGAAATCTACTAAAAAATTAGATTTCTATCAAAAGTGGTCACGCTGGCTTCTAGTGCTCATGTCGAAAAATAATAAACGGCGAACGTCACGTTGCCGTATACCCCCCGTCCCCCCTTGTCACATCTTGTCACACTCAGCCAGACCCCCCCCTTGTATGCGAACGTATTTTATGAACAACCCCTTATCACATTTATATATTTTTTTACTTCATTTTGTTCTCGTATCGTATTCAATTTCTATCAACTACGTACTGCTTTTCGGTAATTTTCTCGGTAATTTTATTTGTCACATTTATTTTTATTATTATATATTATTGAAGTGTCATAGCACTGAGGTGTAATAATTTGACCAATGAAAAATCTAATAGTGTGATAAGCTGAAAAAAAAGTCCTGTATATATATTTTTTTATACAATTCCTTCGTCAAATACTCTTTAGAGTGCGCCCAGCAGGCAGAGCCTTGTATGGGCCAGGGTCGGTTGATAGTCTTGGACGTTTCGTTCTTCGAGTTGTTAATCTTTTATGGTTCATTCGGGTTTATATATTGACGTAAAATTCGACGAAACTCTCAACCAGACTGGACCTGACCATTTCCAATCACGTTGTTTGCATTATAGCACACCTTCGAAGCATGACCCAATTAAATTCGGACGTCTTATTTATTGTCCTGACTAGGGTCTACTGAATATATTCAAATTCCGATTCGGTTTTCCTCTGAATGTGACGATTTGATGCTCTTTCGTTGACCTATACGGAAAGGACAAGCCATCAAAGGTCAACCGGTGCGTCATCGTTGTATACAAAGTTCATCTTGGGCGATGGGAGAGGCGAATTTGCTGCAAAGGATGTAAATAAGGAATTCTTTTCAATACCAAGGATAACGTCGGTAAAAATACGAATAATTCGAATTGCGTCTCAGGCGTGTTTAGAAATTCGCACAGAACATTATTCGAAGGTTAATACCTATATTCGACGTGATTCATTATAATTTTTTTTATTTGAGAGAGCGGCTTCTGGGTGTTTTTTTTTTATCCAGGTTAATGCAAAAATAATACAAAACTTCCAATATGGCAATTATGTGAATGTGTGCGACATCGAAATATCAAATTAATCAGAGGAGACTTCATATTTGAAAATGTTGGAATGAAATGGTATCCTGATGAATGGAATTATTTTTTGCAAAAGTACTCTATTCCTGTAGAAATATCCTATGAAAGATATCTGTTCGAGTGCTTTACATACAAATTGTGTAAGAAAAAATTACATCTATGTGATTCGGCCCCATATAGCCAGAGAAGTGTTTTAAACTCTTGCTTCCGTTTTTGAATGGAACCTTTGGTGTAAAAATTGAAAATTCTGTAGAGATCAATTAACCTACCACTAAACTGATATGATTCATACTCGACGTGCGTTTCAAAGATTGAGCTTAGCTATTTATATATATATATATATATATATATATATATATATATATATATATATATATATATATATATATATATATATATATATATATTCACAATTTTCAGTTAGCGCAGCATCTACCTTTTAGTCCGATATGGATTTCGTCTCTGTTACTACATCATGAAAAGTGGGCTAGAAGGGATAGACCATTTATCACCATTCATGCCATTTTTACATTTTGATAAGTATTTCTAGATTCTCACATGCATCGAGTAGCTTTGGGTCATGCACAAGCTGAATCGTTTGAAATTGCTTTTAGGTCCCAATTTTGTGATCATTGTCCAGAGCATGTTGGGAGACACTGGATTCTTCTTCCCTTCCCTATCTCATGTGTGCAAAATTCTCCTGGAACGTTTCAATAGCTCATCGGCTCTGGCCAATGTATTTATTGTTGCATTTTTGACAAATGATTTCGTAAATCCCCGACTTTTATGTGTATTCCAATTCATTTTTTAGATAACAAAGGATATATTGTAATTTATAATAAGATTTATATGCAACTTTCATATTTAGTTTATCGAATATCTGTTAAGGTCCTCTAGTGCCTTGAAGTTCATAATATGGGATTACTATAAACTTTTCATACAACATTTTCTGAATTATCTTATCAACCATCTCTATAATGAACTAAACGTCTATGAATAATGTACATAAATCAACAGAGAACGTTTGCTAAATACTTGATGAACTAAACGTCTATGAATAATGTACATAAATCAACAGAGAACGTTTGCTAAATACTTGATGACACTACTCCTTTCATAGAAGTCTTGTAAAAGACCAAAAATCACTTCCTCAAATCTTCCATCTCTGCACATATAATATAATCATGTTCCCAGCCATCAAACTTTCCAACTTGAGTTATAGTTCGGATTTTTCGATCTGAGAAAGAAGGTTGTATTCAAATTGATTCGGCAGGCGCGTCCACTAACAAAATTGGATTTGTAGATTTATTGATGTCCTCGATGATAACGGAGTTTCAACTAGGAATGCAAAGGATTCCTGAATTTTTATTTTATATCTAATAGGATTTAGGAAATGAAACTTGAATTACAAAATTTCTTGGATTGGATTTATGGATTTCATAGGCGATTTCAAAATTTTTGTTGTGATTTCAGCATTCCAGGTTGGATTTCTGGAAACCAAACTGGATTTTTAAGATTTTTGTGCATTATGTACACAGGATTTCCGGAATGATACCTCCTGGGGAGTTTTATTTCGCAGCTACTGAAACCGAAAATCAACATCGGTATATCAAGAAAAAGTACTACATTACATACCTAGTAGGAAAGAAAAATATTTTGCTCAGCGGGGTCGAGAGAGAAATGTTAACTTTCCCAATCATTCGAAATAATTTCATAAAATGAACAACAAATGATATTCGTGATTGATTTCTGTCAAAGTTGCCATTCTTTGTGAATATCATTTGCCTACGTAGAGGTTAAAACATGTACTGTTTCAACATCATTTATTTTGGTGGATGAATATTTTCTCTAGTTTTCTGGGTTTCTAATCTACCACAATCTGAGAAAATACGAATTAATATTAGAATCTATGCAAGGGTCGAAGGGCAGATTTTTAATCTACCCCGAAAAGTTGCTGCGCCAAACTGAATCCGCTTCCGTTTTCAAAACATAAAATTCCTTTTCAAATGTAAATATTCGTCGTTGACGAATTATAATTCTTCGAAAACGTGCTTTAATAATAGAAATCATGTTTATCGTTCTCACGTTATAACGGAAATCGTAAGTACTTGTCGCCGTTCAAAGTTACATAAATTATCAACAACGACATCCGGATACACTCATCAAACCTATCAGTTAGGATTATTTCGAACTTTATTCGATCAAAGTTGCTACATACTCGTATTGAAAGCAATCTTTGCAATATCAATTTAAAATTGTTTCGTAAACGATATAGATGGCCTTGAATCGAATAACTTTCGATGTATGTAAATCGATTAAAATGTGAAAATATGATTACGCAAAGTAATAATTTCAAGAACGAACCCTTTTTCGAATTGCAATCCTTTGCAAAATGGTACGAAAGTTGATATCGATGTACGAGGGGGGTTTCAAAACCCACACCTTGTGTGTTGTATATTTCTCGTAGGAATTCGCGATACCAAATATTGAAAGAGGACTTACGCAAATACAGGCGGCCGTGAAAAGTCACTCTCAACTTTTGGCAAAATATCAAATCCGGACAAAGGTTTTTTTGAGATGCCATTTCATTGATTCTTGTGCTTTTTGGTCAGTTGTGTGACGTCACTGGCCACCGAGAGCGCGCTATTAACTTTTTCTTTCAAACTGGAAAAGGAGGTCTTGTGATTCCTCGTTTGATAGGCCTGTTTCATATGGTTCTGTCATGATTTTTTTTCTACGAGCTTGAATTGATTTCGGAAACGGAACAAACATTGATCCACCACAAAATAATGACGTTCAAACAGTGCTTAGAAACAGCATATTTGCACAAACTAAAAACGATTGCGCCACCTTCATCTAGCCGTTGTTAACCCCAACTATACAACACAATTGGATGGATTGGAGCAGGGGTGGCCAACCGGTCGATCGCGATGGCAAAAAGTATAAACACGTATAGTGTATACAATATAAAAACTGTTGCACATCATCGATGACGACATGAAATCAACGTACTAGTACCAATCCTTTGTTGGAAATACATTGAAACGTTTATATTGAATTGAAAATTTGGCGCCTTATTGTGTGTGTTATTCTTAGCATTCGGTTGGCAGCACTCTCGATGTTGCCGCAATTTGTTTGAAGTCTTTTATTTACCAATTGACAATTGTCATTCAAAAGGGACAGTTCTGTGTTTAGTTTTTTTGATACCCAAAATTAGATAATTGTGATCAAAAACTGTGTATTTCGATGCTTCTATAGAGGAAGTATCAGTTTCCAGTGTTAAAAACGGTCGCTGCGAAGAGTTGGTGACATCTTCGATAAGTTATAAGCGATATAATAATGTCCCTTCGCTTCCCTTAACGGCTGTTAGAGAGCTGAAATGAACACAACGTAGTAAATTTCATTTATAATCTACAGTGAGATATTCAATTTCATCATGTTGCAGCAGATTTGAAGTTAAGTATGTATATTGTCAGTGCGATTTCTCAAAAGATTAAAGATAACAAAGCACACAAATACTGCAGCACTGGATGTAGGTGTTATGTATGCGTGGCAATATTTATACTATGTAGGAACGCACTAAGAAATTACAGTTCATAATTATGGGAGAATTTCGAACTTTCAAGAGTTCCCTATTGGAAAACTAGGAAATATTTTTTTCATGGGTAAGCTTCCATATTTCAATGAATGATATACACCTACCTATTAACAAAGGGGGTTTGTAAAAATTTTCGATTATCCTTCTTTCGTATTCAATACGTCATTTCGATTTCTGTCAATTCCATAATTCTATAACAATCTGGCTACAGTGTACTTCAAAATTTAACCACGCTCATGATGACGTGCAACAAATTGTATCAGCTATAGAGCAAACTGCGCAACGTACCTGATCACTCACTGCTCACGCATCATCTTGCATCATTTTTCAATCGCCGTTCCGTCAATATTTCAAAAATATTGAGAAGTTGGTGGAATTCATCAGTTATCCGTTTAATAATTCCATTGATCATAGTGATTGATATCTATGAAATGGCTACAAAATTCGCAGATACATTTCAAATGGACCAGATGATACTTCAAAACGAAATCATATTTCGAAAAGCAAGGTCATCCTCAGGTCTAAAATTCTGGGCATTAGTTTCCAACGAGAACAACATATGTGGGTCAGCATTTTTTTTTTTTTTTTTTTTTTTTTTTACAATACAACAAAAAACAAACACCGTTCTCCCTCGACAGATGCTCATACATTGGATTCCTTAAGGTTTGCAATGTTCAACTACAAACCTGCTTTTGCTTATCTAGCGAAAGATGCTCAAAACTCAAACGCAATGCTCACATTAATATAATTAGTTACTAAGAATAATTGTACATTTTGCCTCTGGATTATATGAGAATACTACATAATTGGGTACTGAACTATGCTGTTTCATTTAAGATTTCGAAGTATGTAATTGGTAAATCGCACAGGTAAATTGCCAGTGAACAGTAGATCTTGGGGCTAATCAAGTTGGCCACCCGTGGCTTGGAAAAAAATGTACAAACTTAAAATACTGAATTATTTTTGTATAGTTTACGAGTGAAAGCAGATTTCTATACACGGATGGATCGATACAAACCAACCTATAATAATCAATCTCGTCACCGAAATTACAACACATCTGCGCAAAATAGTAATTTGTTCAACCAGTACAAAAATTTATGCTTTCGGGACAACTTTTCTCACGGGTCCTGAAAACGCATCCTCTGTACCTGTTGAACACCAAATTTTTTCTTCAACGGCTAATTTCGAGATTTGGTGAAAAATAAATTTGACACTAAAATATGGTAGGGTAGCAGATCTTTGCCAGGATTATTCTCTGATAATGGGAGGTTTAAAATTGACTTCGAAGAAGATTCACTATCAATATCCATTTTTCAGTCAATTAGTAAACATTCTGAATATTCTGCTACAAATCTTCTTCAAGTTGCGATCAATATTCATTGAACAAATGAATATGATTTCAAATGTCAAATTCTTGTAACAGCGTGGTCAACCTTACGTTAACGGGATATTAATGAATAAATAAAAACTAAAAACTATTACTGCGTTTTGTGTGTGTCCTCTTTCCGTACGTGACACCGTAAATCTTAAAAAAAATTACTTCCCAAAGTTTGGGTTGGAAGTTTGAATCACTCAAGGTTACTCATGGAACAAAACGATGACTTCTCCGCATTTTTTTTCGGGAAACATGGTTATCAAAATTAAATACAGTTCATAACCCATAGAAAACTAGTTCATTGAGATGAACTCAAAACTGATGCTTCACATTATTGAAAATTTCGAAATAGAAGTGCATGTCAGATATACCACCAATTGAGCCCGCGTTCAGTTTTTTTCACTCTCAGTTGAGATAAAATAATCGCCAAGAGCGCCTTCGGAGGTTGTTGACACTAAGCTTCCAAATTTTGCGAAGAACCTAGCTGTTGCTGTTACATTTCTGAATTTATTTAGGCATTCTGTGGATCGGTCCTTTGTAACTACTCATACTATTTGCCCGTTTGGGACCATCCATTAATTACGTCGCATTTTTTCAAGATATTCGAGCAAGTTCCCTATGTCAGCTATTTATTGCCCCAGTATTAAGAATTCTTGTTCAAGCGAGGCCACTAACATACACAAGAAATCGCATAAGACGCATGATTCTTCCTAAAAGAATATTAACTGTCCGAATGAGAACGGTGTGACTACTATGCTAGTTATAAATGATGTAAAGGAATGAGCTCGAAGTCCATGGACTCATGATGATTGAGTTTTTATCTTTCATTAACATAAAATATTTTTAATTTTTTGTTGATTTTCATGTCTATGTTAGATTTTATGTTGATTTTATTGTTGAAGAATTTAAATTCGGAACATTGTCATTTCAATTTCAGAAATTTCTGAATGTAAAGTTGCAGAGTATCTGCCATCACACTACGTAGGAAGGCTCACAAATGTGACCAGCTGTTGCAAGGACAGGAAAGGGGTCGAAAAATCATAAAATTCGTGTGACGTTATTTATGTATGGCCCCTTCTCGTATTTCTAGACTCTGAAATGAATCGAGCAGCCTCGTATCAGCACATTTCTGAACAATATCAGATTATTTTCACTAATTATACGGTCATTGGCGAGACCATTCCGTATCTCATGTGTAGATAATGCTCTTTATTGAAACGAGTTCTATGTAAAATTGTTATTTATTTTTAATTTTTATGGTTCCTACCAATCCATAAATACCCCACCCGAACTGATAAGTTTTCATTTCGCTTTGCAGGTGTTCATACAACTAACCTACTCAACCGCAATGTCTGATACGACGCAAAAGTGATCATCGTACATCGTAGAATACCGAGACACCCCCGTCCCCCTCCGAATAAAATGCGTAGCTCCGTCGAAAACGACGTTACGCCTTGCGTGGCCGGCCAGAGGAAGAAAAGGTTCCCCAGCCGCTGGTCTCTGCGCCATCTCATCTATTCTAGTCCGATACTGAGCAGGAGGCGAAGCCAGAATTCTTCGGGGTCTTCGAAGTCCCACAATAAGGGTGAGTGTTTTGGGGTTGAGAGGTGCACCTCGTGGAATACGTATAATCTTGGGGGCTAGCATAGTCTTGCCATCTATTGCCTTGTATTGGAACTCCAATTGAATTTGGAAAAAATGACAGTCGGATGGCCGAGTCGACAATTGAACAATCTCATCAAAATTGGCAGATACAATTCAATTTCACCAATTCTCTAGAATGAGGTCCTTCAGAAAATTTCCTTATATTCTTACCATCAACAAATGGCACTGCCTAACGACTAGTCTGGCAAAACTAGTCTAGTAAGAGATATATATTATGCGATTATTGTCTGATGAAATAATGTTGCAACTGGAAAAGCAGCTGAGTTTGTGCCAGGATGGATTGGATAAGCTGTACATCTACACATACAGGGTGTAACATAAGTTCGTTAAAATGATATGTAAACTTGAAACTGTAAGAGTTATCTTTTGTCTTCCGAATTAGTTAGCCATCAATCGGGGATTCCTCCTCAATTTGGGTAATTATAGCAAATTCGAGTTTGAACAAAATAACGTTGAGTTGTATTCATGAGTTTTTTCAAATTCACCGCTGAAACTATTCAAATTCATTTTTCGAATGTTGGGTTTTAATTTTTAAGTGGATTTGTTTCTAATTAGCATGTCGGCAACAGCGTCTACAAAGCTTGTATCGGAGTTGGTTAAGTAGTATGTCAGAATAAGAAGAAGAATCGTAGTCAATACATGCAAAGAATTATTCGGAACATAAATAAACAGAATTGGGGTTTCAAAATGAGCGATACGCCCTCTGGTGAAAGGTTTCAGCGATACGCCCTCTGGTGAAATGTTTCAAACAATTTCAAACTACTGTCAAAGTGTTGCTTATTACTTGAAGTCTTCGTCGAAATGGCGCTGCGATATTATTTTGAAATTTTGGGATATGATTACAATCATTACTAATGTTCATTAAGCACAATTCATGATTGATGTTCACATCAAAAGTGAGAATACACTAAAAACTTCAATGATCGCTCACAAAATTTTACGGTTTGAGTTATTCAAACAACGTCAATGTCCTAACCTTAAATAGAAATAGTTGTCAAAGTGGTGCTTATTAGTTGGAGTTTTCTTGGATGCGGCCCTGCGATCTTAATTTGAAATCCCAATACCACGATTCTGAAATATGTCATCTTTCTTCAATTCATACAGTTAACTGACTCGTCCCTGTAGAATCTGTGAGCGGTGTTGCCTAATGGTGAAGTAGAAACAAATCCCCTCGAATGTTGAATGCCTTATTCAATTGCTCATTTTGTAGTACCTACATGAATAAATTTTTCGAAGCAAGGTTGAAATGGTAAGTTTCAAATGCGGAGTTTGGTAGCTCTCTCATGAAAAATACTTCATTTTCGTCAGGAAGATAATTCCCCATTTCCCCTTTCGAATTGTCACATTTACAATCCTTTATTTTTCCCGTTATAGCTTTGATGGATGCGTCTCGTTCGTTCTTATCTCGTTTACGATGTTTTGCTTCCTGCTCCGTGTTATTGTAATCGCGTGCAAAACATTTTCGTTATTCGTTCCGAATATAGACGCGTTATTTGCGATCTACCAAAAATAACGATATCCCATCGGTGGTGGTTTATCTGTTGCATAATCGAATTTAACGATTTCGTCGTGGTTGATTTTTCGTGAAGACAAGGCCAAACATTGAAAGTGGCAACCCTTCCCACATAAATGACTACAATTTTAATTTTAGAGCTCAACGAACAACGAACTCTTATTTCCACTGCAAAGTTATACTCCCCAATATGATTGTGGAGTTTTAATAACTTTTATCGTTCTGTCAACATTTCAGTCAAACCGAATCACAAGAGGAATCTGTGTACCTACTTCAGAACTCCACTTATGGAAAATCAATTTTAGATGTACAGTATTTTTTCGATATTTATAATTATCGACATATAATTTATAATTATTATAATATTTCAATCGTTGAATAAAAAAGTACAAGAAAAAAAAACCGGTTTTGGTGGCACTCGAACCAAAGAACTATTTACTATAAAGTAGATGGTCCCAGAGGGCGTACCATTTAACCAACTAGGCCATGTGGAGTATACAATTTCAGTTAATTATTGGTGTCAAGATAAGATGTAAGTCCTTCAATTCCACGAAAAAAATCATCACTTGTGACAATTCTAACTTGAAGATAATTCGCTAAAACTATTGATTTATGAAAATATTTTCTAGCAAAATTTATGTAATTTGCGTAGACGGATCAGACTTGTTACGTTTCTACAAAGTTAACCAAGTAAATGAAACAAAATTGTATGTGCCACGGTTATAAATAGATGTTTATGCCCTCAGGACGACATTCTTACTAAGCTCAGGCCCTCTAGCCCGAGTGATAGTAAGTCGCCTGGGGCATAAACATCCTCTTTATGCTCTTGTTACATAAATAACTATTCCTGCATTCTAACGTTTGAAGTTCGAAATCGAGCAGTTAAATAAAATTGAATGAATTCTCAAAATTTTCAAAATGTGTCCTCGTCTTTATAAGATAGTACTTTGTGCCATTGAAAAAATGTAAATAACTGAATATTATGAGCAACGGTGGAGGAGACAAAGAGCTTTCCAAATTTTATACTGCTATCGAAGTATTTTTTCCTTATAGCTTCGGTTTGTTTCGAATTTTATTTGATTGAAAATCTCAACCTCAACCTAAGAACTAATTGTAGTTTATCCGCCTTTCTTACGCGTGAAATGCTTCCAAGAAAACAGCATATGCACTTTATCCACAGCTATATAGATAATATTCAAATTTGATCAATTCGGTTCGGTTGTTATATTTTATCGGAACAGCAATTCCCCGAATCTTTTGCTGTCAATTCCTATACGAGGTTTCATTACTTGCGTATACAGGGCTTTTTTTTATACTCCTCCTTTCATTTTTCGAAAGGGTTGACTCAACAAAATTAAAACTTGGAATTGATGCATAAATACTATAGTAACGACTCTTGAAAAGTGCCTCACTAATAAATTTCTAGGTGTATCTATGATTGATACACATTATTGGGAGTCTCACATATGTTGAACAATAAAAAAAATTGAACAGTAAGCTTTAGCAGATCAGATGTCATCTGAGAAATTATTATTTTGAAGAAATACAATCTCGACTATCATATGGAATTTTGTCACGGGGCATGTCGTCTTCAGCACAAAAACTATTCCTAGTACAAAAAAATGCCTACATGCAATGTTAAACATGAATCATGCAGACCTCTTTTAAAAAAATCCTGTTCTGCATGTATATATTGGAAATTTTCTGTTGTATACATGGAAAGAGAAACAAAATTCATTGTCATAATGACTAATGACCACATTTACCCAACAAGTTCCAGTCATCATCTTTATTCACCACAAAATCAGTTGAATATATGCCTATATGGCCTTATTTCAAATGGAATAAGGCTTTACAATCACTAGACAAAAATCGATCAGGAGGTATCCTACTTCGAATTCAGAAAAACGCTGGAAACATACTTACTGGAAAACTCGTCTTCGTATTATACCATGGACGAGTTCTTATCTTTGTAGTGAACTCTGTTTTCTCCTAATAGCATTTTGAGGTACCTACATGTATTGTTTGTCTAATTTAGGTTCAAAATTTTTATGACTCGTTTTATCCCTTGTAGGTCTTTGAAACCAATAAAGATTTTTTATTTATGATTATTATCAGTTTACTGAAAAAAACTGCGCGTAAAACAATCGATTTCTTACTATACTTTTTGCATTGGTGAAAAGCAGTACCACTTTCCTTCCTCGATGAAATGATTCCGTGCAATTATTCCACATACGCCACTGGCAAAATGAGTGGTAATGGTGTGCTGCAGAATAGACCTTTCAATGCAGAGAATATGCGTAGTAGGTTTCACAAAAATAGTTTAGGTCATACCAAAATTATAATGAGAAAAAAATTCTAAAAACTTCACCACCCTTTAGTTCAGAAGTTGAAACATTTGGGACATATGTTCATATTGAGTTCAATTAACTCGACCAAAAAAATTAACTGTCTAAATATCAGGATATTACTAAGAAAAACCCTGTATTGTTATTATTTTCATTAAATCGAAGTCATTAACAATTCCATCACACGTGTGAACGTTCTATTCCCAATTGCAATCTAATCCTAATTATAATTATGGATACAATTTTACGGATCATCATTATAATGCAAATATAAAAACTGTAACGGTTATGAAGGAACATCGTAGTTTTAATTATATAATGAATATAATTAGCCCACGTATGAAACCTTGGGGAATTCCCTTATCGACTCGCGCCAATTACTACTCGAGTTGTTTGAATTGCGTTTGTATAAACAAATCTAGTGTTGTATTCAGTGAATTAAATTCAACAAAACACACAATCGCCATCTGCCAGCTATCAATTTCGGATGAGATGTCGATGTTTTGAATTGCCGTCGCAGATGTATCTGTGATTTAATCCCTGTAAATTGAATTTTGACTGCCCGTAAATTAAATCGTTGGACGTTGGACTAATGAGTTTTTGAATGTGTATTAAACGGGGTCGTCGCCTCTTTTATATCCTCATGAACTACGACTATCATTGGTCCTCTATTGTTTGTTGTGTTTGTAGGTAAAGACGTACCAGACGCCAAAGTGGGAAACACCTCGAAGGAAAACGATCGCCACCACGTGGAGATCCACCAAGCAACTAGTCGAACTTCGGTTTACACTACAAGTACAAAGGTGAGACGATGCTCTTCTATTTTTTTTATTTACAAATTTACACGAAAGGGAAGAAGCCCTGTAATGTTCAAAAGACATCGTGTCGATCAAGGGACAGGAGATACGAATTAACTTAAAATTTTTGAAGTTTGTAAGCATCCTCACCTCTTTCGGTAAGGAGTTCCAAAGTTCAGCTGTTCTATTAAAAAAAAACCCTGAGCGAGAGAGGTTCGATAGTTCTCCAAGCTCACAACGAAAGGGAGGGAATTCCGCACTCGTCGGGTCTTCCGTGTTGATACTGCCAAGGGTGAAACGATTGATGAGAATTCTAAAGAGCACCGACCGTGAAAATATCTTTAGAAGAGAGACTTGTCTCCGACCCTTTTACGATGTTCCAACGAAGTGAGCTGGTTCGTGAGCAAAGAATCACTAACAAGACGGATTGCTTTCTTCTGAATATAATCAAGAAGTTTCAAGTAATGTTTTAGTGCACGACAGGGCGCTTATCTGTGCTCTGTAGATCACTAGAAGCAGACGAGAAATTAAGTTTTTCTCCGAACGAACTAGAAATGCAGGCTGCTGGGAAGCTTTTAGCGATCGATCTCACATCGTTTTCCCCATCCAGATTATTACTGATCGTTATTCCTAGCATCGAGATAATTGACTTTGTAGCAGAAGTTGCTCCTGACATCTGAATATCAGATAAAGATAGATCGACTTTCTTCGAGAAGAAACAAGCGTGAATTTTTTCAGCATCAAATTCCACCAAGTTGATGTCACCCCATTCTATCATTTTCGCTAAGTCATTGTTAATACTATGGGGTCTCTGGAGGATAAACTAGTGTGAAGGGAACTGTCGTACGCAAAACTATGGAGTGATCAATATGTTTTCCTCAGCAAATAATTGATAGGAAGCAGAAACATAGTGGGTGCCAGAACTGAACCATGTGGAACACATCCGAACCTCCCGATAGCCATTTCTACTTCAAATATCGACGCCTCTTTCCCTTTTGCTCCTCCCAAAGGTTATGGCAGTACGAGAAACAGACTTGACGTCATCTCTGAACACAGTAGATTGTCATCTAAATTCCATTTACGATCTCGAGAATCGTGTCAGTAATAAAATACTGGGAATGACTCTCGATTTTTTCTCTACAAAGAAATAATAGACCGGACCGCAATAAAACTGTTCTATTTTTAGTTTTAGCATGTGTTTATTCAATTCTCCTATCTCTCTAATGAAAATAATATAATTTTATACAGATATCAAGAATTTCAACATAGACAGAAACGTGTGCAATTTTTTGGAGAACTTTTTTATCGCTCGATTATTTCCTGCGATAATTTCACATCAGGCTAATGCCAGAAGCATGTATCATGTAATTTACCGTTTTTCAACAAAAAATTTTCATTTTGCAATCTCACCAGAATCCAATATAAGACAGTAGATATTCAGGTAAGTAGTCATAAGAATTATTGCCTGACATTTTATCTGTATTTGGGAATATAACTTGGAAACTCTTCGTCTTCATTGTTTTCAAGGATCTGGGTCGACTGATGATCTTAGCGAGGGAAGTCCTGAAGTCCTTCACTCTAGTCACATCACACCCATTCACGATCGATATCGTTGAATGACTATTCCAGTATATAATTACATTCATTATACTATTGAAGCAAAAATCTTTGTCACATTCTTAGATAAAATCATATCATTTGAAGTAATTTTCTTTGTTCACGTACATTCTGATAACAATGGTTTATGCCATCATATCTATCAGAATTTGAAATTGTCATTCGTTTTCAAATGTCGGAAATTTTACATCCCCCTTGAATTTGCTTCATCTGAAAAATATATATTGAAATATTCACAATATTTCGAACATTTAAATTGGCCCAATAGCATAAATGAATCTTGTGTTTGAAAGTATACCAAATTTTGAATCATTCACACAATCGGTATATGAGAACAATGTGACAAAATGAGACCGTAAATTCGCAATGGAAACGTCGATAGGAATTCCCACCTCAAATTTGTATTTAAATGTATTTCCACTAATAATTATTTTGTATTATCAACCTTGTTCGATTACTTTATTTTTATACAACAATAAATTATCATATTGTATAGCAGAAAATGCATTTTATGCCTGGAAGAGGGGTACTGAGATTCACGAAAATATCTAGTGTCACGTCAGAGTTATCATAAAAAAATCACAAACTTCAACACCCCGTAGTTGAAACTTTTCTTGGAGATCAATTATCCTAACACCAAACTGATATTTTGCACTCGACGCGCGTCTATATTATATATATATATATATATATATATATATATATATATATATACATATATATATATATATATATATATATATATATATATATATATATATATATATATATATATATGATGAATTGTGTTTTCGGGTTTCATTCCGTGTTCTGTGGTTTTGATCCTCTGAAGGATAATTGTCACCTTCAGAGGATCAAAACCACAGAACACGGAATGAAACCCGAAAACACAATTCATCATACTTCGTCCGTGAGAATCCTCATGCTAATATATATATATATATATATATATATATATATATATATTTATATATTGAACTAGATTTGGCAGTTCTCAGGTTTGCGGTCTGTTTACTAATAAAACTCATTTGTTCTTGATCTCAATATTTCGCTAATATTTGTTAGCTTCATCAGGAGAAAAACTACAAAGACTATGACAAAATTGTACAAAATCAAAGCGAAAATAACAGATCTACTTACAATCATAGAATTAATATTCCTAGTGTGTTCATTGGCTTGGGAAACTGAATCAAACTACCCATGCTCTCATAGTTACTGCCTCACTTAAACTGAATCAGCTAGGCAAATTTCCTGTTAAGGAGTCCCTCAGCTGCCCCATATATATATATATATATATATATATATATATATATATATATATATATATATATATATATATATATATATATATATATATATATATATATACATATATATATGAAGTTTATTGTCATTTTTTATGTTTCTCCTTTATCAAAAGTTTTTTTGTGTAGTATCGGAGAACGAAATGCCAAAAAAATGAAAAAATTCGATTTACAATTCAAATCATACCAATCTCTTTTATCAATTGTATAATTTCATTTAAATCTATTTCAGATGCTGTTATCACTGTTATCTCCAAACACAGTGAATAGTTGTTGTGTTTGTTGAAAAAGGACGCCATGACCGGCCAAATTTCTGTTCTCATAAGATTCTTATCATTTCTCATTCAGCACGATATCGTTGAAGTTTGGAATACGTGAATCACCTATTTATTTCGATCAAATATTTCACCTGAACAAGTACAAAATATTTACATTAAAGATAAAATCTTTGCAGTCGTGAGAGTTTTTTTATTGAAATTCGGTGTTCTTTGAAATCCGATATTGACTCGGTTGTCAGTTTCATTTCCTATGATATAGTTTTTCCTTGAATCCGCCGCAAACTGCCAATTGAAAAATTAAGTGATGATTTGAGCTGCGTTGAAAAATTATGAATATTATGGAATGGTAGTGGTTTAAATTTCCGGTTTTATCTATGAGTAATTAAATTGAAATCTCATGAAACAACTTCATTAATTTGGGCAAACAACTTCATCAATTTGAGAAAACAAAAGTAATCGGTAGTAGATTGAACGTTGAAAAAAATTAGGTTGAAAACAGTTTGTTGACTACGAAATCATCCAACCAAGAATTACGATCTCTTGAATATTCAACAATAACTGTTCATTTTCTGATAATTTGTATATGTTTGCGACTATTGTTTTCAAGTTGTTGAATTTATCCTACTACAAGTTTACTTCGTAAGGTGTTCCATTGATGAAAATGTTTATATTTATAATTTTTCAATTGTATTATTATTCATGAATCAACTGGTAATATTATTATTATTATTATAGTATTACTATTATTTTGCGCGTAACGATGCTGAAAAATATTTGGTAGGAATGATGATATGTTTTTTTTTAAATGGCAAATTTTGGTCATTTTTCGACCTTTAATCACTTATTTATCGAAAGGGATGTATTTTTCGAAAAAATGTTGAACAAAAAGTTATTTATTTTGCTCACATCACTTGAAGTGTGATGTTTTATTCGATTTCGTTCAAATTATACAACTTCCTGTTGATAATATATCAACGACCGTTTGGAAAAAATGTTGTAGGTTTTTCGTAGGCGACGATGGGAAGTATCAATTCTAACATCTTTCTAATGGGCCCTTCATTTCGACCAGTGGGATCATATTTTTTTTTCTATACCCGTAGTATGATAATACAGTCATATGGCAATAATCCGTTCATGATGAAATCCATTATGATACATATTTTTCATTAAGATTCTGGTTTTTAATCAATTGGAAATCCAATTCAGGGGCAGAAGGCTACATTGAAAAAATCAGCATTTTCAAAACAATATTGACCTCTATTGAGACTAGCAATAATGAAATGAATGTTAATATTCCTTTCACTTCCAGATCCGTGAGACCTGGAATTAACTTTTCTCACTGCATAATGAATAATCTTTGTATTTTTAAGGAATCGATTTGATTATAGTTATTATATTTAATATAAATAGAATGTTTATAGTGTTCTATATCCATGGTAATACCCGAGGTTATACCATCAATTGCAAATTTGTAAAAAATTTCAAAGAAATTACTGTTAGTGTGTTCAATACAAATATAATATTTATAGTTCTTTATTATTTATCGTGTGTAGAAAAAATAGCGTATGAAACTCTCTTGTAATGACTATTACATGACCGTTGCATAATATACTATGTTGCGTGATATTAGGGGTGGATCGCTCGTTCATAATCGTTTTCAATTGTTCGAAAATTACACCCCATGCGACGTTGGTTTTTCAGTAAACAACTTTCCCTTTTTCAGAGCGAAGTCGTCCCTCCTTCTTTGGAATGCCCCCTTTGCTTCGCGGAGCTGACGCCCGAGGATTTCTGCGAATTGGAGGCGTGCGGACACAGAGCTTGCATCTGCTGTTTCCAACACTACCTACGAGTCGAAATTACAGAGTCTCGAATATGCATCGCCTGTCCGGAATGCCTGGAACCGATGCATCCCAACGGTAAGAAATATCGCCCTGTTGCACTAGTAAAATCAACGCACTAGTACACATTTATAGAAATGCATCGAAATTTTTACATTGAATGTAATATTTGGCGCCTGTTATTCTTTGGCATTCGGTTGGCAGCACTCTCGATGTTGCCGCAATTTGTTTGAAGTCTGTTATTTACCAATTGACAATTGTCATTCGATACTGACATTTCTGTGTTTACATCTTTTTGGTACTTCAAGTTAGTTGATTGTGATTGAAAACTGTATTTCGATGCTTCTATAGAAAGTATCAGTCCCGGGCTCTCCGTAAAAATTCCAAATGAGTTGAATCTATCGCTGCCAAAAGTTGATGACATCTTTCGCTCGAAAGAGAGCGGAATAATAATGTCCCTTCGCTTCCTTTAACGGCTCTCAGAGAGCTAAATTGAACACAACGTAGTAAATTATATTTATAATTCACAATCAGATTTTATCGTGTTGCAGCATATTTGAAGTCAAATATGTATACTGTTAGTGCGATTTCTCAGAAGATTAAAGATAATAAAGCTCACAAACCACCAAGAGGCTCACAAATATTGCAGTACTGGATATAGTAATAATAATAATAATAACAACAGTTATTTATTCCCAAGAAACTACAGTTTATATATAGGGAATATTAATATAATACATTTATTAAAAAGCTCAATCAGAATTGTTCATTACTCGAAAATAAAAAAAAAATAAGATAATTTTTCAAAAAGCATAACGCTTCATGCAAATTTGAATTTGGTCATTTGAGAAAAACATTTTATTTCAGTGGGTAATCCATTATATGTGATAACACCTTTATAGAAAATAGATTTTCTGGAAAATTCCGTCTTGAGATTTTTTGTTAACAAATTATTGAACTTCCTTGTTTTGTGGTTATGTACACTGTTAGATTTGAAAAATTTGATAATAGAATGTTTCTTATTAGTCACAATAGAATGCAAAATGGTACATATTTTCAGTTTATAAAGTAATTTCGAATAAATTAGTGAAAAATTAATTAATTTTAGATATTTCAAAGATATATAGGTATAGTATATTATCTTGTACAATGACTGGTGATTTTTTTTTTCGGATCAGATCAATATGAATATCCCAATATTTATACTATGTAGGAACGCAGTGAGTATTTGCCCTTCTTGGATATGGGAAGAGGTCGATTTTTGAAATAGTTCCTCAGTAGTTATTTAAAATAAATGATTCAATCCTTTGGAAGGATATAATAACTCTGAGTTACCTATTGGAAAACTAAAAAAAAAAGAATTTTTTCATGGAATAGCTTCCACATTTCAATGGATGATATTCAAGTACCTATCAACAAAAAAGGTTGTTAGAAATTTTCCTTCTTTCATATTCAACGCGTTACTTTGATTTATATCTAAAATTCCATTATTCTATAACAATCTGGCTACAGTGTACTTCAAAATTTAAACACGCCCATGATGCGTGCAACAGTTTTCAAATTGTATCAGCTATAGTTTGCCAATTTTCATAGGCGTTTTCTGGCGCTCTTGTATTCAAAACGTATTCGTCTCTTTATATCTCTCTGACTAATTGGCTGGCCGAAAGTGACAGAAAAGAAGACAGACGAATACGTTTCGAATACATGAGCGCCAGAAAACGCCTCATGTAAAAAGGATTTGAAGCTTTTTTATTACGCCATCTACACTATAATGTTGATATTTCCATTTACTTGGTAATAACAAAGTTTCCTTTCCTGAAGGGTAAAATAGGTGTAGATTTCTATATGTCAGTTTAACTGAATTGTTGAAAGAAATCTAATGAAGCTTCAGAGTTGACAAGAGCAGTTTATGGGAAATAAAAACATATTACAGAAACAATTTTAGATAGGCAACAGCATACTTGTGAAAACCAAAAAGTATTCCGCCACTTTCCTATGGCTGTTGTTGACCTTAACCTGTCAACAAAACTGAATGGAAACTGCAAAAACTACAAATGCAGAATACTGTATTATTTTGACGAACTGATGAGGGATTTTCCCTACTTGAATCGTTCAGTACAAACTAATCAATAATGAAAGTTTATCTCGTCACCATATTACAACACATCTCCTATGTGAGAAGCAGTTTCCTTCGGAATATTTGGCGTCACATACCCTAAGACAACTTAAATTTTATGACGTAGTTCGAAAGAATAAATTGTTTTTTGTAACTTACCTGGAATTTTTAGAGAAATGAGAACATTGGGTAAGTGTTCTTTCAATAGTGGCAGCATGAATTCCGAATAAAACTGTACTTCGAACACAGTATATGAGTTGAAAATTTGATTCCAAAAGACTTTTGATAGTTTGTTGGCTTGACTCACTAGATCCAAGTATAGAAAATCACAAGGTGATCTTGGAATAAACGATGACTTTTTCGTGAATTTTTTAGAAAACATGGTCTCCATCTACAACTACTAGATGGACGCCAGTCAATTGATACCATCATAAGATGTCAGCGATCCATGGCGATCCTTCTGTAGTTGTTGACCCTGAGCTTTCAAATTTTACGCGTAAAGGGGACTGTTATATTATACAGTAGAAGGCATAGTAAAAACGCTTGAAATCCATTTCACACAGACATTGGCAATTCATCCTATCTCCAAACAATGGTCATTTTTAGAAACACAATGTTATATATGACACGTCACGTTATTAAAAAGAAGAACAATCAAAACAAATTCTGAAAGGGAATAAAAATAACTTTCAACTAGGTCATTTTGTTTGATTACTTTTCTCTTACTCAATCTGCCAGATTCAATATAGATAATATGAACCAGCCCGTAAAGGTGAAATTGTTGAATTTGTCTCGATGAATATCATTTTTGTTCCTGTTCCTGGTTTTTTATGAGTGGATATCATTGTTCTTTAAGATTGGATTGAAATTCTCATAACCGTAACTTATCACCTTGTAGAAGATATATTCCCGTTGCTGAGTATGTGATTGTTTTAGTGTTTCCTCACAAGATTCTCTGAGAGAGACTACAAAACCATCAAGACAACCGGCACAAGGGAATCAAGTTACCTTAATGTGGGGTACCAGATCACGAGGGCATCAAACGAAATGAAGATTCGTGAATTTTATTTGAATTTTGAACTTTGACGCTTGATCAAAATTCCAGATGAAATTGTAAATGAAAAAAAAAAGAATTCAAGTTATTTAGGGAAGGAAAGCGTGTACTCCGCCTGAAGTTAGGAAGGCGACAGTTTATGCAATTAGCGATTTGTCGCCGTCCAAATCGAAACTACTACACTATTGACAGTTTTTCATAATTTTCCTCAGTGAAATTTCTTTATCGTTATTTGCCTGGGTTGAAAATGTGTGTACAGCAAAACGAGCCGCCATCTTGTAATGCTTTTCAGCTAAAAATCGTACAAGCGACTCGTATTTTCATTCGACTTGATGTTTCTTGTTTGGTTGCCTTTTTCAAGAGAATAGACTAGTGAGTGAGTGTAGTTTTTTGAGTTCTTAACCTACTAGAGTCTGAAAAATGTAAGAATTAATATTGTAATCTATATATTTTTTACTAAAAAAATGAATCGGATTGGCAACGGATGTAATGTTAGAATAACGTTAAAAAAATGAATACTTCACGTTCAATTCTGACATACACACTAAACCAACTAATATAACAAAAAACACAAAAGAATTATATTCATCAAATCCCTTGTTCGTGCGGTCAAAAATATATCGGTGAAACGTCCAGACCTGTGGAAGTGCGAGAGAGTGAACACAAGAACACTTCAAGAACGGACAGATTGGCGGTTTTGAATTATCAGAACACAATCTCACTGCCGATGGAGAAGAATGGAATGACACTCAGATGATGGCAAGGGAGAGTCAATGGCAGGAGACGAAATTTTGAGGAATCTGATTTTATCATGCCTTCTTCGGATACTTGTATCTCAACGAGTTCAGTTGATATTAATCGCACCTCGCTACCCCTTTTGACAGACTATGTCAAATATCAAAAATTTGACATCTACGAAAACGAATATTTGAGAACGAGTTTTAAGAGCGAAGCGGATTTGGTTTTCAAAACGATAACAATTTGGATAAATATTAGTTTTTGTACTTTTTTCATAATCAAATTAACGTTATACGAGAATTGCTGACTAGTAGTACGTGTTTCGTTTAAAAAGATTTGTTTTCGAATTAACGCATCAACTTTTCGGCATATATTAGAAATCTCACCTACACATTTCAACATTAATTCCTAATTTTTTCGGATTGTGATAGGTTAAGAACTCAAAAAAAAACGAAGAAAGAATCCATCCACCACAAAATAATGAATGACATTCAAACAGTATTCGTTCGTTGATCCCAATATATTGACAAGTCACTTGTGACGAGCACTCAGTGCTATCATCTCCGCAATCGATGACTGTCTTCGAGCAGAAATGCGACCAAAAACTATTTTCTTGGCTAATACCGCGACGGATATTGAATTATATTAAGTTGTTCCGCTCTCGCGGTATATCGTTCGCTGTCGATTTTATTGTTCATTTTTTTCATTTCAGAAATCCGTTCGATCCTCGACAACCCGGCTCTGTTCGAAAAGTACGAGGACTTCATGGTGCGTCGCGTGCTCGCCGTCGATCCGGACACGAGATGGTGTCCGGCGCCCGATTGCAGCTTCGCCGTCGTGGCGAGCGAGTGCGCGAGCTGCCCGAAGCTGAAGTGCGAACGTCCCGGCTGCGATTCGTACTTTTGCTACCACTGCAAGGCGGAATGGCACCCGAACCAGACGTGCGACGCCGCGAGGGCGCAGCGGTCGCCGAACAACGTCAGGTCGACGTCGATCGCCTACAGCGAGGATAGTGAGTATATTCTTGGTTTATTTATTTTTTTCGAAAAAATAAGACCGTTCCGAAGAGGCGTAGCTTATGGTAATACGTTATTGACGGTTTGAAAAGACTACTGCCTCGAATCCCCGCCCTCTTCGGTTTTGCCCCTCCCACTAAGAAAAGTGCCTCTGAACTTGAGTATATTGTTGGTTTTATTTTCTTTTTGTTTTCTGAGAAAAAGTACCGTTTTACAGAGGCGCAGATCGTGGTAATACGTTATTAACGGTTTTAAAAGAATACCTCTTCAAATGTCCGCCCCTCTTCGCTTTTGCCCCTCTCACTGTCAAAAGCGCCTCAGAACTTGTTTTTTTTTAATGAAGGTGACCGATATTTTCAAAAATAAAGGTTCTTTACTCCTGTCTAAAATTGAAATTTTTATGGCTCCTCGTATATTACGTGTATCTTACAATATTTTTTTGGTGCATATTTAATTTCATTGGATGCATTAATTTCACCAAGAATAGCTTCTTTTTGAAAAACCCTTAATAAATGAGTTTTCCAAATAGGGCCTACTTTGGGGATGACGTTCTATATTCAATACGCTGCATTTGAAAATGATAGCAATTTCTTTTTTTAGCAAAGCATTATTCCAGACAGATTTTCTTTGAAGTAGCCCCATATTGAATGCACTTTCCTTCGAAATGAAATGGCTCTGTAACAGTTTCGTCAGTTTGATCCTGCACAGCGTAAATTCATAACATATTCATTCTTGGAAAAAAATATAGCTGGTATCCAACAGCTCTATCAATACTTTAGAGAGGATAGCTCCTATTGAGAAAAAAGTTGATTTGAGAAGCAAACCAAAATTTACATTCAGAATAGTAATTTACGTAACAAAATTTTAAAATACTGGAGTACTGTTTTTGGATGAATAGACAAAATGGTCTGCACGAGTCCAGTGTCATGTGCTCTGGATAATGATCACAAAATTGTTGCAAGCAATCTGAAACTGATTGAACATGTGCATGACACAAGACTACTCGATGCATTCTAGAGCCTATAGTATGGATGGTGACGAAGGGCCTATCTCTCCTAGCCTGCTTTTTTCTTCATTGTTGAGAAATAATAATCAAAATAAGGGGTAGTGACAGACGTAATCCATAAACTTTGCAGGTAGTTTTTTCACTACTTTGAAACGCATAGGTATAAATTACTAACCCTAGTTTTTAGATTTAGTATCAATTCCCTTCTCCTGAAGATGCCTACCTTGTTGGCAAAACGCACGTCGAGTGCAAATTATATCAGTTTGGTGTTAGAGTAATTGACGTCTACGAAAATTTCAATTTTCACACCAAAGGTTCAAATGTAATCATTTATTTCTACCACACTTTTGGTTTGTTTTATGATATATTGTAGCGAACCCGAAATTCGCTATCAATATAAAGTTATGAGAATTCAAATGAAGAAATGAACACTGAGTTGAAGTCAGCGATCGATATATTTGCTTCAAAAAGCAATAAGTAGATTTTGTCAACATGCCATAATTTTACATTCAAGAATATCATCAATAAGAACTGACACTGCCCCAACTGTGACTATCGCCCTTGGCGGTCTATCTGTAGAATCTTTGTTTACGTCAGTATTCTTTTTCCGTAAATAACCGAATTGTCGTAAACAATTCTATTATATCAATAAAAGTTGAATGAATAATTCCATATCATCTACGCCCACGATAGTCTGTTCGAATTGAATGACATTGATTCCCAAACCACCACACCATATGTTTTTGAGACAGTTACTGCATGTGGTTATAGTTTTATCGTAGCTCATGCATATTCATGTATCTTGATCAGGGGTTCCCAACCTTTTCTTAATCCGGGACCACTTTTATATTATTCTTGTTAGCAGGGACCACTATGAATGACTTACATAGTGGTGTATACATACGTACATTGTAGGTAATAAAGATAAACTGTAATAATCAGCACCTCAATAGGATATTACAAAACAAGAAATAATAATAATATGTGTAGGATAAACTTCTGTGATTTTGTATTGAAGTGATTTCTGAGTTTGCATCTTCTTCACGAGTTGCTCAAAGCTACACGCAAATCATCACTTATTTTCAAACGATTCCTCGCCTTGAACTTAATTAACAATAAAGCAGAAAATCCTTGTTCACATAAATAAGTTGTTGAAAAAATCATAAAATATCGCAAGGCGATTTCTCGAAGTTTAGTATAAGAAATTGCCTTTTTACACCAAAACGACTCAAGTGAATTCAATTCAAAAGCATCCTTGCAGTTTCTGTCATTTTGGAATTCAATGAGTTCTTCCTGGCTTTCTTCAGTCACTTCTCCAGCGTCCGTACAAAAGGGTTACGAATCAGTTTTTGATCAACTTTAGTTTCTTCGGTATATTCTGGGAAGTAACGATCGAATTCATCCATCAACATTTGTAAATGAGTCCTGATATTTTCTTGTATATTTGCTTTGAAAGTGTCTTACTGTCCACAAGTGCTTTTAACGTCGCAAACGCAGAATAATTATTTTCTTCACTTTTACCTAACCACAACTGAAGTTTGCAAATGAAAGCGCGAAGTTTATCTTCAAAAATATGAAATATATTTGCGACGTTTTCTAATTGTTTATTTCCGGAACCTTGCAGTTGTATACTCGATTCGAGTGTGTGAAAATATCCACAGGATAAGCCAAATTAATTCGACATGCCGGATTAGTAAACTGTTTTAACAAATCATTCATTTTTTGTCAACCAGAAAAATCTCAACCCCTGCTCTCAGTTCATATAATCTTCCCAACATATTACCTTTCGATAGCCATCAAAATTCTGTGTGAAAGAGGAGTGCTTCATGGTCTGAGTCCATTTCAGTGAATAATTTTTAAAAAAGGCGTGTATTTAGGGCGCTGCTTTCGATACCATTTACAACTTTTATGGTCATTTTCAGTGTATCAGTAAGGCATTCGGGAAGAGCTATTAGAAGCTAACGCCTAGCGATGTATGATACAGTGCGTTGTTATCACCTTGTTTTACTAACGTCGCCACCCCGGAACGTGATCTCAACATTGCAGGAGCACCATCAGTACAGAGGGCAACGATTTCATTCCACATGAGATTATGTTTCTCAAAATATTCCGATATTGAGTTCATGAAAACTGACGCCCGCTAAATTTGAAATCATTCGCGGACCATATTTTGACTTTGCGGACCACTGGTGGTCCACGGACCACTGGTTGGGAACCACTGATCTAGATAATGTCATCTGTTCAATTGAAGTATAGTCAATTACTGATTCTCCATCGCAATTGTCGTCCTGGAGGATGAAACAGAATATTAGAGAAGGACCACAGAAAGTGACAATTAGTTAAACTATTGAGAATAACTTAGGAACTTCTTGATTTTCTCATATATTTATATATTATGTTACAGCAAAGGTTTTCGCAGATGGTTGAGTATGCGAAGTTTTTATTCTGGGAGTTTATCAGTATTGAGTTTCTAAACGTTGGCAAGACGTAACAGAGTGATTTCCATTCACGAGGGAGATTTCCACTTATTAATCGGGTGTTTGTCGCAGAAACGTGTCGAAATGAAATCTTCAGCAAGGCTAGAATTCCCTTGCATAAAATTGTTGTATTGAGAATACACATGCTGGTGAATCTTTCAACAGTATTTTGGGCAATGTGCAGTTTGCATTGATATTAAACTGATCTCTTTTCAGCGAATTTATCAATTTCAATCATTCTATTGCTTCGATGAAAAGATGCATATTTTTTGAAAGCATTTTCAAGAAGTTTCAAAGTATTTTATCCAAGGTCTAGTTAACTCTTAGATGTCCACTTGATTTACTACCATGAATCTATTCCAATATATTATCTATTCTCAAAATAGGCACAACTAGTTGGGAACTCACTTTCTTGCCATTGGCTGATTCCCAAGGTGTCTTCAGTAGACCATTCCTAACAATCAAGGAAATCCATTGCGCCCACAATGCCTTGAACGTTGGTGATCGATCGGAGATGTCCTTCCAGGTGGGTCTTTCCGATCCATTTTCTTTCCATTTCAAGAATTCTGCAACGTTTGGAACACTCTCCTGGTCTGACAGTGCTTAGAAGCATTCGAACAAGGTCGTCTATAAAAGGCATCTGCTTCGTTATGTAGTCTTCCTGGTCGATGTTTTATCTTGAAGTGATACTGGTTCAACTTCTCAATCCACCTTGCTACTTGTCCTTCAGGAGTCTTCATCTTGAGTAACCACTTCAGAGCTGCATGTTCTATTCGGATGAGGAACTCTCTCCCATACAGATATTTGTGGGAGTGGTCTTCGGCCTTGATTATGCCAGTAGTTCCTTCCTTGTTACGCAATAATTCCTTTCCGGCTTGGTGAGTACTTTGCTGTAGAACATCTGTATCCAAGACGAACAGGCCCTGTTGACGCATGACGTGGGAAACTCAAAATGGGGCTGGAACATAGATACACTTTCAGTTTCGCATTTCTTCGTTCACTTTCGTTGGATCCAACGAATTTCACTCGATCTTCTGTCAACTTATGAAAGGGGGCCGCAATATCAGCAAATCTTTCAACGAACCGTCGGTAGTAGGCGCATAGACCAAGGAAGCTCCTCACTTCGTGTTTGTCTTTTGGTCCCGGCCAGTCTCTTATTGCCTGTTTCGTCTGATTACCCTCTATGGCTAGGAAATGTAATCCCGGCATCCCAGAAAAAAAAATCGGCCGGGATTGTGAAAAGTCAATCCCGCGATTTTCGGGATCAGAAATAAGTATATTTTCTCTCCAAGAAATATTTCCTATGAAAATATTAATGAGATCTATCAACATGAAAGCTACCCCAGCAACAAAAAATAGATCATATGTCAGTCAGAAGATAGAACAGGTTCATTATTATATAGTGCGTAGTCGCATACGTCAACCTAAATATATTTTTTGAAATCGATATATTGCCAATTCGCAATAAATTCATAATGTATGGATTGCTATTTCATTTGTTTTGATTAAAATAAATTTTTTTATACGGAGATTTAACAGTTTTTTCTGAAAAAAATATGGATCCCTATCCACTGATCCCGGTCCTCTGGGATTACATTCCCTATCTATGGCCCAGAAAATCCAACTCTTTATAGAGCAATGAACATTTTCGGAAATGAGTTTGAGGTTGAAATTCCTGAATCGTTGGAAGACTTCTTGTAAATTAAGCAGATGTTTTCGAATGTGTTTCCCATAACCAATACGTCGTCGAGGTGTGCAAGACAAGTCTTCCAAGTGAGCCAACGCAGGACCAGCTTCATGAGTCTTTCAAATGTTGCTGGTGCATTGCACAATCCAAACGGCATAACAGTAAACTGGTAGAGTCCGCTCCCAGTCAAGAATGCAGTCTTCTCCTTATCGTTTTCATGTATGCCCACTTGCCATTTCTTGATGTTCATTTGAATTACAGTTTGTCATCCATGTAACAGGTTTACATGTTCCAATGACATTGTGTGCTTTAACTATCATTTCCCCAGGAAACACGTTGGCAAGTCTCACAGAAATGGTTTGTTTCGTTTTTACCAAGGCTCGTGCAAACACCAAATTGCTGAGGGATTCATCACATGGCTGGGCTATTCTAAGGCAGCACCAGGGTCTTCACCAACTGTAGCGTAAACTACTTCCTCCGAAAATCTAGGAATTCCAGCAATTTTCATTGAACGAGTTTCACAGGCATTGTCCTTTCTGCTGGAGTGGTAAGGACAAATTCCTCTCCAAACTTCATAATATTCTCTTCGCTGCCGAATGAGAACCCATAATCACTGATCAGGTCCATTCCGAGAATAAATTCATCTTCTGTATCTGCGACATACTGTATCTATGATGGTCAGTCGCCCGAGAATCAATGTAATTTCAGTCTCTCCTCGATTAAGTGCGTTTTTACCTCTGACTGTTCGAAGCATGACGTTGGAAGAAATAGGCTTCACGCTTTCAGGCCGAAGGATGTCGCTGCGTACCAAAGAAACTGCAGCACCGATGTCTAAGGTGCATATAATATCTATTCTATTCAATTTTCCTGCAATGTTTATGCTATCAGTTGTTTTTCTCAGCCTATTAACATGGATGACACTGGGGGCTCTGTAATTGCTAGCCAGCATGCGCCCTGATATGCTGGCTAATTCTAATTTTCTAGTCATCGAGCTAGGCCTTGTTGAGCTAGACCTTTTCGAGGTCTAGATGGATGACCTTGTCCTCATAGGTGTAGGTGAGTTGGATCTTGGTGGCATTTTCACCCTGCAGTCTCTGATGAGATGTCCCGGTTTTCCACATCTATAGCATGGTTCTCTTCTTCTGGATGCTCATTCCTCTTAACAATGATTTGATCTCCTGCCGTCGTATTTCCTACTCAACAAGTTGGTTTTGAATAAATTTCAACATATCGTCCATCGTATCGTACGATGTACTCCTCGTATTCGCCATAAGTAGATTTCAATTATCACCAAAATTCCTACTTCTTACACCACTGTTACTATATTTCTGGGTTCGTTTACTAAATAATACTCCAAACAACACAAAACTACTTTTATTAACGTCACTGTAAAATACAACTACTGCTCTCGCTTATAAATTGCTTACTAACACTTAAGACTTCTTGGATAACTTGACCATCCAATACTTTTACTAAAACACTCCTGCTACCATACGAAAATATATCCTTATATAGTCTGATCGATTTACCTGGAAGTTTAGATATTCCATTCGCGCCTCGAACTCAAAATCAGAGCGTCTTGAACATCGGGACTATTCCCTCGGAAGGCTACGAGTGTATTCGGAATCGCGTCGATTGGCACAGGTTGTTACGTTAATGGGGCTCAGCGGCGGCATTAGGGGATTTCGTAGAGGTATGTTTTAAAAAAGTCGAACTTTTACAAGTCAGATTACAACTGAGTTTTGAAAGGGCATTAGGGAAGGTTGGGATGCCAATTTCCCAATTATGATGAAAATTTCATTCCTGTGATTCATGCCAACGATCCGATCGCAAAGGAAATTCTACTACCGTGCTTCAAAATCGATAATAATTGAAAATTTCCCTGCTTCGAAACGTCACTTCATACATTTGTCAAGTTTGTTTTTGAGATTTTATAACGAAATATCTCTGAAAAAGAGCCATTCAAGGGAAGTATTTATGAACCAAAAAAAAAGATTCGTTTCCAGACCTTGAATGTTTCTAATCCTGGAATAGAAAATGAATTCATTCTTGTTGCACATGGCTGTGTGTCAGAACTTCACAAACTGTGTTATGTTAGCGATGTATCATAGTTTGGCTCTCAATCCAAGGACTGCCGTTTCGAATCGGTTTCGGGTCATTTTTAATTTTTTTTTCATCATTCCTGTCTTTCATGAAACATTTTCATTCCTTAATTGAACTACCGAGAATTTTTTTCAATTTATATGTACACTAGCGACTCGCCCGTCTTCGCACGGATAAAAAATGGTTATTGTGGGTTATCCCTAAGAGATAGACATATACCATCGCGGACTTTTTGTAGACTTTTTTATGGTGCACAATGCTGTATTACATTATTTTGATTTATCTTTTAGGGTTCAGCCAGCGTTTACAATGTAAGTGCAAAAATGGGTTTATTTACGACGTCACATTAGAAACCTCTGAAATCATCAGTGTATCTCTACTATATTATGCATATATCACACATATCATATAAACCTCCCCTTTGAATCACTCTATTGAGAAAAAAACGCGTCAAAATCCGTTTCGTAGTTTTAATGATCTGAGCATACATAGACACTACAGATAGCGGAAAGCGACTTTGTTTTATACTATGTAGATTGTAGGGTTAACGTTATTAATTTAGATTTCAGTTAATTCTGAAATTTTCTCACCGAATCTACCACGAGCTTGAAATACTTCCGGAAATTTGTTTTCATTTGCGTAAAAATTTCGGAAATGGTTCATGTTGAGGAAGATTGTAATGGAAAATTAATGTTGATTTTGTCATTCGAAGACGCTCAAAGTAATTTACTGTCTGAATTCATTTCTACTGTCTGAATATAAAATTGCTCGAAACTTCGAAATGTCAGTCATACGCAATTTGCACCAAAACCGATCTTGACATTTGAACTTTTTTTTTCAGGGGACGACATAAAACCGTGTCCTCGATGTCAAGTGTTGATAGTGAAAATGGACGATGGTTCTTGCAACCATATGATGTGTGCTGTCTGCGGGGCAGAATTTTGTTGGCTGTGTATGAAAGAGATTAACGATCTTCATTTCCTTAGGTAAGAATATTCGTGATATCGATAACGCGATAAGGATAAACAGCATGGAAATAGGTAATCGATAGTAATTATATTTTTTTCCCCCGGTCCAATTCCCTTGATTACTTACGGTACAATAGGAAATATGCATGATTTTTTGTTATTTCTTAAATTATTCATTCATAACGTTGAAAAAAATATATAAATAGGCATGAAAATATTCGAATTATTGTTCGAAGTGAAATATAAAACACTGAAAAATTTGAGACGTTCAAACTCAACCCTGTAGCGCGTACATTGGAAGACGTCACAGGACATGTCCCGTGTTTGTTTACTCAGAGTGTGTCAGTTACTGAAACAATTTCTGCTTCAATTGATATATAGATCATGAAAGAAGCTAACAAACCTTACAAGTATATTGTATTGTACCGAAGCACTATTAGAAATTCACCCGATGAAGCGTTTTTTCGTATTCCAAGCGATATGAACGAATGAAAACATTAAGTATAAGATATCACATTCATATTGTTGTGAAGACTATCTTAATATAAGTGTGCTACATTCAAATACAGCTTGGTGTGAATTGGTCAAAAGTAAGTTTTGCATGGATTTGAATAATCACTGAATAAAAAAATTACTTTTTCATTTCAATACAATTCAAACAGATAATAAAAATTCGAGAAAGAAATATGGACAAAATTATATTTATGCATATTCTATTGTCTTCAATTGATTGGTAACATGTGCCTACCGTTTTTGATATTCAATACACTATTAATTAATTTTTCAAACACTCTTACAACATAAACACTCTTGCACTTAAATACTTGAGAACGTCGATAATATGAACATATTGAAAGTAACAATAAAAAACAAAATATACTCAAAAATAATCAAGATTCGCACAAATCATTGAAAACCATGCATTAAAAAAGTATGCATAGTCCCAACTAAAATTCCGCAATCTGTTTCTGAAAATATATAAACTGGATTATTGTGGATCATAAATCACGTTGAGATAAAGTAGGTGCAAGCATCGTCATAAATTGCGTGTCGAGAGGCTTCTATTAGAATGAAAATATAATTGGAATCGTTTGTTGGAATCCATTCGAATCTTGTGGTATGCAAAACAGTAGAATCTGTTTAAATATTGAACGGTCGCATATGAATAACTGCTATGTGATCGGTATTCATAGCACCCACGTTGAATAATTTTATTGGTTTGTACCAGGATGTTGTCGCAGATCTTTCCAAAGTCGAATTTACAATGGAATGAACATCAAACAGTAGTCTATTATTGTCATCGAAATCGTTCAGTACTGAGAAATCTCCTATATCTCCAATGAATGCGTTCTAGCCGACAGATACTCGACACAGCTACTTTCGTAGGTAATATAACCCCAAACATTGACAACTACGGGATTGTACGGGAAACCATCAGATGTCGGTCACTATTCGGCGCAGTATCAGCCAAGGGCGTAGTTGGATTTACTGGGGAGACAGCTTATTCAAAAGAAAAGTCTATGTATTGAAAACATTGTGGTAATGAAAGCATAACCCGAACGTGTACAATAGGTCCAATATAGTTTCATGTACAGCTTTCCATCTTTAGGCAAAAAATTGTGGACTAACCATCAACGTTTATGAATGGTTTGATGTTCTCAAACATTCAATATATGATGGAGTTCTGAAAACCCAATGATAAATCTTCTGGTCCACTCGTGAAACTGAAACTTTTTCTGACGAAGTTATTTAAGTTGAACAGCAAAATGAAAGCACGCGCACTCAAAAAAAAATTGCTAAACGGCTTCCTAAAGATGTCAACTCGTTAGGCGAAACCCGTCTCAGGTGCCACTGTTTTCAGTTCTGTGTTCAGCTAATTGTTTGTCTCAAAGAAGATATGGTTTAAAACTATAATAACATTTTCCATGATTCGATTAAAAAATGAAAGCTCTTTTTTTTTCTCGTAGTCCGTCTGGCTGTACCTTCTGGGGTAAAAAACCGTGGTCGAGGAAGAAGAAGATTCTGTGGCAGTTAGGAACTCTAGTCGGTGCCCCAGTTGGCATTGCTTTGGTGGCAGGCATAACGGTTCCTGCTATGGTTATAGGTGAGTTGGGCGCCATTTCATTCCATTATTCTATATTATTCTACACCCGTACTATAATAATACATGTATAGGCCCATAATCCGTTTTATAGTGATATCCATCTTGAAACGGATCGAAAATCTGTCATTATGATACAGATTCTTAATCAATTGGAAATCAAATTCAGTGACGAAAGGTTACAATGAAAATTTGGTTCAGAATAAAATCAGTATTTCCAATACAATAATAGAAATAAATATCAATATTCCTTCCACTTCCAAATCAGTGGACCCACAAAACAGACATAAATATAATATTTACAGTTCTTTATCTTCAATCGGGTGTAGAAAAACTGTAATGTGTAATGGTTATTAATACACTCGCATAAACCATACGAAACGAGCCGAAGGTGAGTTTCGTAGGTTATTGCTCGTGTATTCATAGCTATCATTGCATAATATACAATTTTGGAAATTGGGGTGCTACTATTAACCCTTCGCAAATATCCGCAATTATTATGGTCACATTATGAAAGTACAGCAGCTTCTTATGCGAAGGTTCAAGAATAGACTCCCCAGTTAGCAAACTAAAGAGAGACACAACTGGACACGAAACTCAAATGACTATGAAAGCACAAACATTCGGTCGAAATCGTTTTCAGCTAAATGCTATTGCAGAATATTAATATGATAGGGCTGGTTACATTATTGAAATATAGTTACTGTTTGAAAGTCATTAATTTCTGGTGGATGAATTCTTTCTTCTTAGTTGTCTCAGTCTACAACAATCTGAAAAAAAAATTAAAATTAATATTGAAATCTATACAATTATTGTGAATTGGTAAATTTTGGCAAACCCCGAAAAGTTGCTGTCGTATCATGCCAATCAAAACCCCTAGAACTCTGTAGCTACTTTATTTGCTTGATAATCTTCACAATCTTTAGCCCCAAGTCCTCGACCTCCTTAACCTGTATCTACTACTACTACAGTGTTGCCTAAGATCCCCAAATACCACAATGTTACCAACTTATGTCACCAACAACCATGGAATATGTAAAGTTAGAACATTACAGTTAAATAATAAACAGTTAGTCAGAATCTTCTATAACTCAAATTTGCTCGTCAAAAAAATACAGGACCTAAATATTTATCACAAACTTTTGGTGATATAAGTCGCACATTGTAACCCTCTTGAAAAACAAAGTCATACGTCAAATTTAAAATCTTTGGCAGATTTTCAAAAACGAACCGAAAGAGAAATATTTACTGAAATATACTTCATTTGACTAAATACGACTGGTTACATAACTGAAATCTAGCTCATTCGACGAAGTACGTACAATTGCTTAACATTATTGAAAAATAATTCATTTGATGTACAACTGGAATATAGGTCATTTGATAAAGCAACTGCAAAATGATTTGCCGTACTTGATTCCTGATGGTTGATATCTTTTTGTTTTGTATTTTTTGATAGGCAGATCTGAGTTAAATGAAAAGTTGCCAACTAATAGGACGGGTTCCAGTCAGAAGGAACTGTTTTTTAATTGATACAGCAACTTTTAGTGGTAGATTAGAAATCTGCCCTTCTACACTCATATAAATTCTGATATCAATTCATATTTTTTCAGATTGTGTTAGATTAAGAACCCAAAAAAACTAAGAAGAATGAAATATAGTTCATTCGATTATGTACAACTGGTTACCATATTGAAATATAGTTCATTTGATTAAGTAACAACTAGTTACATTATTGAAATATAGTTCATTTGATATCTTTTTGTTCAGTCATGTTGTTTTTGTTGTTTAAGTGGCTCCTTATATTCACACCTATTATTTTTATAATTCTTCATAGAATTTTTCTTCCATTCAAGCTTTTCTACCAAGGATACAAAAACACATTTTATGCATAATCACTTCCACTTGTGAAAAATCTACTATTATTCAGGGTGTGGAATACAAATATTTTGAAGTGATAACCTTTCAAGCACAGTAATTCAATGGTCCGAGCATCAGTAATATTTGTTTTTCAGTCAGAGTTTGCCCATATTATCATAAAATGCCTTATATAACTTCATCAATTAATTTAAATAATGATCAAGGCCAGCGTCTGATTCTTTGACGATTTTTTGCTTCAATAGGTACTTACAAATGCGAACCAAAGGTCACGTAGGGTTATGTTATAACCTTTTATTATTCGTTTACAGGCATTCCAGTGTGGGTCGGTAGAAAGTTGTACACCAGATACAAGTCGTCTGGTAAGCACAAAAGAAATGCGGCTATCGTGGGAGGAGTTTTCGCATCGGTAAGTGAATTATTTTTCATTAGTTCAATATTTCATCTGCAGCAGCAATCAAATATCATTTTAAGGGATGTAAACTTTCGATAGATACCATCAGGGAGTATGTTTTCAAGATGTGTCTTCTCTTACATTTTTTTGACTTTGTAGCTCAAATTGCCCATTTTCTCTGTTTTTTTTACAAGGGGATACAACAACAACAAACTGCTCCTATTTTATCCTTCAAAGAAGGAAGCAAGTGTCAAGTGAACAGATATATGGACAGTATAGTGTGGATGGCGTAAAAAAACGCTTCAAATACTTTTTACTCAGGCATTGGCAACTATCCTATCTTTAAACAATGGTTTCAGCATCGTTTACAGAGATATAGTCAAGATATTAGTCAACCTTATGGAAATATCATTTGATTTCGTTTGCAAGACTTGTCCTTTCTTTCGTTTTCCTTACGGACGTCGTAGCCTGAATCAGACATTTTCTTGATTGAAGATTGAAGACTTTTACGGCCGGCAACTAATGAATTCTTAGGTGCTTCCGGGCTTCTGAGCCGTGGTCCACAGGTTTTAAGGCCTGAAGTTTCTTCTGCTTTGATCTGAGATCTTTGATCAGATCAAAGCTGCGCAGTAGAGAAGGATACTTCGACCATTGCCGCATCGCATTTGAGAATGTCTACCGGAGATGCAGACGAAACGTCAGGCCTTAAAACCTGTGGGTCACGGCCCGGAAGCACCTAACAATTCATTTTCTTGATTACTTATACATATTACCAAAAGATGGCAATCCATTCAGAAACAGAAGTGGAATTTTTTGTCGATGTCGTAGATCATTCATGTTTTGAAGATTATTTTGATGTCTAAACTTTCATTTCCGTCGTAAACTTCTATCGTCAACTCTATTTTGAAGCTTCATTATCTTCCTTTCAACATATCAATCAAACTGACAGACATCATTGTCCTAGTTGGCCCTTTACAGTCGAAAACTTTGTTGTTCTTTGTCAAGTAAAAGGAATTATCGGCATTAAACTGTAGATGGCGTAACAAAAACGCTCCAAATCCTTTTCTACCCAGGCATTGACTAACTATGGATCCGTCAGCTGGCGCCATCTAATGTACGGAGTCTATACATTGAAACCATTTGTTTTCGAATCGATATCGACCAGAGGTGCCTTGGTCATAGAGCGCATGCGTCGAAGTGGGCTCATATCGATCGGAGTTGTTCAGCTGTCGCTAGACATGAATTTAAAATTTTGCGCGCATGTGTGTTCGCAGTTTTCCGGCCAAGAATAGTGAGCGTCCCGAAACCATTAAACATATGGAATTATCATTGGAAGGGATGGATACTGCGGGTAGATGGCACTACTGAGTTCGTTTCCAAGTCATGTCTTTTCTTCCGTATTTCTTACGGACGTCGGGCCTGAATCACACATTTTCTTGATTACTTATACATGTTACCAAAAGATGGCAAACAATTCAAACAGAAGCGGAGTTTTTTGTCGTAGATCATTCATGTTTTGACGATCACATTAATGCCTCAACTTTCACTCGCTTCATAAACTTCTATCGTCAACTCTATTTTGAAACTTCATTATCGCTCTTTCAACATTTCAGTCAAACTGATAGGCAGATTTCTGCGCCTACTTTTCCCTTCGGAGTAGGAAACTTTATCGTACATTGTCAAGTGAATGGAAATATCGATATTATACTGCAGATGGCGTAACAAAAACTCTTTGAATCCTTTTCACTAAGACATTGACCAACTATTCTATTTCTCTGTGAACAATGCTGAAACGTTTCGAGAGAATTGACCGAGAGATGGCGATACTATCAATAGAAAGTTAGCCGTAACAATCTCTGGCAAGTCGTTGAAGCTTTGACCCGAATTTTGTGAAGTTTTCAGGAGAGTCTCGGAAAATTTGAAATGGCTACTGGCTTATACTGAACGAAATGGTGGGTCCAAATGTTAGATTAACCAATAATAAATCTTTTAATTGCCCATGTTAGAAGGGAAGAAGAATATTGATGTATTCGATTGATTAATTTAACACCTCCAGTTTCCGTATTCCTTGCAGTATGAGGGCCACCTTTATTATCGTAACTAATTAAGGACGGTATTTAGCAAAAACGAAAACTGAGTTTGGACTCTCACCTGGCTCAAGATAAAAACATTCGAGAAAATCAGTAACCGGAACTTTCGTCAGTGTTTGTCTGAAAAATTGTCTGCACAAGGCTCCGCCTTCTGGCCACACTTGTAAGAGTGTTTGACAAGGGGAGATTGAAAAAAAAACAGTTGATCAGTGTATCTACTATTCAGTCTGTACTTGAATATTTAATGTTGGAGCAACTCACAGTACATCAATGATATTAATAATATTTTTAACCTTTGTACTGAAAAGGAACGGGTATTTTTCGTAAGATATAACAGTAGACAGTAGTAGATACTCCTTATGCAGTCAAATTTTGCTTTGGTTGAAAAATATTTCTTCAACAGCTGCTACAGGGATATAGCCTATTAATTGTATATACAGATATAGAAGGACACATTTTGGATATATTCTCTAACAGCTAACATATGCATTCAACGCCCTAGCGAGGAGGTGTCACAATCCTAACATGTCAAACGGAAAGTGGGGTCGAGTGATACATCATGTGAAAAGGCACAAAATTATCTTCATAATGATACCTTATTCGTTGAAAGTTTAAACAAAGAATTAAGGCGAAAACGGCATTAAGGATATTGACCCAATAATATTGGTATTGATGAAAAATACAAATGAGTTTTGGGAATAAGGAATCATAACATTTATAATTATTGGTAGATATCAATATTTGTTATTTGTAACGGTGCTTCGTGAAAAAAGGTAACGAGTTGTTGAATTGATTTATTGAAATTAATACACCGCGGGCATATCTGACAGACGACAGTAAATGACAGTTGTCAATCCAGCCTGCTGGACATACAAACCTGATTTACCTATGCTGAGTGTGTGTTTATGTCATATTTTAAAATATTTTTTCTCAATGATGGCTCAATTTTGTGCGATTGTGAAATGTGGAAGTAAAAGCGGCAGACATAATGTTTCATTCCATCGATTCCCTTCTATTTTCGAGAATAGAAACAAGATCAATCCTCTTGCTGAAAAGAGATGTGAATTGTGGATTCAGGCAGCTAGAAGAGCAGATTTAACTTCTTATAAGTTAAAATGGGCAACGGTGTGTTCAAAACATTTTGTAGGAGATATTTTCAAAGAATCTAGGAAACATAGGCAACATAATTTTATATATTTTTCTTTCATTTCAGACAAGCCAAGTGCACTCAAAGATGTTGACAATATAGACTGGGTACCGAATCAATTACTCGGCTACAAAACAAATATTAATGCAGTTCAAAGCATTCAGAGATTGTATCGTAGGGAACAGCGTGCTAAAAATGACATCGCAAATATTCCAGTTGATATGGATAAATTTGATGATGATTCTTTGTGTGAATGACCCAGCTGTTCAAAACTTGAATATTATTGATGAGCAGAATCACACTCTGAATCATATAAATTAACCAGTTGAAGGAGTGGAACATCCACAAAACTCTGGTGAACACTTATGTCCTGATATTGATTTCGAGTTGCAGAATTGTTATCGTGAAATCCATCATCTCCGGGAAACTTTGCAGACTTAATCATTCCCATTGGGAAGTTTGAAGCATAACTCATCTAGATGCCTTTTTTTATACAGGATTACCATATGAAAAGATGGTTGTGGTTTATAATTTTGCAGAGCCTTATACAACATATCCTAAATCTGTTCTTTCAAAATTATTATTTATTAAAGTACATTTTCAGTATTGTTTTCACAAGCTTCACTCCAATCCCTCTAATCCATTTAGATATGAACATATTGTATGAATCCAAACTTTTAAAGCCTTTGAAGTCTTCTCCTGTGCATACACTTTTATATACAAAATAGTTTATAATGTCAAACAACATGTCATGAAACTTCAGGAAAGTATTCCACAGCATTACTGCAATCTCCAAATCTTAATAAATAAGGATCACATCCCTTACTTTCCTTTAGTTTCTCTAAATATCTCTTCTGGCTATCCATAGACAAGGTGTTGAAATAATCACTTTTATCAGCCATTTCACATACAATTTCCTTGCAAGCCGGAAGAATAGAATAATGAATATAGATCAGGTCAGGTACGCTAAGGGTATACCCAAAATTAGGGTAAACCCGTAATTTCTTCATAATTACGATAATAATCTCATTAAATTACCATTGTTGCTTATGGAAGTAGAGTTTGTTTGTCCAGCAGGCTGATTGACAGTTGTCTTGTGACGTCACATGCCCGCGGTGTATTCCGTGAATTTTGTTCGAATGGGGTGTGTGGTCGGTGTTTCACATTACAGACGAATCGGGTATCGACAAACTTCCTAACTAACAACAATATACGAATCATTTTATCGGAATGAATTTTTTCAAACAAGCGAGCACCAAGTTTAGCAAAACTATTTTTTTTAAATGAAAATCAACAATTCCAATTCGTTCTGGAATGAAATTAATCATGTTTTATGTTGAAGTTGAAAACATTTTCAAAGAAACGAGACTGAATAAGTGACTAGACGTTTGCCTGCACTCATCTACAGTTTTTTCCAACAAAAAAAAGCAAAATATGAATGGGGAATTTGATGGTGACAAAAATTTCAATGTTGAAATCTTGCATTCGTTTAACTGAAGTAATTGAGAAACGTTTGTAGTTATTCACAACTCATTTGTATATTTCATCAGTACCAAAATTATCGAGTTGATGATTCTTAACGCCGATTTTGCATTGAATGTTTGGTTAAATTTCAATGAATAGGGTATCATTGGTAAGATGATTGGTTGTACCTTTTACATAATATAGCACTTAACCTCACTTTCCATTCAAAATTTTAAGGTTGTGACACCCCCTCGCAGAGGTTGTGAAATATGTGCAAAATGTGTCCGCTTCGAAAGCAAATTTACGTGCTCGAGCCTGTTTCATTCAAATACCAATTGAAGGAGAAAAAATAGAGGTGCATGATGTTGCCTATCTGAACTTGCTTCTGTGATCTACGATCACGGCCCTGCTTTCAAGCAACATATCCAATGGTAGAGAATTGAAAAGACATTCAAATTACACCGTTACTACCGACTAGACAACATTCTTAGTACTTGGAATGGATGTCAGGATCATGTTTTCACTTTCATCTTCATTTGACCCTGTGATTTCGGCTAATCTCGTATTATTTTGGTGGACGAACGAGGGAAAGAAACGCTCGACAGCTTCTCGTTATTACAACAAAAGGGTGGGACTACTTCACTCGTCGGGTCGGTCTCAACGGAATCGTCTAGAGAGGAACGATTATTAATGATGACTTTGTCAAAAGGAAAAGTCACGATTTCCTGTAGCGACCGCAAATCAGCTCGTTTAATATTTCAACCGCCCCTTGTATTTATTCAGTCTCCCGATCATCCCCTTGCTCTTTCGTCGCTCCCCGTTGCTCACCTGGATCGATAATGGCGGTCGCGTGGTCCTATCTCTGGCGGGTCGTCGTGAGGGGCGGGGGTTAGGGAGGGGTCGGCAGGATTTTCCCCAGAGTGCCGCCGCCGCCGCCGCCTGCGTTTTCCTGCCGGTGTTCGTCGTTTCCTGCGATTCTTTCTTTCCTGCGATTCTTTCTTGGATTTCAGGATGTCGTCTTCATTTAGGCGAGCGATCCACCCCTCGAGGCATAAAAAACTAATTTCAGCGAACAAAAAGGAGCTCCCGTTAGAGAGCTATTGGAATTGATTATATCCATCGTTTCCTACGAAAAACCTAGACATTTTTTCATCCAAATGATCTTTAATTTATTAGTAACAAAAAAACTGCTAAATCATAACAATGTCGAATAACGTTATAAGATTTACTTCGGGTGAACTGTGCAAATGAAACACTTTTTATTTCTTAACGTTTTCGTAAAAAGAGCTTCACTTTCGAGGTATAACTCATTCGGAAAATCACAAATTTAAAAAAAATTATATTTCCATTTCTTCCAAGTATTTTTCACCATCCTAACTCGCCAAATTATCTCTGTGATGAAAATTGAGAAATTGAAGTTCCCATGTTTTTCTGCCACTTTCATTCGTAGCTAACATATGCGGATTGGTTATAAGGCTAGACCAGTTTTATAGCGACTAATTGCACTGGACCTGTTTAACCAATTGAACTGATCAAAATAACCCTGTTCTGGAAATTATCTCAACATTTATCCCTACTACACCAATCTCAGTCGACCAAAATGCGTGCATTTCCATACTTTTCGATCGCTCGCGTGTATAATAATCTTCTATCTATCTATCGTAGAGATCTGAAGCTTGAACGGAGTGTTATTTGTATGACGTAGGCATCCGATAACAACGAGTTTTCCGAAATTCCATCCCTAAGGGGAGAAAAACTGGGTCAAAGTTTGTATGGGACAACGTACTTTAATCTACTTCAATTTTTACAGAAATATTTCTCAACATAATAGATAGAAGACGTGTTCGTATTTTATTGAAACTCATCGCCTAACGGGGTAAGCTACTTTTTTTTCCTTTTTGCGAATGAATCAAACGTCTTGTAATGATATACACGTACCTATTAACAGGAAGTGTTTGTGAAATTTTTCTGAATTCACTTCTTTCATAGAAGTTTTGATTTCAATTTTTTTTTCATTCGGAGAAGAAAAAAGCCAAAACATATTCTCAGACTCCATTCTCTCCACAAAAATGCTCAAGTTTATAATTTTCGACTTTTTTCAACGCTCTTTCGAGTGCGCCCAGAAGGCAGAGTTCTGATGAAATTGATGAAATTTAGTACTAAGAACTACAAAATATAATTGCATCACAAATATAATTAACGCCCAACGAAGTGGGCACGGGTCAGCTGTGGTCTTGGGGTTTCATCAAATTTTTATACACTCAAATCATTTGCTAAGCAACATTTCGAAAATCATAAATGTGCAGCACACATTTTTACCAATTAAACTTCCACACGGGATATAACTCCCGAATACTTGAACTTGAATAGTATTCGCACAGGACGAAACTGAAGCTACTTCGATCAATTTATCTGACAGTATAGTAATATTTCCTCCATTCTAGCCCTTTTTTCTTTTCCAACTTTATACAATGAGATTAGCGCAGATATGCGTTTGTCAATTTGCAGTATGAACGAAAAACTTTAACAGAATTATAACTGGAGGTCATTCATATATTTTTTTAAACTGGTTGGATTGCTAACGTAACGTTGTTGGTATACTTAATTGATTGAAAATAACATTTTGAGCGTTGAATTGTTTAATTTCAGATAAAAATAAAATCATAAAAAGCAAGGATACTATTGAATATGGTTGAAATTTGCATAATTTTATTGTATAACCTTTAGAAACTTTTCAGTAATTTAACCGAAATATTCATTGAAGAAAATCGAAAAAAATCAATTCCTAATGTGTGTTATATTTTGTCGAGGAGTGCATATAAATGTTTTCTTCAAACATCAAATAATGATGACATTACTTATCTAACTTGATCCTGTCAAAGTTTGATGTCTCCGCCGGCAGCAGTTTTTTTTTTTCTCATTTCTTTACGGCGGAGGGAAAAATGTTGTCATGGCAACAATATGAAACATGTCACAAAGCAAAAATACAAATGTCATTAACAACAATTAAACATCATTTTTATTTATAGTAATATTAAAAGTACAATTAGTTAAATGAAGCATTTTCAAAATTGAAACCGTGCAAAAATGTTCCCGACTCTTGATACGCATTGGTAATTGTTGATGATACTGATGGTCGAGCACAACTTTCAGCAATCATTCCCGATGTTGACGAATCATGAGGGTTTAAAATTTTTTGAGCATTATCGTTCTTATTTTTTATTGAATCCTCTATATATCCTTCGGCAACCGTGCTTGGTTTCCAGCCCCCATGTCGTTTGAGGCATTCTAGATTTCCGCCTCCATCAATTAAAAGTGTTGCTGAAGTTCGTCGTAAACAATGACCCGTATATGCGCTTGCATCGTTTAAATTTAAATAACTAGCTACTTTTTGGGCTACTGCGCTGATCGAATGTATTCCCACGACGCTTCGGTAACACTTTCCATTTTGGTACTTTATAAAAAATCGGTTTTCTGTGAAATTTTCAGGCCGCAGTGATGCATACTTTTTATACAGTTTAATGTAGTTTTGACCAATTATCGTAAAAGATCTAATTTGTCGTGTTTTACTGTCTGGGATTTTGATAATTATTACATTTTATTTATCCTCAATGTCCACAGTCTTCGTTTTTACCAATTCGAAATTCGAAATATTTTTATAATTTAGTAGAGTATACTACATGCTTTGCAATATAATTTTTTTTACCTTTAATCCTAAATACAACTTATCTGGCGCTTCAAACAAAAATGTATCAAACTCGTCTTTAGTGAAAACTTTAGACTTCTTTGCAGTATATCCTTCGCTTGTCTTTTTCAGAAAGGCACGTAACTTTAAAAATTTGCTTATATCCACATTTTTTCTAATAACTAACTCGGATTTTATCATAGAGTATCGTGACCACATTGTAGAAGATTTCCATTTATTTTCATTTTCCATTATATTAAAATATGCCAGTAAAACGTCTTCGGTAATTGCCGTGCTCCTCTTGTATCGCACCACTCTTGGAAGTGCTTGTACGCTAACCGATACTTTATTCCGGACTTGGAGGGCCCCAAACGTGCTACTGCATCATTAGCCGCGGACTCAATTTCGTTTAGGTTTTCCATTTTCGCACTAAATTTGCGCTTGCGGTTGCAACAACAATAAGCTGTCTTTAAAACATAAAATAACTGTCAAACAACTGTAACCAGGGAGACGCAAATCCAACCGACGACTTAATTATTTTAATTTCTAACATCTAGACGACTTTGATAGTTGTCACAGTTAATTTCGAGTAAAAATATCGTATGAATTGTACTATTTATGGTTGAAAATTGCTACGTTTGAAGAAAAAATAGTATACTTTATTCGGCAAAGAAGCGACTTTTCTTGACTATTACGCGCCTCACTTCGTTCGGCGCGTAATATCGGGCACGTCAAGAAAAGTCATGCTTCTCCGCCTCATAAAGTAATATACTATTTTCTACTCCCACCCGTGAATATGCTCATTTCTTTATAGTTTACTAAACGGATAAGTAAGCGATTCCAGTCAACTGAAACGTTATGATTTCATATCACAGAGAACAAAATACTTGGTTCCAGCGACAAATAGAAACGACAAAATTCTGATGTGTCTACCAACTAACACAAAATCCAAGTTGTTTCGTTTAAGCATGAATAAATGTACTTATATCAAAAAGTCATTATTTTGTGATGGAAGAATTTTTCTTCGTAGTCTTTTGGTTGTTTATTTTCGTTTTGCATTATCAGTATTCAATAATTATCATCCCTCATTGATGAATGTTATTTTATACGAGCAATAAACGTTAGCGAGTGATTCATGTTGATCGTTCGATTTTCTATCAATATGTCACGAATACAGATCGTTTGCGATCGTAAAATCCCTCGAACGATTCAAGTTACATAAAACATTTTCGTAAATTTCAGTCTTAGTAAATCAACCGAAATAGTATATTTTGTCGAGAATTATATATATATAATAGTATATTATGCAACGATCATGTATTAATAATCATTACATGAGAGTTGCATCTGCTATATTATCTACACCCGATAAATAATGAAGAACTACAAATATTATATTTATATTTGTGTATTGCACACAATAATACTAATTAAATGCATTTCTTTGAAAAATTCTACAAAATTGTAATAAATGGTATTACTTCGAGGAATAAAACGATGAGAAATGAAGAGAATATCAAAAATAAAAAAAAAATATTACTGCAGGCCGGAATCGAACCCATGTCATTTCCAACTGAATAATGTAATCTCAGCGCCTTAGACCGCTCGCCTACGGAGAGCTCAGATTATCTGTTTGGAAAAAAACAATAAATCATGCATTTGTCATATAAAAAATTTAATCATTATAACTGTATTTCTGCCGGTGAAGGTGTCGAAGGTGATTCTCCCATAATCCTGGTATCAGACATTTTATGATTATCGAAGTTTGGCTATATTCTTCAAAAATTCAATACCTATACCGATTTTGACTTGACAAACGTCAAATGCAGAGCATGCACATCATGCTTGATTGAAAAATAATGGGTTTCTATTGGTTGAAAATCTGAATCGTAATGGATTTCATTATAAAACGGGTTGTGGGTATAAGTGTATTATTAGAGTACGGGTGTAGATAAATAATGTTTTCCATGCGGAAAGATAACTTTAATTTACCGCCGTTACCATGACAATTAAAAAAATTCAATCCCTGCAAAAAAAATCCATTATACGATGATATCAAATGCTATGAAAATTTAATAGATGTACCCTACTGAAATGATAACTATGATAAAATGCATTTCTCTTATTCCCACCAATACTTTATATCCACTTCTCTCATTTGTATTTGAACATGTTTACACGAAAATAACAAAATCCAAAATGCTTCATAGATTCAATTCGGGCTTCGACAATTTTATTAGTTTTTTTTATATAAGACGAGTTGACAACTGGACATCGAACAAATGGCTTAAAGACAGACAGAATTCTTCGTTTCAGTTTCCACTTTCATCTTGACATTTTTAGTGTGGGATTTTCTTACGTAAATCACCCGGTAACTTTTCTCACTCTGATATTTTTTTGCCTTTTTTCAATGTTCGTAACTTTGGAGCATTTTCTGATAATAATTAAGATACTATTATCAGTGAATATTTCCCCCAATGTGAATAACCTATGAAGAAGTTAAAGGCTAGATAGACTGCTTTCATGGAGTTTTACAGCGATTATTTGCACTAGAGCTGTTCAACGGATTGACAGATAAGAGTAGACCAGAATTTTGGCTCAATTTTCAGTTACTGTATTGTTCATGTGTTCAATTTTGAAATTTTTGAGTATACATCTCAACATATATCCTTCCTAAACCAAGCTCAATCGACATGATCGCTTTCGTGTATGATAATTTTAGATAAAATCCCTGGACCTGCTTTCTCGAGGCTTCATTAAATTATCAAACACTCATTTGCTAGGCAAAATTTCGGAAATCTTGGATGCGCAGCACACATTTAACCTATTAAACTTTGTGCACTCGGGATATAACCTCAGAATATTCCGAATCTTATTGTGAAATAACCATCCATCCAGTAAATCACAAAGTAAGAATTCATGTATCAGTATTTAATCATATATAAAGTTTGTCCCTCCATACAATCCCGTGCATCTTTCAAACCCCTCGTTTTTTATCCCTTCGTTTTCATGTGCAGCCACTGCGAACGATCGGCAATAAAGTCTGGACTGGCGAAACGCTCGCATACAAACTTTAATCCTTTATTTCCTGAGACCTAGCGAGAATCGATGGATGTTCAGAGGGCGTGGGAAATAAATAGTAGCTAGAGACGGCAACCTTAAAAAACTATTCCTATTCTTTTCCTGGGTATTTTACGATGAAGTCAAACCGATACGCCACTCAACCAATTTTCTTTTTGTTCGTTTGAAATAGTTTTTCCGGTGAGCACTACCTCTTCGAGTCACATTTGAGTAAAGACGGGGTCATATCTTTCAATGTGCGATCACAGATACCATAAAGAATATGGAATTAAACTTCTTACTCTAAAAATACTGATTGAAAGCAATGATGAATGAAACTCGGTTTTATTGAAGAAATCGACAATGTTCCAACAGAATGAACACTCAAACTTTGGTCGCTACGTGTTTCAAGTGTCGTACATCTAGTTGAAATCGGATGTTTGAAAAAAATTGGCACGGAACACATTTCAAAACTTGCCACAAAAATAGTTTGTATAAGCTGAATGATTATTTACTAATTGTCTTCGTTTATGAGATCAGATTTTCAATCGACTACAGAAAGTACGGTGATAGTGTTAACTCTATAACTATTTTCATCGGAAAAATCCTTAATATGATTGTTTGAGTTTGTGCAGTTTTATTTGATATTTTACGATAATGTCAAATATTTTCTATTTCTGTTCCTATTTTTGAAAAATTGAGTAGTGCTTGTGGTTGCTACGAACGTATAACATATTTCTCTAGCGATTTCCAAGTAGTACCCCCTAGTGCGTTTTACGGAATAACATCCAGGAGCAAAATTTGATGTTTTTTTGCGAAAATATACCAAAAAAATAAAGTTTCTCGATTAGATGAGATAATTTTTTCATTGTTCATTGTACTGTGAAGATTATATAGATACCAAACACAAGTGAGTCCTAGGAAGTGAGTTATTTTTATATAGTTTAATTTACCGATTTAACTTGGAAATGAGTTCGTATGTATTCATATTGTTAGGATATCCGGTTTTTAATCTATTTGTTATTTCGCGTTCAAGAGAATGCCTTTTCATTCGATAAAACTGTCAATTCTATCTTGAAAAAAAATCTTTATATTTGTTGCATATGTCGTAGTTGGATATATTTTTCTACATATTGACTCAATTACAATTTTTATCATTCAGTTTTCGTTCCAACTACTACTTTTTATAAAAATTTGAATTCAATGGAGGCTGAATCTGTATATTATTAAAGGAGAGCCCCTTCTTCATTTGGTAAATAAATTATAAATGCATCGTAAACAACTCCACTCTCTTTTATCCAAAATGATACTATATACTGTTTGAAAGTCACTATATTGTGGTGTATGTGCAGTTGAGTGTTTTTTATATAATCACTGTTCGTATTTCACTCGACAATGGGCTGTCCCTCATGAATGAATGTTATTTTTCATAAGCAATAAACGTTAGCGAGTGATTCACGTTGATCGATCGATATTCTAAATGTCTCGATCTACTCGACAAAGTTATACGTTCGTTGCAACGGAATACAGATCGTTGCTATCTTAAAAATCGTTCCAAAATTCGTTAAACGGTTCAAGTTACATCTAAAAAGCATTTCGATAAATTTCAGTACATATATACGTATCCTAAGAGCAAATATCACCGGAATCACACTTAATTTTGAGCTTTCTTCGCCAGATCGGCGTTCAACAGTCCGTCCGCGTGCAAATCTTGCAGCAACTCCAACAGCCGATCCTCCATCTGGACGTTTCCTATGGCCAAGTCCACTGACCCTATGCACAGCAGGAGAGCCAAAAGCTGCGACCTCTTGAAATCCTCCCCTAGTTTCTTCCTGCCGTACCCCAACTCGTTCTCGACGTCGACCTTCATCTTGAGGCAGCTAGACGTCAAAGACTCCCAGTACACGTCCAAGATTTCGTCCGTGTGCGACCTCCTCAGCTCGGCCGAAACGCTGCTGTTGAGCAGCAGAGCGAGGTCGTTGGTCGGCCGACTGTACGTCACCATCTGCCAGTCGAGTATGTCGCAGACGCATTCGTCGTCGTCGTCCTCCTTGAACATCAGATTGTTGCACCAGAAGTCGGTGTGCGTGATCAGAGCCATCGGTTCTTCGGGTGCCAGCAGGTTCTCGATGATTTCCTTGGTGCGCGGCCTGAGAGCTTCCAGAGCGGCCAGAACGCCGTCCAGACCTGAGCGCCGTTGAAGAAATTGCGAGAGCTGCGGCAGGCCGCGCTCGACGAGCTGCTGGTAGCTGTCTGAGGCTCTCGTCGTCTGGAACAGGAAGGGGTAGCGGTCCGAGAGGCTTTTACCTTCTTTGACCTTGAGGCAGAGTGAAAGCGAGTGCACGTGCGCGATGGCTACGACGGCGGCTTTGCTCTGGCGCAGGGTGAGGCCGCGCGAGAAGTCGGCGCTGTTGAAGCCCGACGGTTTGATGTTTTCGAGCACTAGGACGGATTCGGGCGGCGTCGGTTCGGGTTCGGTGGTTGCTAGAAAAAAAGGCGATTGGTAAAATTTTTTAGAGGTTGAAAACATTTTCGGTCGCAGTTGTCTGGATTAGAAGTCGCAGAATCGTCAATAGGCAAACTCGTGAATTTTATGAATTTGTCCGATTGTCATTTGTCTTCAACAATTCTCTAGCAATTTGCCTACGAATCATTGGGTGAAGCCTGTCGAATTATTTCGAACGATATGGAATCTTAAAGCAATACACACAGAAACACATATATTATATTGTGGAAAGATTGTTCTCTATAACGTCGTAGGATATTTTGGGACCACTTGCGTGGGTGAACCTGAAGCACCATTGAGCTAAACTTAGTTCTAGGTGGAGCTAAGATTTGGTATAACCTGATTGAAGTTCAGGTGGAGCCGTGCAAGTGCTTCTCAGAATCTTTTTAGATTTATAAGGTAACTGATTTTCAACCTCTTCGACAGTTTTTTTTTTCTGAGTTTCATTTGAAATTGAGGCTTGAGGTTCGTATTTTATATTATCATATTTTATTTTTCATTGAAAACTACTGCTTTGTTATAAATAGCAGCTGACACCTTTCTTAAGTTAATGCCGTCTACCTATCACAAGATAGTACCAAACTCTTTTTCCACGGAAGGATTCGATAACGTGTTCTTAACAAAAATATTATTCGTTGCTCAGCCAAATGGATTTGCTAATCGAGGGTTTTGATTAGGTACTTATCTAAGGGCCGCTACTTTGCGTCTTCGTTCAATTTTTGATTAGTAAATGAGAGCTGTTGAAATAATCGTGTTCAAATCAATTATGATCTTTGAAAGTTTATCCTTTGTGACACATGATCATTCGTGACATAATGTCAAACTGATATGTATTTTTATTTCTTGTTTTTTCAAATTTCAAAGATAGAAAATGAATTTACGTGAGGTTGATGACTTTTTTGACGATGGCAACCAAGAAATAAAGATTTCATAGAAATAAAAAACACATATAGTTGCAGTCATGGTGGGAACACTTTAATGGCCTAGATCATGAGTTTTTTAGGTTTTGCTTTAAATAAACAGTATATAATAATATATACTCGATCAGATACTCCATCTCCTAATTGAGAAAAATCAGTATAATATGATCTATAAGACTTTAGGTCGAGATAAATATCTTCTAGGTGTCATGGAGTGATTTCAATGACTCAACTTCTCATATCATTAGGATTTTACGCAACGGGAAGGTAGTAAAAGATAGTCCGCCCATTCCAAATCTCAATTGACCATAAAGTTGCTCTTCATATCATAAAAAAATTGTATTCAAGTCGGAAACACCACCAGTACCAATTGCTTTTCTACTTGGCTGCAACCATCGGTAATTTCATGCTCAATCACTTTTATGTCTTCTGATATCATCTGCATTAATAAATCAATATCCACCTTTAAAAAATTACAACTTCTTTTTCTTTTTCCTTTCATTTGAAATTGAATTTTGAAAATGATTTTGAGCGCTAGAACTTGGTGCGTCAAATCAAACTCGGAACACTCCTGCTACCCGAATAATCAGAATTAAATATATTTGATGAAGTCTCTGTCGGGTCGTTAGATTCAACAGAGACACGCTCACTTTTGAACGTGATCAATTTTCAACAGTACAGACAGTAGAGTACTGGAATTCTCGATTAAAATATAATCATTGTTGAATTTAATTTAATCGGGACGGAATATACCGGCCCTTAGTCAATTATAAATGTCGAATAGCCCCACTATCCGAATAAGTTGATGCAATTTCAGTGAAAATAAACTTTTTTCATGGTCTTACCTGCTGTATAATGTGCGTAATAGCATTTCGGTATGGGTAGCCTCAAATCTAGCGCGTCGCCAATGTTTTGTCTGAAAGATTCTAAATCCGGAACCACCTGAAACAACAGAACATCGGTTTGTTTATGTTTATTCTAACGATTGCTGGAATTAATTTAAAGTTATTCAATTAAATTATTCCTTCAAGTCGGTTCAGAGAAGATTTACGACACACCTACCTATATTAAATCGTTTTAATAATTCACTTCTGACTTCATTAATAATTCGGAAGATTATCCATTCACCTATTCGTGAGTAATACAAACGGAGGAAATTTAATCGAAGGAGCCTTCGAATTGGTACATCAATAGTATATGAGGGATAAAACGATTGTTGCTTTGCTGTATAAACCTCTCGAATATTCAAATTGATTTCGTGCCGTCGCTTTTGCCTTTGAATTTCCACGTTTGATGTGAATGGAATGAGACGATTGCTATCCAAACATTTTATGAAAAAAGGAAGTCGTAGGAATATTTCTCTTCGAACGACAACGTTCCTTCGGTTAAATAGTTTTTCTTTGTTCGTCATGAATGGAATACAAAAGCTGCTTCGTGTCTGGGGACTTATTTAACACGACCCTTGAATTGGGTCAACGAGCTCTATTGTGAAGTCGATTCGTTTTGAAGAGGGTCTTGATTTTGTTTGTATGATTAATAGCATTTTTACTTAAGGAATGGACTTTCAGTTGATAATCCGTGTGCAGAATGTTGATTATTCGACATTTAGACTCTCATGCTGGAGTTATTATCAAGAAAATACAGAAATATCTCTATCGATAACGCAATCTAAGCAATCAACCCCCCTATGGATTGACCAGCCACATCACAATACTTCGACTTCCACAGCCTGTTTGCCTTCAGAGTTTTTTTCTATCTTTGGAATCGCGAAATTATTACTCTGTGATGTTCAGAGAATAACGTGAAATTTCAAATGAAAGTTGATCACGATTTTATTCCCACGAGATAATACTGGCGGTGACAGAATCTTGCTTATTCAAATAATTAGCCAATTGCGTAAGTGATGAATATTCACTCTTTTAGAGTACTATGAATATGATTTCAACAGATGTCAAAGTAACGACCTTCATGTCTTCAAAAAGTTGATTGAACTGTCCGATAATTGATGAAAATCCATGAAAACAAAAATATCAGTTTCCTGTACGATTTTCACTGAAAATGGGTTTACCAAACGACGACAAGTCTTTCGCTATACTATAGCTTCCTCAAACAGAATGAAAGAAAATTTATGTAATAAGGGCATTCAAAAGAGATTAACGTTTTTTAGGAATCAAAAATTTCTCAACTGGAATTCTTAAAAAATGACATAATTGGCAGCAATCAATAACGTTTTATATATTAACCCCTCAAGAAGAGTCGGCTAGTTATTTTCCCAACATCGACCACCAAGTCATTAGAATCCCATTCTAGGATATATTTTCGTATTTTTTTTTAATGTCATTTGAAGTGTTGTTTTGAGCTTGTTATACAACTACTCTGTTTCTCGATATAATCGGTGAGCACACTTGAAGGCTTGCGTTATATAAAATCATCTTTCAAACAATTCGTTCAGGCCAGTCTCAACACCTACACAGCAGGTTCATGGGCTGACATATGTCAGAAAACAACTACTCCCTGGCTAATACCACTTAGGGCATTCCACTATATCCGGCCGGTGCGGGGTTCTTCACATAAGAAAATCCCGCACACAGAAATGAATTTAGAAATGTAACAGCCACCTTCCTATGTAAAGTTTGAAGCTTAGGGTCAAACAACCACCGAAAATGCGCTGATGACGTTTATTTCGTTCTAGTTGAGAGTGAAGATATTGACTTCTTATGATGGTGTCAATTGACTTTGACGTCTATCATGTAATGCGTTTTTGAAATTTCCAATTCTCTGAAGCATAACTTTCAAATTTATTTCAACGAAATAGTTTTCAGCGAGTTATGAGCGGTTCTTAGAAAAATGCGCGAAAAAGTAATCGTTTATTATATATAACCGATTGATTTTCTATACTTGGATCGAATGAGTCAAATCAACAAACTTTAAAAATTTTTTCGGAACCAAATTTTCAACCATATTTTCAGTTCTGAAAACAGTTTTCTTCGGAATTCATGCTGCTACTATTAAAAGAAGACTTACAAAATGCTTTCATTTCTCTTGAAATTTTAAGTGAATTACAGAAAATATGGCATTCTCTTGAACTGTGTTATATAATAATGTAAGTCGTCTCAGTGTATGTGACGCCATGTATTCTGAGGAAAACTGCTTCCCGCACAGGAGATGTGTTGTAATTGGTGGCGAAATTAATTTTTGAAAGGAACGATTCATTTATGAAAAATTCGTCATCAGCTTGTCTATAATACAATATTCTGCATAATAAGCCGTTCATGCTGCCTGTGCTATTCTTCTGCGATGATTTTTTTATCAACCTTCTCCTATTTTTTATTTTGATTAAAAAAAATCAGTCCTATATTGGACAGAAACACGTGCGTGTACGTTCTCCGCGATGTACTAATTACCGTTCCAACTGCAGGAACTCGCGAGAACTCATTCGATATGAAATTTCCTCGTCGCGTCGTCGTCGGCGATTCCATCTCGAGCGAACTAGAGTGGCTCATTAGTCTAATCTCGATGGAGATTGGTCGCTTGCTGTACTTCCTGTTGCGGGGTTGCGAGACTCGAATTACTACCGAACCGAATTATTTAGTGGAGTCGACGAGCGGCCGTCTCAAAGTCGTATCGAACTAGAATTACTTACTTGCGTGTAGAACTTTATCTCTCGCAGATCGAACTGGGCTTCGGTCACGAAGAATCTGCTGAACGGGTCCTGAGGGAGCAGCTTTATTATGAAACTCAGGCTGTGCGACGACCCGGCTGGTTCTTCCCTGAAACAGTGTGATTTCGGAATTTTTCAAGACAATTTTCTTATTCATTGCGAAGATTTTATTCAAATCATTCCCTGAAGTGTCATAGAATGTAATGGAATCTTCAGATTAACAGTGTGACTAGCAGAATTTTGCCAAAAAAATTCTATATTGAAGATCAACATCCAGTAAAGAAAACAAGTTCTGACGTTTGAATTTTTTACTACAACCAACCGTTTTGGAGAAAATTGCTGACGAACAAAAAAAACAAACAAACAACCAAAAACTGCTGGAGTTTTTGGTTACGTATTGTGTCTAAATGTGGCGTAATCTTCGACGTTAATTACATTTTGTTTTTCAGAAGTGACGCAAGTTACCTTGGTGTTTTATCATGATTCCAGCCCAATGTTAGATATCAATATTTATACGTATATATAGGAATATATACCAAATTCAATCACCAAAAACCTACAGCTCATCTGCACGAGTCTTAGAAATATGTTTGAAATTTTTGTTTATTGGATTTCGTTGCTTGATTCTCAATAAATTCTTTCAACGGTCCCCTTCTATAACTGCTTGTATATAATTTTATCATCTGTATGCATGTATTGTTTCTTAATGAATCGTTACAGAAATACTTCATAAAAAAACGCAAGTTTTCGTAGTTTTTATGTATATGGTCAGCGTAATCGAGTAGTGAAGTATGTTTTTCTACTCCCACCAGTAGATATGCTCATTTCTTCATGCTTAGTACTGAACGGATAAGTAAGCGATTCCAGTCAACTGAATGGATATGATTTCATATCCACACAATCACAGAGAACAAAATACTTGGTTGGGACAACTCAGTAGAAACGGCCACATGTTTTCGCATTATGAAAATTCCCCATCTGACTAGTGGACATACCACTTAAAGTTATGGCGTATCTAAAATGCCGTTCTACCAATGGGAAGTATGCCGATCTTATAGAACTGCAGATGAATCCGATTTGCCTCTTTCACTGTGTTTAACTGTGAAATTTCAAGTAATCGTTCATACCCTAGATGTTTGAATGTCACCACTGGAATTCGTCATACGCGGACAAATTACCGAGTTATTTTTTTATCACCTTTGCCATGTGTTGTTTAATAACAGCTCTGTTGGATCTCACCGTTGGAATTCGTTTCATGAGCTGTAAAATCTCAGCGTAATTGGTAATGATCATTAAATTTTGAGGATTAATAGCTGTACCGTTTTTACGAAACGAAATGGTTCTTAGACCCTGAATCTTATGTTACACGATAGTCTATGAAAATTATATTTTGATGATATCATCTTCGTTGATGCATTCCTGTAGTATACTATGGGAAAATGAATTCTGTAGAAATAAAAAATATGTCCATTATCTAAAGAAGACATTTTCATTTTTTATTGACACCTTCATATCATTTTTGTTACATTATGGATTTGAACGTAAGTTTTTCACGATAATAAATGAAATAAAGTTTTATTTGGAATGTCAGAGACGAATGCTTGTATTATCGATAGTTTTTCCTCTTCCAATATAGGCTGAAACACCCTCTTCCAACAAGATTGTGGTATGAAAGTTTATATGAATTGGTTGCGAAAGCGGTCGTCTCTTTCTTCCTTTCCACTCACTCGCTATCTCTCATTCTGCCTTTCGACTATTTTCTTTCAATCGTGACCCTCTCTCTCCCTCTCTTTCGATTAACTTTTTTTTTCTCTTCTCTTGCTCTTCACCCCTTTTCTCCTGATTTTCGCGTCTCATTCTCAATTGAGTTTCAGACGCATTCTCTCCACAATATTATTGGAATGAATGAATGACGTCTCATTTGTATTGCATAACTCCCAGTTCCACACTTGCTTTCCTTTTTCTCTCAGTTTCACACTTGCTTTCCGTTGCCTTTCTTTCAGTTTCACATTTGGTTTTATTTTTCGCTCCCTCAGTTCCACAATAGATTTTCTTTACTTTTCTCTCGGTTTCACATTTGCTTTTCTTGACCTTTCTCTCAGTTTCAATTTTGCTTCTCTTCACCTTCCTCTCACTGTTTCACATTTACTTCTCCTTGTCTCTCTCTGCTTCACATTTGCTTCTCTTGACCTTTCTCTCAGTTTCAATTTTGCTTCTCTTTACCTTCCTCTCACTGTTTCACATTTGCTATTCCTTGTCTGTCTCTCTCTCTCTCGGTTTCACATTTGATTTTTTTTTACCTTTCTCTTAGTTTCACATTTAGTTTTCCTTCTTTTTCTCTCAGTTCCATCCTCTCTGTCTCTGTCTACGCCTCATTTTCTCTCGATCATCCATTCTCCTCACACATTTATTACGAAAAATGAAATAGCTTTGCAATATGGTTTACCTCAAGCTGTATTTGACGGCTACCGCAAGTATATCGCTAAGGACACTTTCCCCGGTCTCGCAGCCCGGTCTCACGCTGAAATCCAAGATGGTGATCATCGAGGGATCCGGCAACTCTTTGTGGTGTTCTTTGAGAACGGCCTGCAGCCACTCCTCGGTGACGGGCCAATCGGCGCCGCTCGTCGATTCCTCTTCGCTGTCCGACATCTTTTTTCTTCTTCTGAATCAGTTGGTTTACCTCGGCATCGGTGTTTGGCTATATCTTTTTTAATTCTTTTGTCATTGCTAAACGATGGAACGTGTGAATGATAATTATCAATTTGAGAAAACTATGCAAGATTTTTTTTGTTTTCGGAGTTCCCCACGGATCAGTTCCAGAGTTCCAGTTTGATCAACATCAAAAACCAATTCTTGTTTTCAACAACCCACTCTGTTGGTTATTCGAACTATGATTCATGATACAATAACGTGTAGTAATTATGGCGCTCAGCTCCATATCTAATTGTTCGTCATGTTCGTTGTTTTTTATTCAATTACGAGGTCTCGTCTGGGATATCTTTTTTTCGAGTCCAGACCGAAACACTGAAATGATTCCATAAGTTACGGGTCTAATGGCATTCACCGTGTTTATTGACCATATTACTAAAATCTCCATATATCAAAATAAATAGTTCAGGAGTTATCAAAACAAATTGAAACAAAATTCGACTTGGCTGTCAGAAAATAGTCGCTGTATTAAACTTTCTGATGAAACTGTGAATAGAAACTTAAAATTCGTGAGAATTCAATGATGATAGTTAGGCGGCAATCGATGCGAGTAGCGATTTGCTGCCATCCAAATCAGTATTTCATTATTATTTACTCAATGCTTGAATAATGCTGATTTCTGCAGCAAAGAATTAGGCATTAGATATTTTCCCGTTATTACCGATTGTTGTTCAACTTGCGTACAGAAATTTCAGCAAAGTAAATGAATCAAACCAACTCTACGTCACCTCGCACTATTTCACGGAATCAATCACAACCTTCGAATGTAAATTACAGTAACGCTTTGGTTCACAACACTTTTTTCAATAGACCCACCATATGCAGGGAGTGAAGTCTATTTGTGAAACAGTATGATAATAAATATTGGATATACACAATTTTTGATTCAGTTCAATTGAAAAATTCACCAACATATTCCAAATTATAATAAACATCACCAGTCCAATGAATATTTGAGAAAAATAGCAAGCTACCCCAAAAATAATAGATTTTGTTATCAAGGAAAAATAGATAGAGGGTACCTAAACAGAACTGTTGACTATTTGAATATCGAATTAGATTTATTATACTACTCAAGAATAGCCTTTCAGGAATTAAAAACTGAATTATCGTCAAAAAAATATCCAAGCCGTGCTAAAACGCTTATCAACTTTGTCATATTCCTAGATAAAACTATACTTTCATAGTAATTTTCTTTGTTCAGGTATATTCTGATTGCAATGTTTATGGCCATTAGATATTTCAAAATTTGAACTTGTCATTCGTTCATAGGTCCCAGGGGTTTCAATTTCCCCTTGAATTTGTTCTTTTCAAGTACGATATATTGAGATAGATATACGATGTTTTAAATATTTAAATTGATCCAATCACATGAAAAAGTCTTTTACGCATATGTAATATCTAATCTTGATATGAGAACAATATGACAAAAGAAATAGTAAGTTGCAATGAACTCGTCGATCGGAACTCACACCTTAATAATCGAAAAGTAACATCTAATTATCACTAATTTTTGAAAACTATCTGATATTATAATTCTCAGACTCTCCTATTCCAAAAATTGCCAAAAAAATTGTTATTCGTGTGACTATTTTTCTGAGCGAACTTTGTGTTTCAGAAATGGAGTCGGAATTATGATAATAACACATAAAAGAATAGATGATCGATTTGAGCCTAATAATTAAGTTTCTGCAACCAAATAAAAAAAGATTATTTTTCGAAGCTAACCGAGATAAAAAGAGAGTAGATGAGATAGGATCGCCAGTATGCATAGTTTTCTCCAATGAAAATTTCACTCAGTAGAATAAGGTATCGCGGTACATTTTTTTCACGAAAAATCTAATATTTTTACCGGGCGTTCAGTTTCCGAGGGTATTCCTTCCTGCAGTTTTTTTCTTCTTCCGATTCACGTAAACTTTCGCGCACTCTCATCGACTGTCGTGCGGACGGTGGCACGATACGAAACGTTCTCCGGTAATCGCTCGTGTTCCTGCTGCGGCCAGGCAACGGCAGGATTATGTCGACGGCAGGGCAGGGGATGTGTGCGCGTCGAATCGAGCGTGCTTTGGAGGACGGGCGACGATGCGCGATTGTTTTGGGTGTGGTTGGCTGGTGTCATATGCGTAGAGACGGGATGGGAACATTTCAGTCTAGTCCACATGTATCATTTTTGCTTAATAATTATGAAAATTTTCATATAGTCTCCGAAAATTACGATCAAGGTGTCATTCGATTTGTATTGTCACGCAGAAAGTTTAAGGAAAAGTTCGAAAAGGCGTTGAAAAAAATATAAAAGCTGTAAACAAATTAGTAAAAAATTGAAGTTTGTTTTTTGGAATATACATCGAAAAATATTCAAAATTTTCGAATTTCAAAAAAAAATCCAAAAAGATCTTCGAATTTCCTAAAAAAAGTACCGACTCCCGGAGCTGTACCTATATTATTTATAATTTTTACAGAGCCCCGAAACTAGATCCGAAAACGGGTAGTCTGCGGCTTTCGCGCGCGGTGCGTTGATCTGACAGAGCAACAAAAAAAAATATTAAAAACATATCAAATATGAGAATTGAAGAAAAAAAATTTTTTTTTATTCCAATTTTTCCATTTATTATGCATTTGTTAATTAATAATTTCAGAACTTTTTTAAGCAAAGTTGATGATCTTTTTGGATATTTTCTCAAAATTCAAAAATTTTTAGAGATATTGAAAAAAACGAACCTCATTTTTTTACTAATTCATTTATAACTTCTACGTGACAATACGAATCGAATGACATCTTGATCGTGATTTTCTGAGACTATAAAAATGTTAGAAGAAAATGATACATGTGAACTAATTTCGTAGAGATCGATTACCCTAACACCAAACTGATATTACTCGCACTCGACGCGCGTTTCGCAAACAAGATTAGCGTCTTCAGGAGGAGATAATTGACACTGAATTCAAAAACTATATACTCATTTTATAAACTTTACAATCTGAGGTTGCGTGAAAACAAGCTGCAAATGCTTTTTGTCCGATACGGTCTCCGTCTGTTACTACTACTCATTCTGATTAATTTCTCAGCAATGACCTGAAAATCGTGCTAAATGGGATGGGCTCTTTGTCACAATTCATACTATTTGACATTTTGCTCTTTCTAGACTCTTGAATAAATCGGGTAGCATTGTGTCATGAAAATTCTCAGTCAGTCTCAGATTGCCTTCACCAATTCTGTGATCATTGTCCAGAGCATGTTGGGCGACACTGGACTTCTGCCCTTACGTATCTCATATGAGCATGATTATCTTTGATAAGGGTTTCTATAGCTCGTCGGCCTTGACCGATGTACTTATTTTTTGCTGCAATCTTGACAACTGATTTCATGAATTCCCGAATGTTCTGTACTTTTCAATTCATCTTTTGAACCACCAAGAAACCTTTGTAATTTATAAAAAGTTTTATAAGCAACTTTTGTTCTACTTTATTTAATATCTATTCAAGTCCTCTAGTGTAGTGAGGTTCGTATGGGATTATTGTAAACTTTTGACTACTCTCATATTTTCGAAACATCGAAGAATTACGAGGTGTTTCCCTAGATTTTCATTTTCGAATTATCTCATCAACTATCTCTGGGTTAGTTGATGAGAGATAGTTGATGAAATAATTAGAAATTGTAAATTTGAGGAAACACTTCGCAGATCTTTGTCTTTTTGAAAAGATGAGATCAGAAAGAAGTGTATAGTAATCCCATATGAATAATCCCAGTACACTATGGTATTTGAACAGATATAATTCCATTATATAAAAATATGAGAGTTGCACTAAAAATCTGAAAAAATAAGAATTAATATTGCAATCAGTACAAGTGTAGAAAGCCAGATTTTTAATCTATTCCGATGATAAGTTGCTGTGTTAATCAGTAAACAAACAGTTCCTTTTGAGTGAAACACGTTCTATTATGTCAGCAACTTCTCGTACAACTCAAATTTCCTATTGAAACAATACAAATACGTATCGTTGTTAACGTTTCGGAGTCAAAACTGCTTCCGTTTTCGAAACTACACACATATTTCTCTTTTTGTTGGTGTTTGTAAATCTGTCGAAGATTTCATATTCGAAACAAGATTTTGTTTTTCAATAGGGGTAGACATGTTCGACTTTATATTAGAATTTATTCACAAGAATGATTACAATAAGAATCGACACAGAAATTGTGTCTGGGCCTATATACCAAGGGTATACACAATCAATTTATAATCAGTAATCAGAACATTATGAGAATACTAGAGCTATACATACAACTGTAGTGGCTCCTCTTTGAGTTCACTATTTTCCCTTTCCAAATTTGTCACACTATTTTTCCGATCTTCAATTTTCAGTAGGAGTCGTGTTTCTCTAGCTACAATGCAGTTTTTTATTTCCGAAAGGTTGATCAAAACCTCTTCGCGAATGATTTCAATCGCTTTTTTCAAATCTGACATATTTTTTGTGTACTACCGAAGTTCATGGACCCCTTTAGAACAAACTGGAATCTTTCCGAAATAATCTATTGAGATTTTTTTATGCTGTTAATATTGACAGCAAGTATTTATTGTACAACAAAGATCAGACTTTCGGTGGGAAGTACGTACGATTTTAATATAAGACAGGTTGGCAATCAGTATTTAATATTCTCTTTGATCAATTTCCGTCGATTCAAACTAACAAATTTCGTGATATGAGAAGATGTCAACAAGAGGCGTGTATTGCTAAAGCTTTTAACAGAACTGGTCGGGATACAAGTATCCTCAGACAACATGATAAAAGCAGATTCTTTCAACTTTTGTGTCCTGCCATTGTTTTCTTTGTCATCATTTGAGTGTCATTCCATTGGCAGTGAGAACGTGTTCTGATAATTCACCAATCTGTCTCTTCTTAATGTACATATTATGTTCGCTCTGTCGCACGTCGAAAGGTCTGGATGTTTCACCGATATATTATTGAAGTTTTGAATACGGAAGCAGGTTTGATTCCGGAACTTTAACAACGATAAGTACTTGATAATTATTAGTTCTTGTATTTTTTTATTAACATTGTTGAGTTATACGAGAAGTTGCTGACCAATATGACGTGTCTCATTCAAAAGGAACCGTTTTTGATTACCGCAGAAACTTTTAGGGGTTGATTAAAAATCTGCTTTTTTAGACTTGTATATATTACAATGTTTTATTTTATTTTATATTTTCTGGTAGCGAAAGACACAAAAAAACTAAAAGAAAGACTTTCAAACAGTACAAACTTCATATATGAAGTAAAGTCGTATATTTTACATACCTTTGACCTAACTTTTTTCTTCTGTTGCAGGTGCTGGTCTCCCCTTTGCTGGCCGGCCTTGCCGTAGGCATAGGCGTGCCGATCCTCCTATTCTACGTGTACGGCGTCGTGCCCGTGTCACTGTGCCGTTCGGGCGGGTGCGGCGGCTCCACCGCCTCCGAGGACTCGAACGCGGTCGTGAACGGTGCCGCTGGCGCGTCCGGCGCCGGCGCCGCTTCTAGAGGGGCGCCGGACGCGACATCCATCGGCGCCGTCAGTTCCAAAGGGCCGAACAACCCTTCGATCGGCGAGGCGAGTCTGTCGATGGCTAGCGGCAGCCAGGTGCTCAGAGACATGTGAGTATTGAGGGGCGGTTGTGCGGCAAGGGTCCGATTCGGGGCCCGTACTTGTTAGGCCAGTCGTCAGAGGAATTAGTCCGGATGAAATAAATAGTTTTTTTTCTTTCGGTTCAGAGTGCTTATTGCAATGTGAATTTCAAGAGAAATTTTCCTTCACCTTTTCTTATAGCAACAACGATATCTTCAATTCAAAAATTTTCATTTTTCGTGCCAAATCTCGGAGAATATCAAGAATTTGCCGAATTCACTAGGGATCCAAGAGAATTGCTATTACTTCATCAACATAAACTATTTCAAGGCATAATAGTATATTACGTAACGAGGGGGATAAGTAGCCTATTACGCATTAGCGAAAATTGTGAGCACGAGGCTTTAGCCGAGTGCGTATTCACCAGAAATTATGAAAACTTTTATATATTCAATGTAAATCTAACCTTTTTATTGTGTACGACAACATTTATTCACATAATCAACTAACCCAAAGAAGTTATGAAAGTAACAGCCACACATGGTGCTTCCACCAATATTGGATATAGCAAATGTACGATATCCAATTATGGACCCTCCTATTATGGGCCATCTTACTGGGACTTATTTTGAGCAAATTTTACCAATAGAAATCAATTTTCTTCTGAAGATGCCAACCTCGTTAGCGAAACGCAGTTCAAGTGCAAAAAATATCAGTTCGATGTTAGGGTAATTGATTTCTAAGAAAAGTTTCAATTTTTACACCAATGGTTCCAATCTCATCGTGTATTCAATGGAAAGTCTCAATGCTTCAACTGACGACGGCATGTATGTACTCGCTGTGAACTTAATTTCCCTGGTAAATGAGACAGCACCTCGGACAGCAAAATTATCATCAGCCTATGGAATGGTATCCAAAGGTGAGAACATATGAGATTCTGGTGTGGTCTCGGATTTTCAATGCTGTATCTTTGCTTGCTCCTCCTCTTGAATATCAGTTCGTTGTGTCATCATTCGCTAGTGGGTACTCACTCACTGGGGTCGAGGGTTGCTCTTCAGCATTCAGCTCATATTTGGCATTAACCCAGAAATTGAATAAAGTAATGGCCTCTGCGGACCCCTTCCAGAGGGCGCCTGTTGCCTGAACATGCTAGCTTGTCAACTTCAATTCGTCCCTCCAGCATTCTAAATCACTTCTCTACGTCTGATTTATTTCTGGTAGCACTCTGGAATATTGTTGTTCCCGTTGCTGGTACTTCGACTTCTGTAGGGTTTCGAGTAACGAGCCCACAGGCCTCAGAACCATGATGTTTTGTGTCTTGTTTCAATATATTCAACACTTTCCGCAGTCAATAAAAAATCGTCATTCTCCACTTTTTTTCCGTTATTATCCATTTGCCATTCAGCAACCTTCTGCCGCCAGAATGCTTTCGAGGTGAGGAATACCCCCACATCCAGTGGCTGCAAGATATGAGTAGCATTCGGAAGGAGAGCTATCAGTTCAATTTATTTTGCCACCCAAAATTTAGTCAACGGTAAACATATATGACATGTGACCGTCCAAGAAAATCACTACAGGTTTTTTTTGTTAGTGATGGCTAAAATATGTTCGTTATATATTCGTGAAACGTCTCCTGTCATCCATACATTATCTGACGTCCCGATCACCCATGAGAGTTCTTCGAGGAATCTCATATTTGTTAGCCGCTGCTGTACAAGGAACACCATTATTCATGTCTTCCATTGCACTTTTCAGAACTCATTACTGTATCGATCTCGTTTTGGTAGTCAAAGGTGAGCAAATATGAGCATCTTGTGATCTGTTGGATTGGCCTTTAGATGAGGCATCGTTGCTTGCTTTCTCAGGAGTAGTCTTGCTTTCCAAGAGGATATCCCGTTATTGGTCCTCCTCTTGAATATCAGTTCGTTGTGGTAAAACACTGCCATCGTTTGCTGGTGGGTACTAGCTTCGTTTTGTTTTAACCATCGTTTCAGAAGAGTAGTTACACCAATAATGGGCCATCGGTGCACCAATTATGGACATGCCGGACCAAAATTGGTTCCACCAACGGTATCAGCTTCTGATTTGACCTCATAACAATATGAATCAAAACCGATCAAATGAATGTGTTCAATATATTTTACATAATTTCCCTAATTCGAGCCGTGGTGTTTCTAATCGGTATATCAGAAAATTTGCTGTTCCTATGATGGACCACCCATTCACTTTGAAAAAAAGTGAAAAATCAGAAAATGTTTTCGACAAAAATGATAAAGTAAGCATTTTAGATTATAATAGAATGATTCATTAGGACATGTCGAGTTACACTTCGAGAGATTTCAACAATCGTTTTTTGAAGTATTGCTTTTCAGAAATAAGTCACGGCAGGATGTTGAAGACGTTTCAATTAAAAAAAACGAATTGAATAGCGGGTCTACGCGTTAAATAGGAGTAGATATTTTTGAAATCATTTTTCGTGTTATGGATCGTGAAGTCTAGCATTCCTGAATACATGTTTTTGGAATTCACTTGTATATCTGTGTGTTCTTTGAAAAATGCTTCTCTTTTTCGCCGCGTTTCACCGACATACTTTCAGCTGAAAATATACATATTCCAATTACGCGTTTTTTGCCGATTGATGCTTTATAATATTGACACAAAAATGTATCGTTCGACAGGGACCGAGAGTCTGCTAGTACGGTAGCTCTGGCCGGCAGTTTGCACCATTCAGGCGGGCAACGATTGGAGGTCCAAGCTGATTTGGTGTCGGCGCAACGTTTCAGCTTGAGCAGCCTCAGCGAGTCTGTCAACGCTAGTATTGCGGACGACGCGGGAGCTAGCGTGAGAGCACTAGCAGGATCCATGCTGAATTACAAGGTGAGTTATCGACCTGATGATGTTCTTTTCGTTCGAAAAAGGGACCTGAAATTCGTTGTCGAAAGAACGGTAAAGCAATTCGTTGGTTTGAAGTTTCATGGGCATTGTGTAAAAATATATTGCTTTCTTCAAGATTATTTTTCTGTCGAGTACAGTTTCAAGAACATTGATGTTAAGTTACTTCAAAAAATCAACAAGTGATGCACATTCCTTTTTGGTTTTTATTATAACGGGTGTGAGGAGTACAGCTCTCGAATCTCCAACAATAATGAAGTAATCCATCACTGATGTGCACACAATTTTTTTCACATTTTTTTTTTTTCGAGTAGAAACTGACTCAAAATAAACTATCGAGTATTTTAGAAATAAAGAAAACAATCAAGTGGTACTGATACAGATTAATGATAATAAATTGTGAAAGCTAATGAAGCTTCAAAATAGAGTTGATAAAAATGTATGAAGGAAATACAAGTTTGGGCATTGAAAATCGTCATAAAACGAATGATCTAAGATATTGACAAAAAATTCCACTTCTGTTTCTAAATTGCCATCTGTTGGCATTATGTGTAACTTATTAAGAAAATGTTTGATTGAAGCTGAAACATCCGAAAGAAAGATGAGAGAAAAGACATGACTTGGATACGAATTTACTAGTGCCATCTAACCGTGTTATCCCCTCAAATGATATTTCCATGTGGTTGACTAACTATATATCCCTATAAATGATGGCAATATTGAAGATGAAAACCCGTAAAAAAATAGGTCAAATAACTAAATTAAATGAGGCACTCAAAATCCAAACAAAAACATTGAAATTGATTTCGGGCAAAGTACAAAATATATATCTTTAAACAATAGTGATACTATCCTGAAAGCAATTAAAAATTCAGTAATGTTCAAAAAATTTTCTCATATCCATACTTATAATATCGGGTTCTGTCCCTGCAACGTTCACAAAAGGTGTATATTTACTGAATATCAAGATAAATAAAGAAACCTCATTATACATATGAAATTTAAAATGGTTCAAACTGAGGCACAAATATTACATCTCCGCGATGTTACATATTAATAAATGATAATATATCCAATTTATTCAAGAACAATTTACAACAATGAGTCAGTTACAAATTGTTACAAGAGCCGAAAGCTATGTGGGCACTTTGAATGACATGTAACATGTGAAATGAATGAAATAAAACTGAGAGATATTGAAAAAAATTGTTGAATATCAAATTTTCAAGTTTGAACTTGAATGGTTTCATTCTGAGAGTTTTGATATCCTGAGGAAGTTTGTTATAGAGTTTGAGTCCAAGTATTGGCCAATGTTTTCCTCATGTGGTTAAGGATTCATGTTTTGTGATCATGGATGTGCCCGTTATATGTCGATTGCAAATTTGAATGAATTTTCGAATATCTGCAGCCATGAATGTAAGAACAGACTTGAAATATGTAGATAGATTTCACATCGAGGATACGGTAAGGAAAATAGAGGAAAATTGTTGGATGACGAACTGGAAATTCAAATATATTCTTGATGGCTCTATTTTGCAGCACTCTCAATGGTTGTAACTTGCTATTGTAGGTATTTCCCTAAATTATCGTGAGATATGAAAGTTGAATGTGAACTGAATTGTAATATAGTAGTTTGTGATACCTCATGCCACTATATTTTGCTGATCTTCTAAAAACACCTATTACTGGATAAATTTTTGTACAAATTCTGATAATATGTTATTCCCATGATGATTTGTCATTCTCATGTGATTTTCTTTATCAATACATATCTTCAAATTATGCCATGAATCATTTGAATTTGATTCAACCATAAAACAAGATTTCTTCACATTCATAATAAGCTTATGTTGAATCAACATAGTTTCCATGACATCTAAAGAGTAGGTCACCTTTACAATAATAATTTACCTCTTAGCATGACATCTAGTAGATACCACAGCAATGTAACAATGTGATATTTCGTGCTATATCGTAGCTATCTAACAGTGATATCTTAGCCATGTAACGAGGTGATATCGCATTATAACGTCGTGACATCTTGGAGATATCGTCTTTCAGATGTTTGCTAGGTTTACATTTTTCAATATTCAAGGCACATCATTGGTGGAACTTTTACATATAATAATAAAATCGATTCGTTATTCGAACATAACAGTTTTTTTTAAGTCTTCATTTAACGTCGGCCTATTTCCGTTACCAAGGCCAATCACCGATGCGGGTGGGCACACTTCCTCCAACCGAAAATTTTGCCGAACCCTCCGGTATTCCAACCAGAGGTAGCGATCTTTTACGAGCCCAACATCCATGGACTTGGGACCGCCGGCTTTACGTCCCCTCCGAAGGACGACATATCCTCAATATATGTTGTGCTTATTGATATATTGCCTGTGAGCTATGATATGCTATTTTGCTGCAGCTGTATGGGCTTTCGATTTTTCCTGCATGGTCACCCGTCCAAGTACCAACCGCGCTCGGCGTAGCTCAATTTCAGATTTAAAATGACTGTCAGTCAACCTGAATAGCTGGGCCGTGCCCCGAATATAAGAGTTTTGTCCCATTTGAACTGATTATCTATCTCTTACCGTCCATAAGATTTAGATGCATTCAATATCGAAAATCTGATATCACGCAAACTTTCTGGTTTTCTAGACTCCAGGCAGCGATTCGTGCAGCTGCGTGACGACCGAAGACTGCACCTCGGAGCGCGTGCGCTTCGACGACAACGTCAGCTTCATAACGTCCGCGCAAGCAGAAAAAGCGAGCATCGGCAGTAGCTGCAGCTTCCGCGCTCGCTGTGCCTCCACCACCACCAGATCGGCGCTCAGCAATGATAGCGTCTATATCGACGTGGACGACAAACCGACGACGACGACGGCGTCGACACCGGCCACCAGAAAGTACTCGACGCAGGCGGCCATCTTGCGCAGCCAGTTCTTCCACTCGATCAACGACGGCAAGCCGACGACGAAGAGCCTCGACGACAAGACCATCATCGAAGTGTCGAACGAGACGCTCGACAAGCAGAGCCTGCCCCTCGTCGGTACAGAGCCGGCCGCGCAGGCCGTCAAGTTATCTGCGTCGCTGAATTTCGACGATTCGCTCGTTTAGTCTTGGGCGGCCGTGGCGGCTTTTGTTTTCTTGCGGAAGACTGATTGATTGCGTATAGGGTTCAAGGCGGGGTGGTTCGATAGGTGATTTAATAAGAAGGTGGAAAAAGTATCTCGGAATACTTTGTTGTTGCTAGTAAATTTGATCGCGGGACGTCAACTTGTTTTGAATATAGATCTGGCGTACATTTTTTATATTCACTTTACATTTCACATCGAAACATTTTGAACTTTGTTACTGCTTGGGATTAATGAAGACTTATTATTATGTAACTACGGAAATATAATAAGTATAATAACTCGATTGATCTGTTGCAATTTTTGAAAAAGTAGTTGTTCTATCTTGATGTGAACAAATAGTTGTGATACTTTGAGCTTTTTTCGGTGCTTTGAAAATAGACTGCTTTGGTTGGTTGCATGTTTTTATGGCGCAAAACGCCGAACTCTTCTGTTCTGGATTTTCAGAAGAGAATTTCAAGATTTCCCATTCAACACCTAGCGGATCACCCTTTAGAATGCTCGTTTTTCAAAAAATGATCGCCTCTTCGAACGGGTTGCACTGTTTCTCATGTTGAAACTGAAACGAGAAATATTTTTCTTTTGTTGAGCTACCGTTCACTCGCCAGAATCGTTTATTCCGTTCATCTCAGTAATTTTAGTTTTTTTTTTTGGAAAACGAGTGCACCGATATTTTATAAGTTATAAAATGATGTTTGAACTGTGTATACTTGTGAGTTTGAATTATTGTTAATCGATATTTTTTATATTATATATTATTTCTCGAGTGAATGTTTATAACTATTAAAAATGTGTAACATAATTTTTAATGTTTGTAAGAGAAACACTTTCATTTCCTTTTCAGAATATTTTAAAAAGGTTATTTTTTTAATTCCAGCTATAACAAAAAATGTATTACTGAAATATAAGTTACTGTCCTGAGATTTATTTTTATTCCAGTCACGCATTTCCAAAATTGTGTTTGGAGCAATCGAATACAATTTTTTGGTAGCAATCGAATGGTCGGAACTCTCGTATGCAATTTCTGCATTCGGAGTACTCTGAGCTTTGGACTATAACTTTCGGCTTAAATACCCCGGTCTTAAAGTTGCTTTAGGGAGCTCTGAAAGCGAATGCAAGCTGTTTTCGAGGGCTATGAACACAAAAAAATTTGTCTACAGGTCTCAATTGCTGCATTCTAGAGCTTAAGACGCAAAAGTTGCATCCATTAACCCTGAACATAATATTTGTAAGTGAGTTTTGAGAACCAAGTTGCATTAGGAAGCTCTGAATGCAAAAGTTGCATTCGAGACCTTGAAAATGAAAAAGTTTCCCAATAATCATACTCAAAGGCTCAGGACCCAAAAATTTCATTTGCGAGTTTTGAATACAGTAGTTGTATTCGATAGCTCTGACCACCAAACTCACCTTTGAGAAGTCAATAGCCAGTAGTTGTATTCGTGAGCTCCGAACACGTCTTAGAACGTTTTGGAAGCTCTGGCAAAATTGCATTCGAGGGCTTAGAACTCAAAAATTACATTCCTAAGCTTTGAATGTTTTATATTCATTCGAGAGCTTCTGACACAAGAGTTGCATTCGAGAAGTCGGAACGACGTATTTGAGGACTCAACCTTGAGCCTTGAACGTGTTATAAGGATTCGAGAGCCTTGAATACTAAAGTGGTATTTGTGAACTGAAAAGATGACACTTGCATTCGAGAGCCACGTACATAAAAGCTGCATTTGCTGAACACAAGTCATATATTCCAGATTCAGCAGCCCAAAAGCTCCGAGTTGCATTCGAGGGCTTAGGACAAAAAATTACATTCCTTGGCTTCAAACACGAAAGTTGCATTTGAGAGATCTGAACACTATATTTGAAGCCTCAGGACGCAGAAATTGTACTCCTGAGCTTTGAACACATCAGTTGCATTCGAGAGCTCTGAACACAAATATCATATTTAAGGTCTCAGAACCCAAGAAATTGCATTTTCGAATCCAATAGATGTATTCGACAGCTTCGACCACCGAAGCTACCTACAAGAAGTCAGTATCCAGAAGTTGTGTCTATGACCTCTGAAGACAACAGTTGCATACGAGAACTGCAAACACAAAAGTTGCATTCGTGAGCTGAAAACACGAGTCTTATATTTAAAATTCAGAACTCCAAATTTGCATTTGGGAGCTCCGATTGCAAAAGTTGCATTCGACAAGTCTGAACACTATACTGGAAGGCAAAAAACGCAAAATTTGCGCTCTTGTGCCATGAATATACTAATTGTATTCGAGAACTTCAAACACCAACGTTGCATTCGTGGGCTCTGGACACAAATCTTATACTGAGTGACCCATTTGAAAGCGGGCCCCCTCTTCAAAACTGTTTTTAATTATCCGATTCAGAAGTTTTTTTTTCATTAGATATAGCATCAATAGTTCTAGTTGAATGCCATAAATTAGAAATAAGAATGAATAGTTCACGGCCTACTTTGAATTTTTTTTCAAGATAAAAAAACAAGCGCGATTTTTTTATTGAAATTTGACGTCGCCACTGGATTTGGGATGCTTTCAAAAGGGGGTGACCATATTTTCACGATGATTTTTTCAACAGAAATATAGTAATTTCATATAACTCAAAATGGCGTCAAATTATATTTCTTTCAAACCATTCCGTAGGAGATAGTTATGTCCATCTTGAACATGAACATCTTCACATCAAGTAGTAATCAATATTCAACAACTAATATTGATAACATAAATGAACTACAACAAAAGAATGGATTGAAATGAGAGTGCCTGCACATTAATTTACGTACTTTTCAACCAAATCCCCATTTAGTTCGATACATTTATTCTACCATTTTCTAATTCCAACTAATCATGAGATTCGATCATTGGTTTGGGGTAATATCTGTACAAGCCTGTATCATTCTTTCACTCAGTTCCTCTTTGGTGGTTGACAGTTATTCCAAATATTAATCTTGGTTTGGGATATTACATTTCAAAAATATTATTTGTAACTTGTTTATATAGAAATGACAAGTCATCAGAACAATAGATGAAAAGACACAAATTTGTCAGTGTTACTAGTGAAGTTTATACTCCCCAAGTAATAATAATAATGTGTCTTTATTCATATAATATACAGGAAAAAAAATTGCAATGGGATGGCGCCGTTCAGCAAAGCTGCTCTTCCACGTAACCATCCTACCAAAATACACAGTGAAATAAAGATTTGGAATTACGGAGAATACTAAGTTTCATGTGCAGAACAGTTAGAAATAATGTGGTAGTGTTCACTGTTCGATCACCAGCCATTGCCAACGATCCGCTTCTATGGATTCGATCGCTATCTGTTGTTGATAATATACTGTTTGAGCTTATTTTTGAAGGTCTGGGTATTCTGAATAGCTTTTAGAGAAGGGGGGAGACTGTTGAAACATTTCACCGACATATAACTAAAGGAAGATTGAAACAAATGAGGTGCTGGGTTCGGTGTATAAGTCACGATATCTGGTGGGGCAGTCGTGCACCTGTATTCCAGATTTTAATTTATTCACTAGATATATTGGGGAGTTGCATTTGTTTAATTTGTGAATAAGGCATAACATACTAACGCGGTAACACTCGTCGAGCGACAGCCACCTCGAGTCATTCATGGCACTCGTGATGTGGTCATATTTTCTTAGGTTGAAACTGAACCTTAAACAAGAAATCTGTATATTCTGCAACCTTCGCTTGTCCTTGTTCAAAAGAGCGGGCCAGTATATAATGTTACAATATGATAGTTGGCTCAGTACCAAAGAATCAGAAAGCTGTAATTTCTATGTAAGATTTTAATTTTCTCCTAAGTCAATGGTGGAGGAGTTTTCAATTGTGATCAAAACTTTCACTGCATGGCTGAGAGTATTGCGATTGAGGTATAAGGATTTTAGCTTGAAGTATGATTTCTGTAGAAGGTTTCCAACATGAGTACCGATTCTCAAGTTAGAGTCAATAAACAAACCTAAGTTTTTGGAAGAATTACTGGAGGTGAGAATGTTATCTCCCACTCTTATAGCAAAATGTGAATGTGTAACAACTTTTTCACGCTGATTACCAAATACCAAAAGTTTAGTCTTATCTCCGTTGAGACGCAACAAGTGCTCAGATGATTTTTGTTCGATTTTACGAATATCCGAGTTGTTTTTACAATGGACTCTTTCAGACCAGCGTAATTAAATGAATAATACATAGTTGAGTATCACCGGCATATTGATGCATGTTCCAGTGCTCCAGATACGAATAAAAGTCAGCCGTGTACCTACAAAGTGAATAGTAGTGGTCCCAGCACGCTGCCTTGTGGTATTCCTCTATTCAGCTTAAGAAAATTCGAATATTTATTATTTGCCACAACCGTCTGACTCCTATCACTTATATAATTTTGAAAAATGTTCAAGGATATTTCATCAGTATCTCAGTTTCGACAATATAATGGTATAGTCAAAAGCTTCGCTATATTCGAGTAGAATCAGAACTGTACATTTTTTTCTATCTGTAGGTATGAATATGTCATCAACCACTTTCGTTAGGGCAGTAGTAGTGCTATGGTTCTCCCGGAATCCAGACTGAACGGGGGATTGGATATTATGTTTATTTAAGAACTCCCTGATTTGTGATGCTACAATCTTTTCAAGAATCTTAGATAAGGTAAGCAGGAAACTGATAGCCCTAAAATGTGCTACGGAGATGGGATTAGTAATTTTAGGAACAGGAATAACATTCGCATGCCTCCAGGTCGAAGGGAAATCTCCAGTATTTAGACATTTGTTGATAATGAACGTTAAGTAAGATGATTGTAGAATGACTATAAAAATCATTTTTAGGCATTTTTAGGTGATATCATCACATCCCATGGCATTAGATTTTATTTTCCTAATAATTCTCTCAATTTCATCTGCAGTTACAGCTCTGAAGGAGAGTTCCGCATTCAGCCCAGGTAATTTTTTTCCAGCAAGTACCTACACTAATAAAGAAATATGGTTGTTAATTGGACTTTGCACGAGAAAATTGACATAGTAAGATAGTAGTAGTATGTAGAATTTCAATAACATGAATCCGGAGCTACAGTTGGCCGACAAATTTTCAATCAGTATGGAGCTGTTTGTATATTCTAAAGAATTGTAATGTTTTATGAAGACAGAGGCGAAATAATTCTAAACGAATTCGTAATTATTTAATACGAAAACAAGTGTGGGAATTGCAAGTTTGGTAATCAACTCATCGCGTGGGACGATAGGGAGAACTCTTGGGAAATATAATAATATGAAGCCCTTCAAACCAAAGTTCCTTCACACCTCAAAAGAAGGCGATAATGAAAAGAGGATCAGGTATAGTTTATGGGCTCAAGGAGAATATCTAAAAAACAGGAATTTCCTAAAAAAAACTTTGTTCAGTGACGAGGCAACATTCACAACCAATGGAACCGTTAATTCTCGAAATACAAGGTACTGGACGGAAGAAAATCGACATTGGATAATAAATTGCAGAAGGCAGTCATCACAAAAAATAAATGTTTGGTGTGGAATATTACATAAGTACCAAAATAATTGTTTTTTTAAAAGCGATTTGAATGGTCGATGTTTTTGAATTTTTTGAAAAACGAATTTTCCAACGCTATGGATGAACTTCCAGTGGTAAAAGAGGCTCATCTATTTCAATCAAATGAGATTTCCATCCACAATAGCAGGATTGTGAGAGATTGTTCGGAAGAAAATTTTCCCAATCGGTGATTAGGGCGAAATAGTGTATCGATCGAGTTTCCCCCCAGATCACTGGACTTGACACCATTGGATTTTTTTATGGGGCTTCGTTGAAGAAAAAGTTCACCAAACTCGCCTAACAAGCAAAAAGGGACTGTGTGAGAGAATAGGACAGGCTTGCAGAGATATCACCCCAAACCAATTATTGAATGTTTATTATTATTAGGAAACAATACGATAAATGTATCGAATTGAATGGAGATTAGGTTGAAGAGTAATAAATTTAATGTGTAGACACTGTCATGTCAATATTGTCTTGTGTAGTAGTTTATTTCTGTTATTACTATTGGTAATTATATTATTTGATGTAAAGATGTGCATTTCTCGGATCATCTGAATTCCTGGAATCCAAAGATTCAATTCACGATGAAAACTGAGAAGGATAGGAGAATAGCTTTTCTGGACGTATGGGTAGAAAGACAGGAGAATGGAAAACTAGGGCATAGAGTGTATAGAAAGGCCAATCACACAGATCGGTACCTTGACAAGAATTCCAACCATCACCCGAGGCAAAAGAGAGGAGTAATTAAGACCGTGGTAGAAAGAGCGAGACATTTCTGTGCCAGAATATTTCGAGGAAGAGATGCATCATTTAGAAAACGCCTTTATATGTAATGGCTACCGCAGGGACAAAATTCACCGTGCCTTGCGACCCAGACAGGGAGTTTCAATGAATGGCCCCGAACCAGCCGTTAATGGTGTGACGGACCGCATTGGAAGACTGTTAGAAAAACATGGGGTGCAAGCAATTTTCAAGCCCACATGGAAAATTCAAGAAAGCCTCAGATCCGCAAAATACCCAAAGGATCCATCATCTGCCTCAGGAGTGTACCGAATACCGTGCAGTTGTGGTTCTGTCTATATCGGAACCACAAAAAGGAGCATAAAAACGCGGTTAACCGAACACAAAAGAAGTTGTCGATATGGCCAAACCCAAAAATCTGCGGTGACCGAACACGCTCTGTTGGAAGGTCATGATATTGAATTCGACGGAATGCAAGTGCTGGACACAAGTAGGAGCTATTACCCCAGGCTCTATAGGGAGGCCATAGAAATTCATAAACATAAAAACAACTTCAACTGGAAAGAAGAGAGCCCGAACATTCGTAGAAGATGGATGCCAGCAGTTCAAAATGCACGAACCCTCCCAATGAGAGAAAAAACGCTTTCGAATAATCAATTAGAATTAATCGACCGTCCGAACCCAGATTCGATAAAGGGTGACTCATCATCTGAACCACATCTGATCAAAGCCTCGCAGCAGAGAAGGATAATTCGATAATTACCGCATCGCCTTTGAGAATGTCTGCCGCAGATGCAGTCGAAACGTCAGGCCTTAAAACCTGTTGTCCACGGTTCAGAAGCCCGGAAGCACCTAACAATTCATTAGTTGCCGGCCTTGAAAGTCTTCAATCTTCGTTAATCAATTGTTTCAAATCTTCTTTTTCTATGCTTTTTTCTAATTTTACGCCATTGACTACTATTTTTGGATTTTTCTTTGTTCTAATTATAGTCTCATATTCTTTCTTCATCTTGCATTCAATTTATTTTTGCAATAACATAATTTCTTCCTTATTTCGACACTTTATTTCCATACTTCCATTTTTCATCCCTTTAAGAGAGCTGACTACAATATTCAGTTTCTTTGGATTGATATTCGCTTGTAGTTCTAATGTTGTTTTTAGAGAAGGCTCGTTATTTTTGTGCCGTAGGATCAAAGTTTCATCAGTGGTTTTATTGATACAATTTCCTTTTTTTTTAAATATGGATGAGTATGATTCCTGGGGTATTTAATAATAATATATCCAATTCATTTAAGAACAATTTACAATAAGGAATTAGTAACAAATTGTTGCCCAGAGCCGAAAGCTATGTGGGCACTTTGAATGAAAGGTAACATGTGAAACGAATAAAATAAAATTGAGACATATTAAAAGAAATTGTTAAATATCAAATTTTTGAGTTTTAACTTGAATGGCTTCATTCTTAGAGTCTTGATATCTTGAGGAAGTTTATTGTAGAGATTGAGTCCATCACATAAAATTGACTTTTGTCCCATGGAAGTCTTGTTTTGTGATCATGGATGTTCCTGTTATAGGTCAATTGTGAATTTGAATGAATATTCGAATATCTGCAGCCATGAATGAAAGAACAGACTTGGAATATGTAGATAGAGTTCACATCAAGGATACGGTTAGGAAAATAGAGGTTAATTGTTGGATGACAAACTGGAAATTCAAATATCTTCTTGATGGCTCAATTTTGCAGCACTCTCAATGGTTGTAACTTGCTATTGTAAGCATTTCCCCAAATTATCGTAAGATATGAGAGTTGACTGTGAACTAGAGTGTAATAGAGTAGTTTGCGATACCTGATACCAATAAATTTTGCTGATCTCCCAAGAACACCTATCACTGAAGAAATTTTTGTACAAATTTTAATAATATGTTGTTTCCATGATAATTTATCATCAATGTATAGTCCAAGATATTTGATGCATTTTGATCTTTGGAGATTTTCTTTATCAATACACATCTTCAAATTATGCCATGAATCATTTGAATTTGATATAACCATAAAACAAGATTTCTTCACATTTAGAGTAAGCCTATGTTGAATCAACCAGCTAGATATAATATCCAGATCACATTTGATCATATTTTCTGTAATTTTTTCATCGTTTTCAAAATAAACAATCGGTTCATCATCTGCATATAGGTTAAGGAAGCCGTGAATTGGTAACGTTGAAATTGAATTTACATATATTAAAAATAAAGTATAATAATAATATAATATAATATAATATCTTTATTCATCCCAAGAAACATAAATGTTCATAACAGAGACATACTAAAATAAATCATACAATACAACATAAAAAAAAACAGTGGGTCCAATAATCGATCCTTGAGGTACTTACTCCATGGGAAATTTTCAAAGTTGAAATTTTTATTCCATTATAGCTCACATATTTATATCTATTTGAGAAATAGTTTTTGAACCAATCCAGTGGAAGTCCTCTTATACCTATTTCTTGCAACATGTTTATGAGTATAGTATGGTCATCTGTATCAAATGCTTTTTTCAAGTCTAATGAAACAAATACACAATTATGTCCTTTATCCAGTTCCTTTATGATTTTAGTTATCAAGTCCACTGTGGCTGCAGTTGCATTACTTTTTCTCCTGAAACCGTATTGATTCTGGTAGAAGAAATTATTGTTGTAAATTGGTCATATCATTTTGAATTTATCATGTTCTTCGGGTTGTCACTAATTTTGTTCAAATGTTTCTCTATATTTTCATCATTGGACTTGATTTGATTGATTTTTTCATCTTGACTCCTTTTCAGAAGGACATCATTCTCTTCTAATACTCTAAATGATCAGTTTCAACAAAGTAATTTCTTTTTGCAGTTCTTCTGAAGGAATTTGTATTTCAGAAAAGTTTGAAACTCTCCCCTCTTTTCTATTATCTTGGGTGTAATTGATCTGAATGGGTTCGAAATTTTCAATGTTTTCGCCAATTTTGGAAATTCCAGCTGTTTTAATATCTTGACTGGATATTTGAAATTCTTGGAATTTATTATCAGTAGGGTATATAGGGCAAGTAAAAGCTTTCATCCTCAGAATCAACAGCAGCATTTTTTATTTTAATGAAGGAGTTATCGTCAACTTTTCCTGGACTATAGCTGGAACTTTTAGTAGTTTGACGACTTTCACGTTTACTTTTCATTTTTGAATGTCATCGAGCTCATTGTCCTAGAATACAGACCAAGAACAGCAATATTGGCAATTTTTCAGATATGTAGGCAAAGTCCAGCACTTTTGGAGTACAGGAAACACTTTCAGACAGTTATTGGTATGGATTTTCGAACTGAGTTTCAGAAAATCTCAGCAATGACATAAATACAGATGTTCGATGTAACTATCCCACATAGAGTTGTTATGATCTGAGGGAGTATTTCAAATCACATTATTTATAAAATTATGATTTATATGACGTTTTAATTTATTTTGATAGTGATATGAATCTTTTACTTGAGCTGTATTTCTGTTAAAAAAAAATTATAGGGATATTTTGGTCACACCCGTTTGAAAGCATCATAAATCCCATGGCATCGTCAAATTTTATTGAAAAAAACGCTAGCATGTTCTTTGGATTTTTGACCTTGAAAAAAATTTGAAGTAGGTTGTGAACATTTTATTTTTATTTCGAATTTATGGCATTCAACTAGAACGATTGATGCCCTATCTGATAAAAAAACTGAATCGGATAATAAATAACAGTTTCAAAGAGGTGGCCTGCTTTCAAATGGGTCACTCTGTCTTTTTCGTCCAGTACCTTGTATTTCGACAATTAACTGTTCCATTGGTTGTGAATGTTGCCTCGTCACTGAATAATTTTTTTTTTTTAATTTTTTATATTTTCCTTGAGCCCAAAAACTATACCCCATCCTCTTTTCATTATCGCCTTCTTCTAAGGTGTGAAGAAACTTTGGTTTGAAGGGCTTCATTTTCTTATATTTCCTAAGATTTCTCCCTATTGTTTCACGAGGTAAGTTAATGTTCAAACTTGCAAATTTCGGATTTTTATTAAAATAATTTCGAATTCGTTCAGAATCATTTTGTCTCTGTCTTTGTAAAATATTACTTTTTTTCAGAATGTTTACAAACAGCTCCATACTGATTGAAAATTTGTTTTATTCGGCCAACTGTAGCTCTGCTAATATTTCGACGCTCCGATTATCAGCCATACTTCTTCATCAGTGTGGGTACTTATGGAGAGTTATAAACTTCACTATAAACATTGACAAATTTGTGTCTTTTCGTCTAGTGTTCTGATGACTTTGTAATGCTGAGCATTTTTAAGTGAACTCAATATAAGTATTCGCACCCTATATGCAAGTTTCATTCAAACGTATGGGAATTCATTTGAGAATTCCTCTCACGAAACACCCAGTGAAAGAAGTCTTTGTTTCAGTCTAGACGAGATATGAGATTTCAGTGTAAACTTTTTGATAGACAAAACATCGCCTTCGTGTGTGATCAGCCCGACGAATGGTTCCATTCATCCAACGTGGGCGAGCTTGCATGAAAAGAAAAGCAATTTTTGCATGATCGACAAAAATGATGGGCTGGCTCGAAATGGGTATGAACGAAAAAAATCGCTTTTTGAGTTGAACGGAAGTCGCGCTAGAAAGAAGATCGAAAGATCTGAGCGAGCGGGAATCGCGCGTTGAGCGCGTGAGGAATTCGTATTCCCTCCCTAAATCATGGGGTCGCGTCTCAAGTCACGGGGGTACAAGTTGATTACAATCAGGAAAAATAAGAATATCAGTAATTCGTGTGCATAAGTGTCGTTTGGCTTTGAATATATTCGTATTTGGAAACCAAGGAAAAATATGGAATGGGAGTAGCCCAAGAAACCGCCATACAAGGTAGGAGGACCAACTGGTATGTCAATTTTGATGTGTGTTAACGTATATCTGTTGTTTGAATCACAAGTTGAGAAATCTTTCTGACTCTCTCTGACATCGAGTAGTTTTTGGGATGGGCCGTAGGGCGGCCTATAATATACATTTAGCCAGTAGGGCAAATTCAGAGGCATTTATAGATATAAGTACATCAGATTTTTCTTTTCTGAGTACACATTTTTCTGTTTTTGGAATTTTCATTATTCTTATGCATAGAGAAGACCATTGCCGGTCTCAGTCTCTTTTTGTTATAAATTGTTTTCACTGCATATTTCTTCTGTTACATATTTTTCTTAATCTATTTTGTACGTTCCTATTTTCATTTCGTTGCTAATATACTGCTTGAAATTATCAGAGAATTTCATTTCCAACAAGTCGCCTTATTTCAGGGTACAGAGTTAGAAAGACGAAAAAGAACTCCATAATTTCATAGATCTTTTAGCACAATAGTTGCATTCCAGAGCTTCAAACCCAATAGTTGAACTCACAAGTAACACCCAATAGCTTCAGCTCAAAAGTAACACCCAAAAGCTTCAAACACAATAGTGAAACACGAAAGTAGTTTTCAAGAGCTGTGAATGTTGAAGTTTTATTCCAGAACTTAGAACCCCATAATTGCAATCAGGAATTTTGATTGCAAAAGTTGCATTACAGAGCTTCAGACAGATTAGTTGCATCTAGAGCTTGAAAGACCAGCAATCTGCAATAGAACCAACTTCAAATTCGAAAATTGACTATTACACCTGTAGATGCCTTCGAATGTTTCTAACTCAAAATGATCATTTTCAAAATCCGAATTCAGAGGTTGAATGCTACGGACGTAAAAGTTGCCATCGAACGGTACGAACTCAAAAGTTGTCTTCCAACGTTTGCATCTAGTAAATAATAAGTCAATTATTTTCGATAACTTCTTATTAAACTATAATCTCCTTACGAAAATATGTACAACACAACCACAAACGCCGCGAGGTCTACTGCGAACTCATCATGCCCATCGGCATGCTGACCGGGTATCCCGGCTGGCCTTGGCCCTGCATCCCTTGCATCTGCATGGCGGGCGACTGGATCTGCTGCACCCCTGCCGACGCGGGACTGGGGATTTGCGTCTCCAGCGGCAGCGTCAGATTCACCAGGAGGTCTCTGATGGCGGGGAAGACGGCGCACTCGTTCATGTTCGACTGGAACTGGCCGAAGTGTTTCAGCAGCTGGCTGGCGGCCGTGATGGCCGGCGAGTTGGTGCCTGCGCCCCCCTTTTCCGCCAGGTTGACCGCGTTGGCGCTGATGTCGTATATGACGGGCAGGACGACGGAGAGGGGCTCCATGTTCACCTGGTACGGGACGCCGATCCTCGTTATTTGGAGCTGAAAATGGACGAAACGTGTGGTTGGAATATCAAGTTCCCAAAAAGAAGCCGTTAGCTCAGGGGTGCTCATACTTGAACTGTTGGCGATCTACATCAATATTGTTAGACTACGATGGATCGACTCTGAATGTAGGTCTACTCTGAAATGTCAATGAAAAAACTATTATTCAAAGTTGCGAGTTTATTGGTTCTTATAAACAAACGAGTTGTAGTGTCTAAACTTAACTAAAGGGTGACTTTGGATATTGAAGCGTGGCACTGCATGTCCTCAGCATACTGTTCATAAGAGGGTACGTAATTACCGAGTGCAAATCATGTTCGTCAGTTAGTCGATTGCGATATTCTGACTTAATTATCTTCATTTCAGAAAATACAGATTCGCACAAATGAATTGACCAAAACGCGGCCTTTCTTTGACAAGTACCGCCGCCTTTTCCTGCTAGCAGGGGTTTATTACGATGAGAGAAAGTGATGAGGGTGTTATTCTGGCCTTATTGTGAATCGAATAAATTTTGGTAGTTTATTCATTTCATTTTGTTCTTGTGACCTATCTTCTACAACAAAATCTGTGAATAGTTCGGAAATTTCTTCTCGAGATCGACACAAAAAGCACTCGCGATCGACTAGTCGATCGCGATCGACCGTTTGAGCACCCCTGCGTTAGCTGTTCATTGGAATACGCATGTAAACAACGATCAGAGCGTGATCGCTTTGTGGCTTGCTGGAATTTGGTATGGTTTAATTTAAATTTCTCAATTAGCAAACAAGAAAGCTTCTGGAAACGACGATATAACAGTAAACATTGTTAAAGCAGTTAGATCGGAATTATCACCACTTTTGAGTAAACTAATCAATATAACTTTCGAATCAGGTATATCCCCACCAATTGGAAAATTGCTAAAGTAAAACCTATTTTCAAAAATGATAAAAAAAATATAAATAATTATAGACCGATTTCAGTTCTACCAGTTTTGTCAAAAATTTTAGAAAAAGTCATGAAAGTGAGATTATTAGATTATCTTGGAAAAAAATTATTTTTTTCATAAGGAGCAGTATGGTTTCCGTAAATCCAGTGATACAGAGTCTGCAGCTTTGGATCTAATAACAAATATCCAACTTCGATTAGATAATGACCAGAAATGTGGACTTTTGTCACTGGATAAATGGTTTGAAAATTATTTATGAAATAGAAAACAGTTTGTGTATATGGGAGATAGAGTGAGCACGGAAAAAGAAATAATTTTTGGAGTACCACAAGGTTCAGTCATCAGACCAGTCCTTTTTCTTATATATATCAACTCCATATCTAGTCTAAATCTAAATGGTGAAATTAAATTATACGCAGATGATACTACTCTTGTATATTTTTCAAAAAGTATCGATGAAATTAAATCAAAAGTTGAAAATGACCTTAAAAAAATTTAAGTTTGGTTGGAGGCTCATAAATTAATGCTCAATTTTCATAAATGCTCATTCATGTTTATTGACAAAAGATTGATATTAACTGAGCAACTAAGAAAAATAATGTTTGGAAATTATTTAATAAATTATGTTAAATCTATCAATTTCTTGCGGTTAAGTATTGATCCAGTTCTCTCATGGGCCACTCACATAACACAGTTGAGGTAACAAATTTCACCAATCATTGGAATTCTATATAGGATACGGAACCATGTACCCAGAAAATATCTTAGAATCATTTACTTTAGTTTAATACTTTCAAAATTGCAATATTTAATTTCCGTGTGGGGAACAGCAATCAATTCTCTGTTGAGACCTCTGAAAACACTACAAAACAGATCAATAAAATGTATTTTCAGGTTAGAGTATTCAGAACCCACTATAAATGTATACAAGCCGAGAAACCTATTGAATTTGGATTGCATTCATCAGTTAAAAATTTGCACGTTTATACATTTTGCCTCTACAAACAATAGACACTCTGTATTGAATTTTATTCAAAATCCAAGTATTCATGATTATAGGACAAGACAATCACAATATTTTGATAAAGATAAAAAGTAACTTCGGCAAAAAATCAATCCTTCATAATGGAATACATTACAATAATTTACCAGAAAAGTTGAAAAATTCAAAAAATATGTTGAAATTTAAACGTGACTTGAAACACTATATTATGAAAAAAAGAATAATTCCCAGTTGTATTTTTTTTGTTTTGTTATCTCAGTTGTAATTTCGATCTATCTGTTATTTATTCCTGTACCTGTTCTTTTTTATATAATATTCTTATACTCACATCCCTTTATAAGCACATGTGTTTCTTGGGATTCAAATAAATAACATAAACGACCATAAACTGCATACCTGATTATTATTTTTTCGGTACGTTAAACTCACTATTGCCGACAATAAATACACTTTTTTCCTAGACGGTTGGAGTGCTTCGAATTGCTCTATTCATACCCAACACCGTCGAAGTAACCAATAATATAACTAGTTACTAACCTAGCCCAAGTATATATAAAAAAAACAATAGTCTTCGTTATGCCTACTTGCGACACAGAATACTATCACATCTAGAACTTGGCTTAGTTTCGGGTTTTCAATGAGCGTTCTATATGTCCGGTGTAACGATTCGTTTACAAAAGGGTACTTACGAAGAATAGCACTTTGGACCTAAAAACCAGCACGCCGGACACGCCGGTCGGCACGATGGGTGGAGCGCCCGGTGGCACCCGCAGCATCCACTGCACGGACCACTTCATGCCTTGCTGCTGCGCCAAAGCGGGCATCAGCTCGAGACGCATCAGCTGCACGAAGTCCTTGAGCACGTTCACAGGAAGGTTCAGCATTGTACAGAAAGTGAACATTGAGTTGGGCTTGTATGGTGGGGCGGCGGCTCGGGTGTCGAAGAAGTTCTCCAGGACCTAGAGGGCAAAAACAATTCGTATTTTTGTATTGGCAGCGAGTCCGATATGATTCAAAATATCAGGTTCATTGAGCTATTGAAGGAATACCCTTTCTCTCCAGCAAGATGCATATATTTCTCGTGCGATTCGATATTGTTTCGTCAAGAACTCTAGACAAGATCAATCATATCCAGGAAATTTACTGCGATTTCCAGTAGATAGTGCAAGAATCGAATTCTGTCATCTTTGGATTTCATTTTATTCGAATTACGCTCGAAGTTTTCATAATATTACTGTTCTTTTCAACCAGCGTTTACAGATCAATTCTCTACCGCAGTTTTCTTAGTAACTTGTAATTTATCTACCGTTGCTTTCAATTATTAGTTGTTTTTAGTTTGTTCAGTAATTTGAGTGTTGTTTTAAATATAAGTCGTATATCGTTTTCCGCTTGTTTAGTATTTAATTTAAGTGTTATTTTAGAATAGTGCTTCATAATGGACGTCAAACGCTGTTGTATTATTTGTGGGCAAAATAATCATCTATTCATCTATGTCAAGTTCCGATGATTAGTACAAAACATTCTAACGCTGATAAAAACAAAGTTCATCTTGCTAAGAAGTTATATTTTTTTACTTCAACTTCAAAGTATAAAGTTACTGCTTGAGGAAACTATTGTATATCGAAACACGTGTCGCGGTTTAGTAAAAATCTTACAGGCAACTGTATATTACTGGTTTAATATGGATTTTCAAGTAACGACCACTTCCATTCAAACACCATAATGCTTACTAAACGCTTTATTGACGTACTATTTTTTCCATCTCTGTGGTCCAACTCCATTAGCTCTCACGTCGATACCGATATTTCGAAGAATCTAATCAAATTATCTGAAAACTTTCTGCACCGAATAGCAAGAATTTCTATGCATTTTGGTATTAATTTCTCATAATATATATCGAAAATAAAATGTTAATGCATCTATCTGTATTTACTTCTAAACAGAAACAAACATAAAAAATATAGCGAATTCTTAGGTAAGAACTCGTACAATTTTTGATGGCCAGTTGCACCGCTTTTCTCAAGTTGTGCTCTATCTAAGCCAGGCTTTGTTGAGAAACTAAGATGTCTAGAAGGATGGTGCTGGGACCGATGCGATATTGTTTAGAATTTTATAGCGACACGTTTCTGTCATTAGTGTCGTTTTTACGTATCGTGGTGTGTTTCTCAATTTCATCGCTAGTTGACGCTAATTGGAAGTGCATAGTCTAGAAGGATGGTGTACTGAGTAATACCTGGGGATGTTTGGGGTATACTTGGCGACACATGCCTACTATGATAATGAGCATCATGGCTTTTCGACATCAAATCATTTCAGATGGCGTTTGCAACGAAAAGAGTTACAAATTTCCTAGGAAATGTATAAACGGCCGACCTGACGGCTGGCTATACTTTTACTTTTGGACGCTGACTGATCAACAACCTATATTATTTGTTTAGAATACTGGCCAAATTCCCTATAATTGTGTTCCTTTCATTCAATTTTGTTTTTTAGAGTATGACATTAGATTTCGCTCATTTTGTTGACTGCTCGAATCAAAGAATATAGTTTGTCGATCGATCGGTTGACTATGCACTTCCAATTAGCGTCAACTAGCGATGAAATTGAGAAACACACCACGATACGTAAAAATGACACTAATGACAGAAAAGTGTCGCCATAAAATTCTAAACAATATCGCATTGGTCCCAGCACCTTCCTTCTAGACATCTTAGCTCCATCTAACGACTAATACAAACACTGGATGATCGGGAATTCCAACGTCAACAACAGTATCAGCAGCTATAAATATTGGTTTCAAACTTACCTGTAGGTCGTCTTGGGTCCACACGTCCTTGTGTTCCGGTAACGGGGTGATTTTCAAGTGCAAACTTTGCATGTGTTGCTGGTTGAGTCCGATTCGGCATTGCAGCGTCTCGGTGACCTTGAAATGGATGACTCCCGGCTCGGTGCTGTTCAAATTCGTCAGCTGAAACATCCATAAGACAATGAGATTTAATGAACGATTAGAGAATACAGAATACGAGTACCACGGAATGATACAACTCAAAGATAAAGATCATTATGTTTTATACATAGATTCTATATTTCAAATCTACCAAAACAATTGAGTTGTGTTACGAAACTATCTACAAATTACGAAATAAGTTTTGAATTTTCTATATTGAGTTTTCATCTCATTACATGCTGAATTATTTTCACAGACATCTGTTAGTTTGAACGAAAAACTGTAGTACTTGATAAACCCATTTCAAAAATTGATTGTAAACATAATTGAATTATTCTCAATGAAAATTTTGATGTCCAACTGAATATGTGCAAAATTGGAGATCTTGAAACCCAAAGAATATCGAAAACTCTTATACTTACCAGAAATAAATACCTATTTATGATATTAGTGTTAGAAGTTAGGTTTTATTTCTTGAGTGAAGAAGTTTGCGAAATTACTTCTATGATAGGAGTATAATAGGAGTTTACAAAGACTCTCTGTTGACTGGGTTACATAGAATCACTTTTTCTTGCTGAATTTGTATATCAAGCATATGAAAATTGAATTGAATAGATTGCATACGTAGGAAATATGTACACAATAAAGCAAAATAGAGAGCTATTCACTATGTGCCTATTCCTATTTTTGGTATCTTGAACAGGAAAAAGTGATTTCTATGTAACCTAGTGCCCGTAGTCACCATATCGGCAGGGGAGTAGCTGTAGATGGAATTTTTCTTCATTTTTGTGAATGAATCAAATGTCTTTGATTGATATACACGTACCTATCAACGGGGAGCATTTGTAATTTTTTATTACACTTCTTTAATAGAATTCCAATTCTTCGATTCGGAAAAGGAAGCCAAAAAAATTTCTCAAATATATTTGAGGAGTGGGGCATGGTACGACCAAAGGTCAGCAAAAAGTACTCACGTAGTTTTCGTTGTGTATGTACCGGTGCAACTGCTTCCTCATGTACACCGACCCCAAGAAGCGCTCGAGTGGCGCGAGCTCCGGCAGAGGGCAGCCGGGCAACCCTTGCGGGTGTGGCGACGGGCAGCACAGAGCCTCGAGCGCCTCGTGAGTCACCAGCGTCGGCACGGCCCCGGCCCACGACCGCTGCGGCAGCACGCGCGACAAGTGCGCGCCTGCGGCTCCGATCTTGACGTCCGCCTGCTGTGGGCTGTGCATGAGGGCGTGGCCGAGCGGTGACTGGCCTGGGCGCGCCGGAGAGGGGCGTGGCATGCCAGGCGAGCCGGGCCAATTGGCGGAGGCGGCGGGCGACGACATGCTCTGCGACGGGAACGGGCTGCTGTCCGTGTGACCTGCAACAGGGATTTTTTCATATATACATATAAGTTATGTAATATATCACTATGCAAGATATTTTCAGTGAATACCTTGTTTCCAGGGTTGAAATAGGTGATGATTTTTATTTGAAGCAATTGCAACTTTTAACTGTGAACGTCTAGTGATATAGAGGGCGAGCCGCTGAAATATAATCATACATTCGAACGAACTTACTCGTCCGGATATATCTCTAGAGGTAGTACAGCTGTTCTCTACTGGATGACCACAGTTTAAAGCACAACACAAAAGAAACCCTATTTCCGTCCCTATACCGGAGGGCCAGCCATCATCCGGAGGCATGGCAACCCAGGGTCCCGCTCTATGGAAGTTGCAATTTTTACCTGGTGTATAACAATAGAACAGCTAAGGAGTACAGTGAGTATAACTGCGAGAATAACCACTGGGTGTCTTTTGTGAGTTAGTTTAACCATATGATTATCAACGACTGTAATCCTGTAATTCACCTATTGACCAAAATATGCATTATTTGCAAAACAATCAAAAACTAATTGAATAAAGAGTGATAGATATAAATGGACCTTATTACTCATTTAGAATTTTCACTTGTAATACCACTAGTTCTTGAAACATTTACAAAGATAACTGGGGAAACTAGCATTCCATGCGAGTTATACCTACCCTATATGAAATGTTTTAAAATATAACAATAACTTCAAATTCAGTGTCGTTCAAAATTTCCGTTTAGGAACAATTGACATTCCATGGAAGACATATAATAATAAATACAACTGTAAAAAAATGAAGTCATTGTGTTATCAGGCAAGAAAATGAAATCAAAGACATACAATGTACTTTATTGTTCCATCAAGAACAGTTGAGATAACCATTGAGATTGTGTTATAGCCATAGAAAAAAATTGTTATTGCGACAAAAAATTTAATTAGTGAATATAAAATAGTACTCAATTTTTTAATTTTGATTGATTTTACTTTTTTTATATACACTGAGTATAAATTGTTTGTCGCAATATAAATTTTATGATCAATTGTACTCCCAATTTTTATTCTTAGACTTGAATCTGATTTCAATCAAATTTTTGACCCATTCATTTTTTATCCTTATTGCCATTCAATTGAATTCCACTCATTCATTTTCAAAGTTTGAGTTAAAGATTTGATTGTTTCACCGTGTATTTCGATTCTAGTGTTCGTAATTCATTGTTTTAATTGATATTCTTTCCATCTTATAAGTTTTGCAACACGTTATGTAGACAATGGAACTCCCAACCAATACCAATCGCAAGAATCATTGTCTACCACATTCAAGTGATCGTTAGACCTCCAACTCCACTAGCCACCTGGTGGCAAAACTGGACAACACTGCCTTTGCAGAATACACCATATTAGAAAAATGAGGGTAAGAATCTATGAATGAGAGATATCTATAAACTTGTATAAAATTTTATTTTAACGTAATTGTTGATGGGAAATGCACTATAGCTTGATTTCGAATGAGCTATGAATAGTAGAACATTGCGAGCGTTCTGCCCTCTATCTCAAAAATGATTCAATATTTTGAGAAAATGTTCAAACAAAGTTTCGGAGAATTCAATTCTCTACAATATTTATAATGAATACAAATATCATAAAACCCAAATAAACGAGATATTTTGCAATGTGTAAAAAATCAATTTTTTTTATTCTTTCAACTTGAAATATCATCTGTAGTAGCGGATGAATATCTCTCATTCCGAGGAGAAATCCCTAATATTCCTGGACTAGAAGGATGTTATTTCATCTGTGAAAAATACTATATTTAGAGTTCCTCAGGGAACCGTTTTGGGCTCAAATTTATTTATGATATTCATCAATGATATAGTTAATTATATAACCAAATTCAAAATTCGGTTATTTGCGGATGATAAACTCGTCTATTTCATTGGAAATGACATTATAAATGTTTTAACTGTATTAAATGGAGAAATTGAAATTATTTTTAGATGGGTTCAGGATAATGGTTCGAAACTAAATATTGATAAAACGAAATTTATGTTTTTAAAAAACAAAACAAGTGCATTTTACAGCAATTCAAGACATACCATTCATATTAAAGGACTAAATACACAAAAAGTGAAAAAAATAAAGTATTTAGGTGTATTTATATATGAACATTTGCATTTTTGAAACATGCTGAATATGTAGCAGAGAAACTAGGAATAAAAATCAATTTATTTTGACGAATTTCATTTTTACCTAATGGGACTTAAATCAAAATTCTTCAATAAAAAACAAACTCGTACATTGAGAATAATTCCCAATTGTTACATCAAACAGATGCTAGAGAACACTCAAATTCCCAGTGTCAAACAAACTATAATAATGAATACAATCCTAATAATTTTCAAAATTCTCAATAGTTTATATAAACTCATTTTTCGTACAGTATTACTTTCGTTAATGATATTCATACCTATTTTACTAGAAGTACATTTATATAAAAACAGTTAGGACAAATTTTCAAAAAAATTGTATTTACCACAAAGGTTTCACAATATATAATAATCTGCCAAGAGAAACGAAATATAGTAAAAATATAAATATGTTGAAAAGAAATTGTTACTATTATGTCTTCAAGCATATTTCTATTTGAAATAATGTATGTATATTTTTTGAGTGAATTATGTCTTGCTCAATGTGATGTAATTCAGCATATTTGCTAGTAATGAATTATTATTAAAAATAGCATAAAACCCAAAGTTAACGAGATATTCGCCATAAATATGTGCAATGACGTTTTTTTTGACTGTTCACCTTGATATATAATCTGTAGTCGCGGACATTCTACGATAAGTAGGTTTTAGGGTGTCAAAATGAAGGTCTATTCAAGTTTATAGATGACTATCTCTCATTCCGAGGTGAAACTCCTAACAGCCGATTGTAGAGACTTTTTGTTATAGGAGTATCAAGATAATGAGCTATTAAAGATCAGTTAACACACTGCAGCGATTGCACCATACTTTAAGAGATTATCAAACGCATATTACTAATACCTACACAAAGAGTCCCTTTGATAATGGCCTCATAAGAAAAAGTCGGTGCAATCGACTGTAATATTTCTGGACTGGAAGAACCGAATCGAAACTCACCGGCACCGATGAAACTGCTGACCGGCGAGTGCCCCGGCAAGTTGGACGACTGTGGCCCCGGCGACGAATTACTGAGCAGGCCGCCGGGACTGGCGAGCTGCGGATTCAGCGGCGAATTGGCGACGAGGGCGCCGGGACTCGGGTGCGGCATCGGGCTCGGGTTGATGTTCGCCTGCAGCGACGTCGGCGACGCAAGATTGAAGGAAGCGGCGGGGCTCGAGCCGAAATTCGGCAGCGACGTCTGGTTGATGGAGGTGTGCGGGCTGGCCGGCGTGTGCGGGTTCGAACCCGACGGCGGCGTCAGAGGCGGGTGGAAGCGGAGGCCGGGCTCGCGTTGGCCGGCGGGGGACTGAGGGCCTCGGTGGTGACCTGGAACACACGGAAGCGTTGGAAAACGTCTCGGAACTAGTGCCTTTCTCTATTCACGTGAATTATCTCCCGAAAAAAGACGAAAATTAATCATTAAAATTGTATACGTCTTATATGAGAGAGCAACTATGTTGAGTATCGCCCTCCATTGAACAAATAGCTCTTGAATGTATTATTTTGAACTGAAAATGAAGACACATTATGATTATTATTACACTGTGAACAATCAAACCAGTGCATATCATATTCAATTCGAATAAAAATCACCAATTAAAAGATTACCATACATAAGACAGATCTGAACTCTTCATTTTCCATTTCATCATCGACCAAATGCCCCCTAGGAGCAACTTGAATAATAATGAATAATTTTCTAGGACCAATCAGGAGCAACAAGATTATTTTTCAACCCTCTCATACGTGTCTGGATTTTCTTTATAAGGCATAATGTTTTGGAATGCTTCCAAAACTTTATATATAAATGTATGCCACGCGATAATGTTCCAAACAATTCGCAACCCTTTAGGCATTCTGTCTAATTGAATAATTCACCATTCGTTATCACAAAAGACATTCGAATAATTAATGGCGTGTCTCTTAGAGTTTCTTATTTTATTTATATATAAAACAATTTTCGAACGATATCATTAGAATGTAGAGTGAGATTTCACCACTAGTGGCATTTCAAATTCACCAGAATATAGTTCATTTGTGAAGTTTTCAAGTTAATTCAAGAATACTCCTGTTATGAAAGGTATGCTATAATATATTTAGTATTACATTTTCAGGCAAATTTTTCATTCTTCGGCCACTAGTTATCTCCACGAAACCCCCTGCATAGAATTATTTCTAGAATAATCAATATGTTTAAACGAGATGAGATAGGAACTTTCGGTGTCAAAATTTAAACTTTTGGTAGAAATCAATAACCTTACACCAAACTGATATAATTCGCACTCAATGCGCGTTGTGTGACCAAGTTTAGCATCTTCGGGAGAAGAAAACTGATATCAGTATCAGTTTTCAATCATTCAGTTTGGGACATAGTCTCACAAAAAAGAAAAAGCGAGAAGGAAAAATTAAATAACCAATATTTTGTCATTACAGTAACAAATGGGGAAAACGATAATAATTGTCCCGACGTTTTATTTATATGTTGAATTCTAAGACTGAATGTCATCTACTGATATTCAAGAAAATATAAAACAAACAGAAATTAAAGATTTAGAATAGAATGCATATTTCCACATGTCAGAACTCATCAACAACGGAATTAGTACCGTAGAAATTAACACGCCCCTTTTGTTGTTACTTAATTCTTCCATATTTCCTAAAAAAACGAGAAGCAAAACAAGAAAGTGCTACTCGACTGCAGCTGAACGAAGCTGAATAAATTTATAATTAAATTTTATTTTTCCTCTTTCTCATACATTCTTACAAGTGAGCCCAGATGGCAAAGCCTTGTGCTGGCAAGAAACACCTAATGTTTTTGAGTGACGTAGCAATCTGACGTTTTCAAAGTTCTTCAAAAAATTTCTCAAAATTCCTTCTTCTGAAATACTATATTACTCCAATACACTCTCAGATGAATTATGGAATTCTTAGTTGGGGGATGATTTGAAAAATATTTTCTGGAAATTATATATGGAAGATATTCTTCTAACCTTCTCTATAAAGACAACAATAAAATGGATATCAGGCAACTATTTTTTTCAAATATAATGATAATTATTCTTTTCAGAAATAGAAATGAAATACAATGTGCATCACTTGTTCAGTGCTGAAATACTATGAGGCCAAATTATATTCAACAATTGATTTCAATGGTTGACAACGGCAATGTCAAATGTTGTGAAATATCATCAATTTCGGAATTTCGTTGTTCTGACAATAAGCATCTGAAAATTCAAGATCTCTCAAAAATAAAATGGATGAATTGGAAATTATGATCAATGAACTGAAAGTTGATATAGCTGTTATATCAGAAACTTGGCTGTTGAAAGAAGAAGAAATATTTTACAATTTTGAAGGTTACGTATCCATTTATGCTAGCCGAAAGAAACGAGGAGGTGGAGTAGGTGTTTTTGTCAAGAATAATTTAAATTTCGAAATAGAAAAAAAAGGAAAAAGATCTACTGACATTCCTTGCCCTGAAGATCAAGTCACCTAATTGTCTCTTATGCGGCTCATATCGATCACCTAACGTGAATAAGCAACAATTTTTTCAATTTATGGATAAAACACTTGAGAGTTTAAATCAATATAAGTGTGATATTTTCTTTTTTGGTGACATGAATATAAATATTCTATCGGATAACAATGATACTAATCAATTAATGGATATTTATAGATCCAATCATGTATTTTTAGTTAACATGCTTATTCCTACCAGAGAAATGAATAAAAGTGCTTCTCTCATTGACCACTTTCTAACCAACTCCAGAAAAGATATAAATCTCTCCATAACAAACATTTCACTAAGTGACCATAAAATTTATATATCGTGTATAAATACTTCACATAAAATGAATACACGTTTAACCAATGATATAAAAATTAAATCATTTGAATGTGAAAAACTTAAACAAAAATTAATTGAACTAAACAATTCTATCAATCTATATGAAAATCCTAATAGTGCTTATGGCAAATTAATAGAAACTTTCAATTTGTGTTTTTCTTTGAATACATATTCACGTCAAAAGAATTCAAAGCCATGGTTTGAGAATCAATTAGCTAATTTAATAAAAGAGCGAAACAAATACTTCAACAAAAAAAAGAAATTCCCCAGTTCCGAATATTTCTCAGAGAAGTATAAATTTTTCAATAATTTAGTTAAAAAAACCATTCGGCAAAAAAAGTATAAGTATTACCAAGAACAATTTAGCAACACAACGCCCAAATTAATGTGGAAAGGTATAAAATCTTTATTAAATAATTCATCCACCAATAATATAAAAATCAAAAGTTTGAATATAGATAACAACAAAATTGATGATCCATTTGATATATGTGAGACAATTAATAAACATTTTATTAGTATAGGAGATAAATTATCAAATGCAATTCCTAATACTTCTGAAATATCTGATGTCCTTTCAAGTGTTTCCTCTATTTTTTTTGAACCTACTTGTGTATCTGATATAGAAGAAATTATTGATCAATTGAATTTGAAAAAAGCCTCTGGTTTTGATGAAATTAGTGTACGAATTGTAAAAGCAGTCAAAATTGAAGTTTCTCCTATTTTGTTTCTAATTATATCGAAATCTTTTGAAACTGGTATAATACCTGATAAAATGAAAATTGCAAAGGTTTCACCTATATTCAAAAGTGGCAAAAAAAATGATCCAAATAATTACCGTCCAATTTCAGTACTCCCAGTTTTTGCAAAAATTTTGGAGAAATTGGTACATATCAGGCTCATGAATTATCTTGAAAACAATTCTCTTTTATACAAAAGTCAATATGGTTTTCGAAGGTCTAGGGACACAGAGTCAGCAGCTATGGACGTTGTTTCAAACATTCAATTAGAAATTGATAAGAGCAGAAAATGTTGTGTCCTGTCTCTGGATTTGTGTAAAGCCTTCGATACGGTTGACCATAAGATATTGATAAAAAAATTATTTAATGTTGGAATCAGAGGTAAACTCCTAAAATGGTTCGAAAATTACTTGTCCAATAGAAAACAATTTATTCAAATTGATAATGGAAAAAGTTCCCTTCTAAATATAACTTGTGGTGTACCTCAAGGGTCCATTCTTGGTCCAATACTTTTTCTTATCTATATCAACTCCCTACCAAATTTAACATTGAATGGAATGATCAAATTATTTGCTGATGATACCACTCTCATATACTTCTCAGATAGTTATGATAAAATTAAAGATAATATGAAAAGTGATCTGGATAAAATTCTCATTTGGCTTCATCAACATAAATTAACTCTAAATTTTGATAAATCTTCGTATATGTATATTTCCAAACGATCAATCAACATTCCTACTAATCCCATAGTATTCAATAATAAATTGATAAAATACACAGAAACAACTAAATTTTTAGGTTTATATGTCGATGAGAGATTGTCATGGCGAAAACATATTGAAAGAATTAGAATGAAAATATCTCCTCTCATTGGAATTTTCTACAAAATCAGAAACTACATATCTCTCACATTATTGAAAAATATATACTTCAGCCTAATCTATTCACAATTGCATTATCTCATCTCCATTTGGGGGACAGCAAGTAAATCTATTATCAAACCTTTGATAACTTTACAAAACAAAACAATTAAATGTATTTATAAATTACCTTATCTAGAATCAACAATAAATTTATACAAACCGCACAATTTATTGGACTTAGATTCTCTCCATAAACTCAAAATTAGCTGTTTCATCCATTCTATTAGAAATAATAGTAAAAAGTCAGATATAATTTTCACTCAAATTGCTGATATCCATAATTACTCCACAAGACAAACAAAATTACTAGCAACAAATAAAACACAATCAGATTTTGGAAAAAAGTCAATTTACCATGATGGAATCATAATATATAACTCAATTCCAGAAACAATTAAAGAATTTCGCTCAACAATGAAATTTAAGCAAAAATACAAACAATTTTTAATCAGCTAATGTACAATATATTTTGCATGTAGTCAAGAGTTATGTTTTTTTTTTACCTTCATTGGTATTCATCAGTTTTGAAAGCCATTTCATTTTGACTGCTTACAAATATTTAATTTCGTTGAATGTATGATTTTTTTTTCCTTTATACTTGTGAAAATTTCATTTATTGACTATGTACTTGTGTGTTTTAGTCCCTATTCATAAACATGTAATGTTTCTTGGGATAATAAAATTGAATTGAACGAAACCAGACATGAAGATAAGTACATAAAACAATTGGTCTAAACAGTCATACATTCACTTGTTCATATCCATCCATTGTACCACAGGAAATTAAAAACATTACATCGTTTACATCCTACGAAAGAAAACTGAAGGAATTGATATTTCTTTCCCACAGAAAAATGTTTCATGAAATTTCAAAAAATAACTAATTATACCTATGTTTCGATCCTAATAATTTTTTTCGCATTTTTTATATGAATAATACGAATATCCCGCAACAAGTTTTGCCTCGTGGGATTATGAATTTACTTTCATATTTTTTTAATTTTATTATTGTATATCAGTTTGAATTTGTTAATAAACATACTACTACTAATAAAGGAGTGAACTTTTATCCATACCGAAAATTGTTATATTTCGAATCGCTTTCCAAAACTTCATAAAACTTTTCCACGCGGATAGAGCATTACGCAACCCTGTAGGCATTGGACGTAATTGAAAAAATCAACTATTCACGAAAAGGGAGACCTTCGGGGACTCATCTTCAACTACACTCTCGCATGGATTGTTGACAAAAATCAACCCAAACTGTATCGAAACCCTACTAAACCCTCTCCTTACCCATAAACCCGCTCCCCTCCACCTCCATCGGCGATGGAGGATTGTCGTCCTCGGACTGAGACCGTCTCCTAAACACCGCCGTCTCGTCGACGTACTTCGAGAGGAACGCCTTAAGACCCTGCGTCGGCGTGAAACTATCGACGACGTTGCTCCTGTCGAAGCGACTGTAAGCGCCGTCCCTGAGCGAGACGAGACCAGCGCCGCGGATGCGCAGTTCGAGGCAGTACATGCCCTGGTAGGCCAATCGGATCAGCGTGCACGACTGCGCCATTACGGTGAACGTCTGGATGGGGACTTGGTGGCGCTGCGAATATAAAAAAAAACAGGGAACAATTAAAAAAAATTCCAGTTTTTATTTGATGTTACGATCGGGTCAAAAAGTGGAAGTGTGTTGGCTGAATGCGCCTTGGAGGAAGCAAAGGCCAATAACATAGAGAGAGAAGTTCATTCACCAAATAGATGGAGTGATCACGTATGCTCGTATTTACAAAGATTTAATGTGAACAACTAACACGTAATTGATAAATAATTTTTTTTTCAAATTTCTGATTGTATTTTTTTTTCGGCTACTAAATTTGTTGGTCTCATGGAGTTACTATGTATATCGGCAACTCCAGTGCAAATTATTATTGGACTATTATTATTGTTGATAGAATGGATGAAACACCTTATTCATCAAAACTCGATAAACTGAGTTTCGAAAATGGCAAAATATATGACTGAGGATTCGAATACATACGTGCAGTGTGTTTTGAAGATATATATGAGAGTTGATTGGGTTTGTATACATCTTTGTTGGTTCTCGATATTCAAATGTATACATCCACGGGCGTAGCCAGAGGGAGGGTTCTGGGGGTTGAAACCCCCCCGAGAAGTTAAGATTAACATTCATAAAATTAAAACAAAAGACAGACTATATCCAAATATTTACACATTGTTGCAAATATTGGCTACCATACCTGTTTCCACTGCTACCCCAGAAAGGACTTCTTCAAGCCTAAGAAGACTTGAAAAATACTTGAGGAACACGAGTAAAAACAGACTGAACGGCTTGGCTCTCATGAACATTCACTATATGATACAAATTGATGCAAGTCAAGTAGTGGATATATTTAAAAAGAAGAATAGAAGATTAATTCTGTAATGCATATATAAGAGAACGTTGAATATTTAAATACCAAAAAACTTATTGTCTCGAAAAAATTTTGCACCTAATAATTTTCTTAGTAGTTTTTGGGTCGTTTTTACCTACCACATTCTAGAAAAATCAAGAATTGATATTAGAATCTATACAACTGAAGGAGACAAAATTCAATTCACCCGGAGAAGTTGCTGCATTGATTAAAAACAGTTCGTTCTGAATCAAACACGTCCTATGAGTCGGCAACTTCTCGTTCAACTCAAATTGGCTTATCATAAATATACAAAAGCTAATTTATATAAAAACACGTTGATGTTTCGAAAAACATATTTCAAAGCTTATTGACAATAATTGTTTATAATATTGTGGAAAATCTTTCAAAGATCTGAGATTTAACATTTGATATGAAAACGAAACAAATTTGTTTACCGAAACGTTAACAAAGATAACTATTTTTTTAAATGCATCACTTTTTTGGGGTAGATCAAAAATTTTATGGAATCCGATATTATTTCTCAACTTTTCCAGATTGTAGTATGCAAACAACCCGAAAAACTACGAAGAAAACATGCATACACCACAAAATAATTACTTTCAAACGGTATCTAATAGTATCACATCAAAACACATGTAAAGAAAATAATCAAGTGAAACAATAAAAAAATTGAATTAAAAAATGAGGAATAAATTACTATAAAACTAGACTTTTAAATTTGTTCTTGGTTTTTTCAACGTTTTCCCATCGTTCGATATATTCAGCTCATTTATTTGTCAAAATTATATATAATAAATCAAAATGGACTTTGTATGACATTTAAATACTCTATATTTTGTAAGCTTTGAAATAGAAATAATAAAAAAAGATGATGAATTGTTAAGGCATCAATAAATAAAGGCAAAGATAGTTAATCACTTGAATTAAAAAATTTGACGGAGCCCATCAAGTACCATCTGCCTCAATCCTTCCAGAATACATGCCTTTAATAAATTGAAGTTTTATTCTTTTACTGAATTCCAAAAATGAAGTATCGACTTTGACGGAATTCCATTGCAAAATCTATAATCAACCAAGAAGACAAAAGCCGAATTTGTGCCTCTACAGAAAAACATTGAAAATCAAGTTCATTTGTAAAATATTAATATTTCATTGATTTCAGGGCATTTTTACGTTCATATGAATAAAATATTTTTCAACTGAGACTGGAATCTCGAAATCGGGTGTCATGAAGACACGGAATTGACTCTCATCTTGGGTATTGAACATTAATTCCACCAAAAATATACTACACTATGGTGCACAGAGATATACACTTTCAAATTAAATTTTTTCGACCTAATAAGTTTTCCGAAAAATTCCCACAGCATCAAACAATAACACAGACAACGAAACCATGAATCGATACCCATCCGATCGGCAGCACAGCCCAGCAGGAAAGAACCCCAAAGATTCGGACGCCACCCACGAAAAATTCCCGCCCGCAAACGTACCCCTTTGACGCCCGGATCCGAACTGTGCCTATTACAGAAATAACCTTCGAAGTCTACGAGGCGCGAATCGGCGACGGAACTTACGGTGTTGTGGATGCCCATTTGCGGCGTCGTCGGCAGCTTGCTGATCGACAGCAACGGCTCGTAAGTGTCGGTCAGCAGCTGGACGATCTGAGCGAGGTTCCGGTGCTGGTTCAAGTGCGACTCGAGCTGCTCCTGGATCAGCGAGTGCGCGTTCAGCGCGTTGTTGGTGGCGCCGAAGGCGAGCTTGAACGCTTTTTCGGCGCTGCTCCACGAGATCGACACCATGGCGCCCTTGTCGGTGCCGTAGCACAGCACCAGCTTCGTGTAGTTGTAGGACTTGATGCAGAACAGGTTGCCAAGGAAGCTGTATTTGTCTTGAAAAGAAAGTAGTGATGTAATGAGATATTTAGGTATAATGATAGACGGTCATTCGAAATCAATCATACCATCATATTTCATGTCATAAAGAAATGAAAGTACCTCATTCAAAAAATTCAAGTTCCACTTGTAATGTTTGCTTGAAATGTTCCTTGCTAAATGGTAAGACTTCCACTGTCTATATTATTGACTAAATAATAAAAATAAATAAATAATAATAATAAAGGATTAAAATACAAATCAAAAGAGGTAATCAAATCCAAACAAAAGATTGAAATGGGTCGCTGGTATCCGCAATCGCCGATGATCAGTCGTCGGATACCAGCAATCAAAACATCTTGAGTACATTCAACTTGAAACTTGTTTTCAACATTTATTCATACTATTTCATTTCTTTCTTTATTTGAAAAATTTTTGACTAATATTTCACATTCGATATCTCAATTTACTTGTCACAATATTATTTAATTTATTTCTTTATTTACATTTTTTCGACTAATATTTCACATTCGATATCTCAATTTTTGTAACAAAATTATTTTCTTTGATCAATCAAACCTTTAATTTCATTTTTGACTAAAAAATCTAGCTTAATATTTCGTTTGGATTTGATTAACTTATTTGATTTGTATTTTTAACCTTTAGTTCTTAGCAAGAGGTTTCAATAGTTAATAATATAGGCAAAGGAAGTCCGAACCATTACCATTCAATACTACTATAGTTCACACAATTTAAAAACTTTTGCACGTCATTATTGGCGTGGTTGAATTTTGAAGTACACTGTAGCCAGATAGATGAAATACTAGATGATGATCAAAGTGTTACATTGATTATGGAGGAGTATAATCGAAATGTTTTACAAACATTCTCTGTTGAGAGGTACCTACGTGTATATCATTCATTGATATATGGAAGTTTTTTCGTGAAATTATTCTTTTCTGTGTAGTATTAACAATAGGAAACTCATCATATATTTTGGATACTCATATTCAACCATTTTAGAAATTTCGAGTTTTTTTTCACAAACTAATATCGTTACGAACAGAATTAACCTGTATTCAGTATTGCAGTATATGTATGTAAGCTGATGTTTTCACGCATTCGAGACAATTTGAGAGCTTCGTTATCTTAAAATTCTGAGAAATCGAACTGACAGTATACATACATCAATTTAAGGTTGCTGCTACACGATAGAAGTGAATATCTGACTCATCTGACTGTAGATTTCAAATGGTGCAGTTCATTTACTACTCTTACAGCCGTTGTGGAACTCAAAGAGTTATTATTATATCCACCTCTTCCAAAATAACCAATCAAACATGTTAACAAATCTTGGCAGCACTCATTCATCAACTGTTTCGGCATTTTTACGAATAACTTGAGACTGATACTTGCAATATAATGATCGAAATACACATTTCCCGATCGTAAATTCTAATTTGAAGTACCAAAAAGACGTAAACAGGGAACCGCCCCTTTTGAATAGCAATTGTCAAATGATAGCTCACAAAAATTAAATAAAAGTGCGGCAATGTCAAGAGTTCTGCCAACCAAATGCCAAAGAGAAACAGAGACAAAATTTGAATTTCATTGCAGACGTTCCCATGCGTTTCATCGATGAATTGGTGCCAATGTGTTGATTTCATGTCGATACTCTTGAAAAATTCGTGAGCAAGAAAACATTTTCAAGAATAATTCAAATACGCGTGGTATTCGGCAAGAAAATTTCACACCCTACCTACCTACATCTGTTTTAAGTTGCCTACGTTGGTAACAATGCAAGGCGACCACCACCGGTCACCTGGTATTCTTGTCAAAAATTTCATTAAACATGGACGACATGAGAGATGCACATTAAAACAAAGTACCAATTATCAAATCACAATGACAACTTGAACATCTGGTAAATCTCTTAGTTCAGCAATGAGCACTCAAAATAATTCAAGTAGTAATCCCGATTCCACCCACAGTAGAAAATATAAAATAAGTAACAAGGAAATGGATAAATGCTCTAAAAGGCCATTAATGCATTGAAACAACAAGGTCTCACAAGATCCAAATACAAAATAACAAAGAATACATATCATGTCTTTCAAACACAATACTAGTTATTATGGGGTCTCAAGTAGAAGATGTGGATCAATATTGTATTTTTATGGTCTACTAAATTGGCCAAGTGCCAAATTTGAACGTTACAGTTTGTTGACTTCTGCTCAAAGTGGATAAGTGACAGGTTATATCAAACAAAATATTATTCTCTGCTTTTGTAAAAAAAATCCACTATAATTCCATCTAGGTTGCCCTTACTGGAAAAAAATTCGAAAAGAAACTTGAGTTATCATGGTAACACAAGACAAACTATGCATTTCGGTTGTTGTGAAATTTTTAAAACTCTGGTAGTCTCAACTGAGCAATGGCATTCTGGGATAATGGTGAAACAAAATTTTCTCCAAAATCTGCAAGTGATTCAAAGAATTTTTTTCTAAATTATATGTCAATAGAATTATACGTGATCTTTTATACAGAAAAAGTAAAATATTTGATATGGCTCAAAAATTCATACGTAGAATCCTGATTCATATTTACAAAAATAGAAAAAAAATCCACAATCATTTATATGACACAAGAAATGAATATGTTTCAGGCATATTTCACAGTATAGTATAGTATTTTCAAATATTATCGATACCAAGAACCAGAATTCAACACAAATGTAATTGTTTCAAAGTTAGGAGTTGCTATTTCTCTATGATTACAATATTGATGATAAACTAACACAATACTATTCCCTCAACCATAACTCTCCGATTCTGAGACGAGTATTTAATTACTAATAACTTCATAGAAAAAGGAAGTTGATTTTTAATGTTTCCATGTTCATTTTCACTGTATGTCGTATCTTCATTCCATCAACTCTGGGTAGAAAATGAATCTTTGAGCTAACACTATTGATAGAAACAATAGAATTTTTATTTCTATTTTAGAGTTCAAAAATGAATGGTGTACCTCAACTATTCATTTTCTTTCATTGCAAAATTGCCATACTTACCAATTTTCAAATATTCACTCAGATCGTGAACTAGCGTGTAAAGATGAGCAATTTGATTCCAGTCGCTTATCAACGCGTCTGTCGTTTTGGACGTATTCTCAACAGTCGCCATTTCGTATTGAAAATAGATCGGCCGCCTCGAACCTAAAAATAAATAAAACTCAACAAAACCAGTCACGAATATCTATTTGTTCTACCCAATGCTCAGAATATATTTCATTGATAATTCTTCGAAAATATGCTCATTTCTAACCTACTTCCACAGTAGAGAGTGACCAATTTTTTTATGAAAAAAGACAGTAAATCCCAGCAGACACTAGTTTACATACCGAGGAAAGGGAAAAATATTACTTGCCTACATTTTGTGTTGAAAGTTGGCATTGCAAATAGACCTACTTCACTATTGCCATTATTGGTAAATGTCATTTACCTACGTAGACGTGAAAAATATGTACATGTTTGTACAGTTTGGTTCGCTATGAATGCGTAATATTTCACAAATCTCAGTTGTGCCACGAGGATTGGTACAAATAAGAAATGTTTGGATAATTCACTGACATATTGGCAGTATTTCGAACAATAAAAATAGACTGGTCCTGATGAGCAACAGTCGAAAAAGTTTTTTCCTACCTAATCATCTTCAGAGTGAATGATTGGTCACTTTCCAATCCGGAAGTAGGTTACAAACGAGCACATTTTCGAATGATTGCGAATAAAATATTTCACTCTCAAAATAAATGATCAGTATGTAACGTACCGATACCTTGCCAGGTTCTTTCAGAACTGCCCAAGCCAAAAGGCATCCTCTCAACTTACCGAGTTCTTTGGGATGCGTGCTGGACAAGGGCGACGAATAAAACACGAACTCTACCATCCAACTCTTCAGCATGCCCTTACTCAACACCCTTATGGAGACGGACAGCAGCCTCTTCAGCAGGGCGTGCCAGGCAGAGGAGGAGCCGATTTCCTTTGTAGGAGCGGGCATCTGTATCAGTTTCAGCACCAGACCAGTGGCGTTCGCTTCAACTTGAAGGCCTTGGTGGAAAACGTTGCGTTTCGTCAACTAAGAAGTTCGGAAAAATTAAACTATCACTATGCAATGCGTCGCAAGTTAGTTGATTGAAATTTCAAGTTGAACATGTATATGTTTTACTTTGAACATATTTTGCTGTTTCGATATTCATTGTTATTTATTCTACATAAGATTCTTTCTTAACTTCATCTTCAGTCTCTAGTTTCTCTAACTAGTTGGGAAAATATGGCATCTATGAACACGTATATTTTAAAGATGAAGAGATTAACAAAAATAGTTGACATTTAATTAAAAATTGTGAAAATTATATTTAAATTTCCAATGCGTAATCAAACAACTGCCCTTCTGTTTCATAATTGTATCCTGGAAGTGAAGTCTATCTGCATGTTTCACGTTTGATTTTTCATTCACGGCTGCAGATATTTTTTTTTTTAATATTTTGAAAAGTGACGATGAACTCCTGGGAATAACATGTTGGTATCCTCTGATGGGTAATTTTATGTAGAATGCAAAGGCAAACTAATATGTAGGATGTTTTTTTGGAAATATAATAAACTTCAACTAGAACAGACGAAAATCAAAGTAGCATTCAAAGCACCCTGTATAAAATTTTCTCAGACAATTACATGCTATTTTGGGATCCTGCCAATAACTTCCAGATCTTTGTTAAAACAACTGTTTCATTTAGTCCGAGACGTCGCCAAGGGGAAGTATATGAATTGTTTGATATGATTTTTCAATTTAATCTGTGAATTAATGTAAAATATGATATGTAACTGACAAGACAGTCAGTATTCTTTGTTTTTTTTTGTAGTATTACAGTTACGTAAATATACCAATTTGCCCTGAAAACAAATAATATATGAATTTGAAGCTGTTTAATTTTGAGGAAAAATAGATTCCATTTCATGTACGAGAATCGTTTGAAACTAACCTCAGCCGCCAGGGTAACGAAAGGCAATCTTTCGTCGCACATCGCCACCACGTGAGCCAGCTCCGAAACAAAGTAGGCCGGTTGTTTCGCCCTTCGAGTCGCAGATTCCGGTTTCGCTCCTCCCTTTCTCTTCGAACTGTTCGATTCGGTATGGTCGGAATCCGAAATGCCTAGATACGAAACAAAAATGAGCGAGTCTCAAATCTCGAAACGATTACGATCGATCGATATCTCATAAGTAATTGTACACAATCTTTGCAAATAAATGGAATTATTATTATTATAAGCTAGAAGGTTGAACTCTCGCTTACCGGAGATGCTGGTGAAAGGCCCGTGAGTCACGACGAACGTGTCAAACTCGATGAGCGTCAGCACTTTCAGATACGTCTTGGGTGCGTCCGATTCTATGGTATCCTCGTTGGTGATTTCGTCGACGGTGGCGTGCTTGACGACGGCCAAGTGGAAGGCGCAGTCGATTTCGCAAGGGCTGCTTTCCACCTCTTTCAGTTCCACAATCTGAAAGAAAGTGTGCGTAGCAGAGTGATACAAAAAGGAAATCAAAATCGGAAGCATGAAATCGTTCCTTAAAAAATGTAACGTATTTAGAAAAATTATTAAATAATTATGAATCTCTTGAGGCGCCATTGGCGGTTATAGTTCAAACAGTCTTCAATCAACCAAAAATGCCTTATTGTCAGAGCAAACAAATCTCGGTTGATAAAATTGATCAAAAACGAAGTCCGAAATTTACTAAAATCAAAACTGAGTTTGAATTCCAAGTGGTCCACAAGAAGAATAATCTAGCAGAAAATGCATGCAAATTCTGTCTGATTTTTTTCTATGAACGCCCTTGGAGTCTGAATAGTTTTGTTTTTTGGTATTTCACTCGACCCCAGTTTCCATTTGAAATTTTAGGGTTGTGAGACTCCCTCGCTAAGGGGTTTGAAGGCAGAGGTGGGGAAAATATGTGTAAAATGAGTCTTCTTCGAAAGATAACTTCACGAGTACAAGCCTTTTTGCTTTAAATTCAAAATAAAGGAGGAAAGCTTGGTGTATACTTTTTTTTCTTCTTCTTCTTCTTGGTTTTTTATGGTCTTTGCTTCCCCTAAGACCAATACTTTTCTTTGGACCACTCACACTGATTCTCTTCTCATCAATTATTCAACGTTGAGTTGAAAACATATAATTCAGTCATTCACATCTTGTGCATCTATGTAAATTATACAGAAACCTGTATTGTATCGACTATAAAAACTTATGTTTACTCGACCACTCAGGGAAGGCTTACTGACACAGAGAAACCGTTTTCTCATCATTGAAAATCTTTGGCTTGGTACCAATGGATCTCAATTTATGGTAAATACAGACAATTATCATTGTGAATACATATGCTTACAGTAAAAAAAATCGAAATTGTTCATCCAGAAATAATAAACATTAGTTCCTGATGCCCTAATTGTGTTGTTTCATATTCTATAAATTAACGCGTCTGCTGCAGACGAAGTGATTTTCAGGAATTACAGGATAAAGAGATACCAAAGAAAATTCTCTTGTGGATCTTCGACGAAAGTGAATTATTCGAATTATTCAAATATTTGAAATACCCCCAGAATGAAAGTATTGAATGTTACCTGTTACCTGCTGCTAACAATAATGAATAGGTGGTTTCGGTTAAAAACCAATCTGCAACTGCCAAATATTTCGTACAATAATAATAAAACACGGCTTTATTATACTAAAGCTGTGTTTTTATAGAAAGGAAGTACTGCAATTTGCAAGATGAGAGTAAAAGGATACAGAGCAAGAGCCCGCGATCGCCGGACATTAGTTATTTCATAAAATCTGAAAGTTTGCATGTCCCTAACACAGGTGAGAACGATCAGTGATTATTAGGTGGATGATGGTTACTTGGGCAGATACCAGGTAGCAGAGGTTTAGAAAACCTCAATTTTGTTGAAGTATAAAGCACAATTTTTTTATATTTTCTTCAGAATGATATTAGAAATCACATCAAGCATCCATCACCGGACACTTACTACGGTTTCAATCCCCTGCATCTACCCTATAACGTTGATATTTTCATTTACTCCGAAGGGTAAAGTAGGTGCAGACATCTGTTCAGCTATTGGGATTTCAAATTAAAATTGCAGAAAGAAAACTCCAACTATCAAGCACCATTTTGACAACCGTACAAATCGTAAAATTCTGTGAGCGACTATAACATTTTCCAGTGTTTTTTTACCTTTTATGTGAACGTTAGCCATGAATTGTGCTTGATAAAGATTAGTAATAATTTCAATCATATTCCAAAATTCAAAAATAAAATCGCAGCACCACTTTGACCAATACTTTGACATTGTTTGAAACTCTTGACCATAGGGCGTATCGCTCATCTTGAAATCCCAATATGAAACCATCCATCCATATATGTATTTTATTCTTTGTAATATGTGTATGAGATTCACTCAAACTTCAATTATCAATGCAGATACTAATTAAAACTCACCAGTACAACATTGGGATGCCTATGCAGTAGAAGGAACATCTTGTGCTTGCCGATCTTAGTGATGGGGTGATCGCTGGAATAAACCAACGACAGCTTTTCATACGCCGTTGCAGGCAAATGCTGGAGGGTCTTCTCGCATCTCCGTTGCGTTATCCAATACCTACGGGTGGCGGAAAACAAAATTTAGGCTTATTCGCAACACAAAGAGAATAGTATATAAAAGGTCTGTTCAAATCCTCATGGAACCTGGTTCAGTACAAATTCAATACAGTTGGTCAGTTGTACTGTGACAAGTTTGATGAGATTCTATTTTCAGTGGTTAGATAATAATTATAATAAATTTCATTTAAAATTCATAAAAAAGAGCATATACAACAATTTGTAAAAAAGGCGAATAAACGGTTCAATTATAGCCGCGAAGTTGAAAACTTGTTGCTAGAAAATCAGAGATAAGAATTACATGTATGTACGTTTTATTAATTTGTAGATTTCAACAAAATGATATTAAAAAATGAACTAATTTACATTCAAACAATACTCACTAATTTACTTAACTGTTCTTTTTTTAGTTTATGTAAATTCTATAAAAGATTTGGCTCTGAATGGAAAGTCATTCTTATTTGCAGATGATACTACTCTAGTTTATGCAGGATATAACTCTGAAGAAATAAAAAAAGATATAGCTGATGATCTGACGCTTTTCTCGTCTTGGATGTCTTCTCATAAATTGAGTCTAAACCATGCTAAATCTTCGTTAATGTTTGTTTCGGGAAAAACAATAACCAACTCTTCGAGAGTTCCAATTAAATTCAAGAAAGAATCGATTGAATATTCCACAAACACAAAATTTTTAGGGTTATATAACGATCAAAATTTATCGTGGTCAAAACACATAGAAGTCTTGAGAAAGCAAATTTCGCCAATTTTGGGAATATTATATAGAATCAAAAAACAAATTCCAATACATTATAGAAAAACAATATTTTTCATTAATTTATTCAAGAATCAAATACCTCATCTCAATTTGGGGAACAGCAAATAAAACAACTATCAAGCCACTTCAAACTCTTCAAAACAAAATTATAAGATGTATATTCAATTTAGAGCAGCAAGAACCAACAATTAATCTTTATAAACGTAAAGGATTATTAGATATTCTTTCTCTTTTCAAATAAAAACTTTTAGTATTTATTCATTTGATCAAAAATAACGTGAAAAATTCAAATTTGAAATTGACCATAAATGTCCATGATATTCAACAAGAAAAGCAAATGACTTTTCTATGGCTAAATTTAGAACAAATTATTGTAAAAATCTATTATGTATGAAGGCGTCATCTTTTATAACAACTTGCCGAAAACATTGAAAAATACAAAAAATACCAATTCATTCAAGAAAAACTTAAGAAAATACTTATTATCTTGAACTTCATTCACTCTTTTCTTTATCATTTTATTATATCTCACCCATGACTATATCATGTATAAGTTTTTTCTTCTTCTTGTTTTTGTTAATGAAGCACTGAATTTAACTGCTTGAAATCAAGATGTTCCCTATTATAAATACGTGTTATTTCTTGGGAGCAATAAACGTTATAAAAAAAATTTCGACGAGACTCTTAACTCCATTTTTTTAATCTGTAGTTTGAAAGATAATAATGACTAGATCATTTTTATATGATTTGGAATCAAATCATAAGAGAATAGCAATGAATATTTGAAATTTTTCCGAGACATTGTTGCTTAAACTCTATTTTTCAATGTGATATTGTTTTTATTCCTTCAATTATAAATATGATTATTGAAATTTATATTCAATTCGTGTTTATGGATATAAACCATGATGTTATATTGGAATAATTGTCCTAGGTCCATTTTCTGTTTCCATGTACAGATTTTCACTTGTATACAAATATTACTTATCATATAAGATTTTCAAAAACCATTTCTGAAGAACTTCAAGATTTCTGAGATTTCATGGCTCTGCCCCAAGCCAGAATCAATTGGGACTGCATCAATGAAAAATAAAGAATGTTAAGGGTTTTTACGCTAATAAATGTTTGGAGATACTTGAATTTTGATGATGAACTTCCCATTTCAGATGTCTGTCGATCATAAGCCCTAAGTACTTGATACTATCAGTTTTTTCAATGCTAGTATTATCATGAAGTATTAGTGGTGCTAAGTCTGGTAGGAAAAAATTTATATTATTATGAGCGACTACTTTTGACCCGTCTAAGGCTGAATTCAGACAGATCCGAAATCCCATTGTACGACGATCCGATAGCTTTCTGATTGGTCTAAATTTAAATTTAGACTTAGCCAGCGTAAAACCGTCCTTTTCTCTAGAAAAAATTGCTTAACGAGGCCGAAGGACGAGGTGAGCAATTTCTCGAGAGAAAATGTTGAATTTCTCTTAGGAAGAAGAGGACGAGGCCAGGAAAGTTCATGAGGTCGGCGGAGTGTTTTTACAACCTCGTCTTCTTCTGAGTGAACAATCGGTCACTTTCCAGCCAGTAAGTAGGTTGGAAATACGTAAATTTTCGAATGGCTGTGAATGAAATCGCTTTACCTCAACTCTGTTATCAGCAGAGGCAGCTTGAAGTGATCGCCGTTCAGAACAGTGTTCAGCTCCGGTATTAGAGGAGGCTCGTACTGGGGCACGTGACACTGCAGCATGCCCGTGTGGGTATCGACGGTGATAAGGAGCTGTTCCGCTCGCAAGCATGGTTGCAGTATGGCCACCGAAAGGATGGCGGGCGAGCCTTGCAAATTACCTGAAAAAAAAAATGGGAACTGAAAATGTTAATTCTACAGATTTTATGGATTTCTAATCTTCTCCGAAAATTTTCCGCGTCAATTGAAAGCAGTTCCTTCTAAATGAAACACGTCGCATTAGTCAGCAACTTCTTGTATAACTTAAATTTGCTATCACAAAAATACGAGAACTAGTGTTTATAAAAATATTTGATATTTCGAAAAACAGATTCCTTTCATTTTCGTTTCCTGCCACTATTATTGTCATTCCATTCTACTTACTGTGTGATCTACTTTCAACATGTTTTCTGGCGATATTTGCAACGACAGAATATATAGAGTAGAGTAGAGTTTATTCTCGTGTGTGACAATATAAAATTGTATACAGTCGTCGAGTTCATACTATACTATATATATATATATATATATATATATATATATATATATATATATATATATATAATAAATACAATAAATAAGTGCTTAGCATACTACAAATATGTAAAATATATAAATTGTGACTGATAAAATATATTTGGACAATACGAAATTGTTTAAACTCTCTATCAATAAAGTAATATAAGACATGCACCTCAAGACATTTATGGGTGAAAATGGACAAACAAATTTCAATAAAGGATCACAGTCATCAAGAAAAGAAGTTCGTGAACTCTTCAGTTTTATAAAATACATTTTCTTTCAAAAAACCTTTTATCTGCTTAGAAAACTTTACAGTGGTTACTTCCTTCCAGTCCTTTGGAATCAAATTGTAAAATTTAATAGATATCTAAATGAGTTGTGACTCTTGGACAAGGGAAAGTATGGAATTATGACTGATTTGTGTCTAGTATTATGTTTATTTTGATCCAGATGATTGGAGGAATCATTTCTTGCAAAAAGTAGACATTCATAAATGAATTGGTTTGTTACTGTCAATATACCCAATTTTTTGAAAAGTGGGCGACAACTTTCATCAAATTTTGAGTTTGTAATTATTCTTATTGCCCTTTTTTGCATTGTGAGTATATATATATATATATATATATATATATATATATATATATATATATATATATATACATCCAGCTATCTTCCTGGCGTCTTTTCACAACTCAATCTCTGAGCGTCCGTCATGTAGTTCTCAAGAAACCTGTAGTTGTACAGATGAATATTTTCAAGATTCATACACGACGTGTCATGGAAACTGTTTGGACTTTGTTTTTCGACTATAAATAATTGGAATTTTCATTTGTCCATTCCTTAGCGTCCTTTCATGGAGCCCCCTCTCAGCGTCCAATATATTCAAGAATTTCCGCTAGCTGGCGTCCGCTTTATATATTTTACTTTCGTCCTTCCGATTCGTAAGCGCCCGGCGATGATGCCAGATTAAACCATAACGGCAATAGGTAACTTTGAGATGCTACTCGTGGGATGACTTTCTGAGCTCTGATATTTTGCTTTGATACTTTTTTAATTTCACTATTTACTTGTTATTTTCATCTATACACTCATATGTGATTTGTTAAATATATACAATTTATGTAAAACTGACTTTTTCCACAGCTTATAAACATTAGTATTAATTGCCACACTACCTGTGGTCATGTTGTTCGTTATTTAGCTTTGTATTAAGCTTACTCAATACCAGTCCCTACAAGAGATTATATATTTTTCTTCAAACATTACTAAATCATGGAAAATGGCCCTAAGAATCACATTCCAACTCATAAAAAATAAATAAATATATTAAGAAAAATTTATTTGTGGAGATACTCTGTTATAAAAGGGCACACGGCAAAGTGTTCACTTGTGTTTGTAATGAGCAGCCAAAATGTATGTTGAGAGGGGGGCCAAACATATACAGTGTCATCCCCAAAGTATGCACCATATGGGAAACTTAAATATTGAGGGTTTTTCGACAAAAAGTTATTCCTGATAAGAGTTTGTGTATCCCCTGAAACTAAACATGCACCAACAAAATACAGTAAAACACACGTAATATACGAGGAGCCTTCAAATATTTGATTTTGAGACAAGAGTATTTTGAAAAATCTCGGAAAATGTTGTTTGGAAAAGTTGTTCAGCATCAAAAAATACATCCAGATTCGAAGGCATGGCCATCTAAGTGAAGTTTTACTTTTTTACCCATTTTCTTCATAACTATTTTGGACAAGAAAATCTCCAGAAAATCAATGAGTTTTTTCCAAAATACCTATTTTATTTTGACGTTTTGTGACTTGATATTATCGAATATTAAGTTATTGTTAGAAAACTGTATAATTTTCAGTAACATTCGGTGTCAAAAAAAAAAAAAAAATAACCTTGCACCAAAAACTTAAAAATTTATTTAACTCTTCAAAAAAATTGACCGTGGTTAACACCTTACTTGTGTGATTTGTAATATTACAGCCTTCTAAAATAAACCGTGGTATACAGGATGGTGTCTATTTATCGTTTTAACAAATTTTTGTTTTCGTAGTCCCCATTTGAGAAAAGTGGGTAAAAAATTAAACTTCACTCAGATGGCCATGCCTTCAAACCTGGATGTATTTTTTGATGCTGAACAACTTTTCCAAATAACATTTCCCGAGATTTTTCAGAATAAGAGTACTTTACTATTGTCTCAAAATCAAATATTTGAAGGCTCCTCGTATATAACGTCTGTTTTACCGTATTTTGTTGGTGCATATTCGGTTTCAGGGGATGCACAAACTTTTATCAGGAATAACTTTTTGTCGAAAGACCCTTAATAAATGAGTTTTCCATATGGTGCATACTTTGGGGATGACACTGTATAGGGCTAGAATTGGTAGTCTTTTTTAATTAAAAAAGGTTACTACAGTTGCCACTGTACGGATGGATATAATAATGACTGCAAAAAAATTTTCATGATTCCACGCCAATATTTTTACAAGAAAATACGAAGTTCTGAGACACTGAATGATATTAAATATTTTTTGTGGCCCAACATACCCGAAAACAGACGTAGCAACTTATCGCACCAAAAAAAAATATTGCAACTCGAAAAACCTGTATGAATACATGCAATTTTCTGGAGTTTTAGGTGTGAGTTTTACAAGAACAGCAACAAAAGCATAACCAAACCTTTCCCTAAGTGGAGCGTTAGGCGTTAGCACTCGAATAATTCAGAAAGAAGTAAATGAAATGATAACTCTTCAAATAAGATATTTCTTGTTCAGAAAATATCGAATTTCAAAATTTCAACACTACCTTTGACGAAAAATGCAAGAACCGAATTTATTTCACCTAAATACTGACCGTTTTATTCCAATAAATTTATTCGAGAGGTTTCTTTGTTTTTTAATACTGTGCCTATCCTTCGCATATTTTTTTTTAAATTTTAGAGTGATGTAAATTTGCTTCTGTTATCGCAGACTTCCATTGTCTGAATTGTTGGTATCAGCACGACGCGACGTTTCAATCGATTCAGAATTTCCGATCGTTATTGAGTATACTGACTGACCACCTGAGTTAATAAGACAACATTCATGGGGCTTGAGATTATTGGCAGAACTCCCTGTTTTTCTGATGGGACCCTACCCAGCTTGGTATTATTCAATAACAGGTAATTTTCATCGTGTGTCCTGTATCTGGATTCACTACAAATTGCCATCGACTCATTCATAACAAATGTCATAGAGAATGATCCTACATGTGATGCACAAGAAATATTTTTTCACAAAATGGAGCTCTCCCCCATTACTTGCTGAATGTACGCAATTACAAATATCATATAGAATGACAAATATCATAGAGAATGACCCTGCATGTGATGCACAAGAAATATTTTTCCACAAAACGGAGCTCCCCCATTACTTGCTGAATGTACGCAATTACTCGAATGGCACGTTTCCAGGTCCCTGGGTAAACGAAGGGGTGCAACTGAGTGGCCCTCTTGGTCGCCCGACTTGAGTCTTTTAGTTTTTTTTGAGCATATAAAACCAAAGTTCACAGCACTCCGAAAGATCCAAAGATAAGCGTTCAACAGTGTGCACATTCACTTAACTAATACGGTATGTTTTTGAGCTGAATCAAATGAAATTTTTAATTTTTTGTCAAAAATTGCCCTTCTGACGTGTATTCGGATTTTATCGAAATTAATTTTCCAGCCTCTAATGCCTTGCGATATATTTTCGATGAGCCACCCTGTATATGACATTACATCGCGTATCCGTAAGATGCCTAGAAATCCTGGTGATTCAACTGATTAGATTTTGTTTAGATTTTTGTGGCGAAAAAAACAATCGACGCTTCTGAAGGTTTCCCCTATTTTTTCGGTAGGAGGCGTTATGTTCCCAATTTTCAAATTTGATGACAAGTGTCAAGTAGATTGTCATATTGTCATGTCAGTTTGAAATTTTGATGTGTACGATGTTTTTATCGTGTTTATTTGTTGATATCATTGCTTTTAAATATCGAAACGTTGTTACTGGTATCTCATTGTCCACCCATTATCTTTCAGGTTGCGATCTCTTCTCACTAGCCAATCAAATAAAAGTGGAAAAAACCGACTGCACATTTTCACTTAGTGCAAATTCAGCTTCAGACAAGACTGACAAGAGCGTGTTGGCGACATCTGTACATATTGTACGGAAACCTCCAAAAGCTCCATTATCCACCAAAAATCAAGCAATCCAGATTTCGCCACTTTCATCCCAAACTTCTACAGGTATAAGTAAACACACCAGGGTTTTCAGGCATCTTACGTATCCGGAATGAAAAACAAATGGTTTTCAAACCAATTTTTTTTTACCACCATGTATCAAAAATACCGATTATGAATTATTTCGATTCATTCAATTCATGGGGGCTAGTTGATGAATGATCTATTACACAATCCATAGAGGTTGTAAATAACGAATTGAAATTAATTTTTTGTTCTCCCTGTTGTGAGGTTCAAACCAAATAGTTGTAAAGGATATTGGACACAAACGACATCCTATCACCACTCTGGCATGATATCCTTAGAGGAAAAGCCATCTGTATCACTACTTTTGTTCGGATTTGGAGGTCGTCGTTTTTTGGAATTTCTTCCTGACGTTTTGCTGGCGCGAGTGGCTAGCCTTTGAAGAAGCTATGAATGGTGTGGTTTCCCGCGAAAACCTAAAATCGGTTTATCAAATATCACTCACTCTTCACTCAACGAATGTTTGTCAACAAATACTGCACTTTTTAAAACACGCTGCCTTCTGAAATCAGCCCCTATTCAGCGTTGCCTCTTCTTCAGAAATTGAAAGACGCTTGGAAATCGACGGTCCGAAAGTAATATATACCTTTCAATGAATATTCAGAAATGCTCCTTGCGTCGCTGGCGGCAATCCTGATGAACTAATAATATACAAAAGTATTCGAAAAATTTGCACAACTATCAAGAAGGCGTCCAACGAATTTTCAAATATGTGAACTACTCTGGTGCTCTGAGTTCAGATTCAACACAGTTTCTTCAGAGCGTCCATATATGGACGCTCTGTTGGAGCCGGACGCTTGGAAGATAGTAATTTGTTAATGTACGGACGCTCGGTAGATAGTGGTATGCTTATATATATATATATATATATATATATATATATATATATATATATATATATATATATATATATATATATATATATATATATATATATATATATATATATATATATATATATATATATATATATATATATATATATATATATTATATATATATATATATATATATATATATATATATATATATATATATATATATATATATATATATGTTCGGCTAGGCTTCCGCGGTTAGAAATGTGCTGGCTGGAACTTCCGGTTGATCCGCGTCTGGAATGATTTTCTTGTCAACAATATATACATATATATATATATATATATATATATATACACATATATGCTGGCTGGAACTTCCGGTTGATCCGCGTCTGGAAAGATTTACTTGTCTACGTTTCGGCTCCCATCTCGGAGCCATTTTCAAGACTGAGTGACCTTGCGTCTAGGTCTGAGTTGTCTCACTAGCTGGCTATCATCACTGGAGATCTCGATCTCCAGTGATGATAGCCAGTTGGGGTAGATTAGAATTCTGCCCTGTTACACTTGCATAGATATCAATATCGATTTTAAATTTTTTCAGATTGTGGTAGGTTACCCTAACCTAACAAACTACAAATATAAAGTTCAACCACAGAAAAATGATAATTGTCAAGGAGTCTCACATATACAATACACTGAAAATTTATAATTACTTACCACTAATCTCAAAGGAAATTGAATCATAAGGATTGTTTTAAAAACATGTTAAAGAACTGCTATTTATTCGTCCATTCGACAATATGGAGAAATGTTTTCTGTAATGAGCCTCTTTGTTGCCATCAAAATACGCTTGTCTCCTCATGTTTTTAATATGTATACCACTTGTGTGTTATGTTTCCTAGGTCACTTGAAAATTTATACCACGAGGCCCTCAGGCCTTTCTCGCGTGACTTATTTTCAAGATAACACACAAGTACCATAAATAACTATTTCATCATGTGGATGTACCTACTAGCTAGCACTTGGCTTGTACATTTCATTCACACACATTTTATTATTAATAAGACTGTATGAGTAGCATTTTATTGGTTTTAACATTTTGACTTGTTTTTACAACAACTTTTTCGATAAGAACTGTTTCATCTGACATAAAAATATATTTGATTGATTAGATTGACTTTCAAACAGTAAATTGTTACTTTATTTTTATTTAAAATAATGAATATTTGTATGCACAAGCTTTCAGTTAAAGCTAATGTTAAAAAATATTATTCACACTAATACAAGTTTGATTTGGGAATATATAGTTTCAAGTACAAACTACAACTTCATCACCCTCTCACAAATTTCAACGATTTTACAAAGAAACAAGACTACTTAACTTGTTTCAAGGGGGATTTCCTTTTCCCGCAACTTAAAAACTGCTTCTATGAATGGAGTGTCTACTACAGTTCAATTAAATTTCATAACAGACTCCTGAACTACACGAAAGACAGAAGTAGCATGATTGAAACAGAGCCATATACACTATTCGAATTCCCACAAAGCTATTTGTCAACATGATTGTTTTTTTGGTGTCGTGCAATTGTTAAATTTTGTTTTAATTGTTGGTCGATTCGTTTTCACTCTTGAAATAAGCATTTTAGCATTACTATTTTTATATGATTCTAGGATTGGAACATTTTTTTACTTACATTCCACATCCTTTAGCATTCCTTGCAATTCCAGCTTAATATCAGTCAGTCTGCTACGAGTTCTCACGTAAATGGTATGCACCAGCAACCTTTCCATTGACAAAACTTCGGATCTAATGGCTCTGTCGGCAATTTCGCTCTCCTGAAATTCTCTAGGTGAAATAGATGTTCTTGATTTCATGCTAGTACTGACCTTATTGCCCAAGGACGGTATGTGGACGACGGCCAAAGGCCTAGCTGGGTCGTGAACGTCCACTTGAACCGATAGTCTATAACCCAGTTCAGATCTCAGATCCTTATTCGACATTTCTTTACCTTTGCTGGTCAATTCTCTGAAAAATTTCGTAAAAGCAGTGAATTTTCTATCTTTGACACAATGTTTGAATGGAATTTCCACCCAAATCAATCAAAAAGAACTAAAGATCAAATTAGTATGGCACAGAACAAAAACAAATTACACAAACAAATGAATACATTTTTATTGGAAAGAAATTCTTTCAAATATACACATTTGAATAAAACTATAGCATAAATAAATAATCATATGTATAATAAAAACTGAAATGCATTGAAATCAATGGCAAATCATCAGACCACACTCCCCAGGAACTCTTTCAAACTGTATTTTTTTACCAGACCATTTCTATATAAGTAACTTGTTACAAGGGAAAATAAAGATTATTATTACTATCAAGCTATAACATTCTTTATTTATCAGTGCCTCTTAGTAAGATGAACATGTGCTAAATTTAAATTTTTGACACCTTGTGGTAATAATATTTCTTGATTATTGATGTTTTTTTTGGGGTGGTTAATAAGTGTCTGGTTCACGTGTTTTATCCATGAATGGAATTTTTCTGATTAAGAATAATCTTTTTTTCTTTTTCTGTTGTTGAATAATATTGACTCTTGGTACTCATTGGAAAATCATACTAAAATATAATTCTCCTCATCTGACATAACTTTTAATCCAGAGGAAAATTTGATTATTCAGGTATGAACTTGACAATGCCCAATGAATACAAAACTAATTTCAAAGGTACAAGTAGTTACACATTTCTACTGGTTGCATTAAATTTTGCAATTGATAGTTTTGTTAAGAGATATTTCAAAATTTGAAAGAATGATGTTCAGTAAAAAATGTGAAATTTAAAAAATCAAACTCACCTCCAGTATGATACTGTCAAACATTTTCCTGGGATATATTCATCCACATGGATGTGGTCATCTAGTCTATCCCTCATAAGTCTCAGGGTCTGCGTATAGAGCACTTCTAATTGAAGAGACTGACAAAAATGATGCAGGCAGTTGTACACCTCTGTCAGTGGCTGAGGATTGTCCACCAGACGTGTCTGAATGAGTTGGTGGATGTATTGCACTTGTAAGGAGTGGACTAGAGCTTTTCCATCTGAAAAAATTGTCAACTCATAATCAAATAATCGATAAATTGACAATATACATGAAATGTTATTTTGAATGCTAACTTACCTCCAGTCTCTTTGTCTTCAACCAGAATGTCAATTTCTAATAGTCTCCATGGAATATTAGGACCATCCCCCATTACTGTTAAAGCAACTTCAAATTCGTGTTGAACTCGAAATGTTACTCTTCCGTTTTCAATCTGAAATAATTCATAATATATCACATTGATAAAAAACATAAAGCATACATTATTACTTTGGAGTATCAAATAATGTAAAAAGGAGAACAGAGAAATATTTCAATACTCTTCTGGTATCAAGGTTTTGAAAATATTCTGAACCAAATTCAATAAAATACCTTCAAATTCTTCATCTGAGGCAACAGATTTCCTGTGACTAGTCTGTGCTGTATGACCTGGTTCAATCTGAGCAGAGTATTTCTCTTCTCGCTTGGGGTTATGGGATCAGGAGGTACTATCTTTTCACGAATACAAGCTGGTAGTCGACCATAAGTACCAGTTGTAAGTACTTCTACTGCCGCAGGGATGTGGAAATTAGGTAGACGAGCTTGCACCAAGGTTTCTCTTGCCATCCTAGCCAGCATATCGGCAGTCTCAACAAATAGAAGGGATTGTTTGTCCAAAAAATTCATTATTCTCTGAAAAAAAAAACAAAAATCATTTCAAGAGCTTTATGTTGTATATATATTCAACAAAGATTTATGGTTTATCTCCCAAATACTCACAGCTGACTTTTCTACTTTAGACGCACTATTAGCCCATTTTACAAGCGCCAAAAGTCTTACAAATAATTGTCTTGTCCTTGTAGAGAAATTGTAAATTTCTATCTTGCGTTCCATATCTGTCTTACGTGGTAATCTGAAGAACAATAAATTTCAATACTGAATCAATTGCTGCTACAACAGACATCGAATGAAAAATACAGATCGAATTTATTTCACACTTACAATTCAGCAAGCACAGTGAGTTCATGGTATGTTCTTTGTACAATGAAATCAATCAGCACTGCGAGAGACATCATCCCTCCTCTGTTTCCTTCCTGAGGTCCAGCAAGGCTGGTTTGGGCTACAGTATTCGCGACCGGGGTTTGCAGCCCCTCCAGTGGAACAGGGGCCATCGTACCTAAATTCTCCGTTTCTCGGGGAAAGTCACAGAATTCTCACTAGCGATCTGTTCATTCACATCTTCTGGAATGATATAAAACTTCTGGAAGTCTCCAAATCACCAGAATATATATTTTCACTCAAAAATGGCCTATTTATCTAGTCGAAATGAAATATGAAATCAAAACTCAAAACATTCGACTGTAGTCCGTCGACTGACATTTGACTTTGACATATTTGTTAAGTTGACTTCTTCTTTTTACGTCAATGACCTCAGTAACTAAGGCTATCCGGCCAGCTGGTAACGAACGTTGCTGTTAAGGTGAATTCAGACAGATCCGATATCCAACGTCCGATTCGTATTCGTATCATCGGACAAAATGGGCGATTCACATAGACCCGATTGTTATTCAGATACGAAATTCCGGAGTTTATCGTTCTGTGTGATCAAGAAACATGATATTCGCAAAATTCCATTGGCGAGGTTTCGCCTTTCGGCAATATGGCCATCACGAATATTCACAAACAACAGTAACCTAATATTTTTATTGTTGATTATTTTTTTCGATGATCGAGTGAGATCGTAGCAAATGTGCTTCATCTGAATATTTCCATCGTATGTTAAAAATCTCATATGAAGCGGGACTTTTCGATCAATTACAGCGATAAATTCCCGGCGGGACATTTTCGGGCTGGTAAATACCCGGTAGGTATCGAAAAATACCCGCTCGGTCCGTGTATCTATAGTAACGATTGTTAAAATGTACATTTGTCATTTTGACAGGCATAAATACTGAATTTTAAAGTTGTTTTAACTCCGGAAATATTCTACCGAATTACACTCGTGCATCAAAATAAACCTGATAATTTTCCATTCAAGCATGTTGTCAGTAAAAAAAATGCATTCGGTTATTTTCATATTTTGATAAAAGAGCCCTCCTCCTTCGGAGACAGGCTCTTTCGACAAAATATGAAAATGAGCTCATGCAGTTTTTGGACAACATGCTTTCATGGAAAATTATCGGTAATTTTGAAGCCCTTGTGTAATTACTCCCGATAATATGCATCCTTTTAAGGAAACAAAATTGTCTTTCGGCCAGGTACAGTAAACAAAAATGTCGAGTGTTTCGTATTTAACCATCGTGCCTTTTCAGGGTGTAATGAATTGAATAATATTTGATGAGTGAAGATTATTTCCCATATTTGAAGTAAACTGAGCCTTAAGATCTTTACGTAGTCAAAAGAGAAGAGGTGCAAAATATCATAATGAAGCCATTCATCAGTTAAATCATATGTCCTTAACTAGTACTCCCACAACGTAGACTTGGCAGAAGAGTGAGTACAATGGCAGTGATGAATTAACAATTTTTTGTGAAATCAAGTGGTACCTATCAGATAAGATAGGTACCAAGGGCAAAGTGAAAATGTTTTCATTGGAGGTCGACAAGCTTATTACTTGACCAAGATAACGAGATGGCCAAGGTGCTCATAATGATTTATGGTTCAATTTGAATACAGATGAGTGTTGCGGTGCGTATCATTTGCATTGGAAGGGAATACCTATTTCGCAAATAGTATTTGGAAGGGAGATTATATCCAATAAGGAGATACGAGAACATCCCGACTACTATTTTATAGGAATGTACTGGACATATTTGAGGATTGTAGAAATGAAAATTCCGTAATATGGAATGTTATCAGGAGTGGCAATAGATATTATTGAAATAAAGTTTTACAATTATTATACCGAGCCGATTTTGATATTGAATTGTTCTATGTTGATCATTGTATATATTTTATAGTCTAAACACAGTATATACGTTTGCTCTGGTGAAAATAATCCATGCTGAATTCGATGGTCATTTGCAGGCACAATTCATACCCCCTGGGGCGTAATGGTTAGTCATATAACTATATACAAGCTACTTAAGAAATAGAGTTTGATACAGACCATCAGTGGCGGATCCACGAGGGGGGTTTTCGGGTCCGGACCCCCCCCCCATTGGGAAAATTAGAGATTTTTTTTTCAATTTTTATCGGCTCCTAATTTCCAAATTTTGTTAGGGAACGAAAAAATATCACATGTGCAAGACAAAAAAATAAAATAGAATAAATTTTTTTGCTTTAAAATTGAAGAACTTTAATAATTATTATTACATTCCATTGAAAACTGAAGAGCAGGCTACATTTAAACATTACTAAATTTCCATTTTTTAACAACCAATTTCATCAATTTTTTCAATTCAATAATCCTCCAATTCCTAAAAAAAAATAATTCTTAAGAATTAAAAATAGTACAAACAAGATCTGGATTGAATGTTACCCGAACAAACAAACAAATTTCGCTTGAAATTTTTGGACTCACCGATTGTTCTTTCCTTTTTTTTCTGGTTCAGTCGGTTCAGACGCTGAATCAAGCCGAGTAAAATATGTTGTAGGTTCAAAATAAAATGCTTTTTTTTTAAATATCAAATTGCAATTTTTCTTGATGACACTTCAAAGAAAATTGACACTTGTCAGGCTTATCGAGGAAAAGTTTGAGAAATTTCTGACAGTGCTGCCATTGGATCCTTTTTGGCGCAGTATTTGAAAAATTAGACTTGTTACATTTGTGATGAGTATTGTGTATGCCGGTAACGATTTGAATATACTATGTATGAGTAGAATATGCTGTTGATTAGGTTAAATCAACTCGATTCGATTTAAAAAAATTAAAGTTTCGAACCTACTTTACCTCCTGGCTACACCTTCAAATTTTGCTCATGTCAATCTCTTTCACCTTTTTTTTTATCTCGACTAGTTTTTGCTATATGTTAGCTCATAATATATATGTATATACCCAGCCAACACATCTGTGACATGACATCCCTGCGATGTCACTATCAAGTAACACTGAGACATTACTTTTGTTAGGTCGCTGCGATGTACACATTTGGCATGTAACTATTGCGATATCGAGTTGATGTGATATTTGTGACATCCAGTAGATATCGCTCTTATGATGTCCAGTAGATGTCGCTCTTATGATGTCCAGTGTATATAATTCTGGTAATATCCATGAAATATCAATGATACAGAATACAGGCCTGCCAATATTTCTGGATAGATTTCAGAATATATCCCACATATTAAAGGCAGAAAGTACGTCGCAGATTGATAGCGAAATAAATCGCAGAGTCATCGCATATCTTGTCGCAATTACGTCGCAGATTGATAGCGAAATAAATCGCAGAGTCATCGCACATCTTGTCGCAATTACGTCGCAAAATTGATCTCAATTTTGTCACAAAATTTGTCGCAACTTTGTCACAATTTCGTCACAGGCGATGTCGCCTGAGTGTGACATCGCGACATGTGAGCGACGTAAATGCAAGTTCCCTGCGACAAGTTTTGGGACGTCACACGCCTCGTCGTGATATCGCAGGGACGTCTCTGCGATGTAACTGTGTTGGGTTGGGTATACATGTATACATATATACATATATTTGCAGCCTGTATATATCGTACCATAGTCGTATATATGACTGAGAATATTCATATATGTATACTGGTTTCTGTGTGTATATATATATATATATCGAGAGTCTTTGCTTTGCTCTTGCTCTGGTCTGCTTCGTAAAGGGAAGTGATTGACGAGGACGGTATGGACAGATATTCGTCTCACAATTCTTGATAATGAATTCAAAATGGAATTCGAAACGTCGAACAAATTAGAAGATACTTAACGGATAAAAACCCAGAAAAATTCATCTTGCTTATATATATATATATATATATAAATTTTGAGTTATAGACCCCCCCCTTGACCTGATCCTGGATCCGCCAGACCATAAAGAGAAATAGTATCTTTTGAAACATTCAAATTAGTGCTGAAGTAATCTATCATATGGCTCAATATCGCAGAATTTTCGTAAAAGTTGTTTTTTGAAATGCTGATTGAAAGCTGCTGTTGAATAATTGAAACAATTTGATGCAAGAATAAAGTACCCCTCTATATGATACATGAGGTTAGGTAGAATCCATTGCATTTACAGTGCAGTAATTACGGGTACCTACTTCTTAAATTTTTCAAAGAAATGTGGAAGTGAAAATGAAAATACATTCATATTAGAGAATCCATAACAGACATAACTAGAGTACAAAGGAGTTCCATGTGCTTCGCACAACTCAATGTTTCATCAAGGAAGATACCTACACTTCATATAACTAGATAATGATATTTGATGATCCATAGTGATACTATAAAATTTATCTAACATCGATTGGCACGAAAACAACGAATATTTAAAATGAAGAGATGCCGCCTTTTTTCAAATATGTTCTTATATTTGAGATCACATAGTTCTTATTAGTGATTTAAAAATGAGAAAATCTTCCTACTCGCCACCCTGTAGCTACTACTACGTTGAGCAATATTTGAGGAAAGTTTCCGCAGACTTCTCAAACAGATATATTTTTCATTATGATGGGAGTTGTATATTCTGTAATAAATTGTAAAATATCCTATTTCTGTATCCTTTTTCTTCATTTTGAAATAAACAAAAATTATATTCAAGACAGTTTAAAATCTGCGATGTATCCAAATTTTTATAAAATTCTCCTGGTTTTCACCACTTTGTAGAGTCTAGTGTGATACTTGATACTGTTTTATTCGGTAATCCCCGATCAACGTTCACTACAAACCGCCACAACGTCAAGTTCCTTTTAGAATATATGTGTCCTTTGAGTTACGTGGGTAAATTTATCGGACAAAGTTAAATTTAATTCATCTCTATCCGATGTCGGATAGCAGAACAACATTTCAGTCAGATGATTCCCGCTAAAAATAATGCACCGATCAGAACATCGTTAGTAATGGGCATTGTGGGCATTGCATTTGACAGAATGCATTTTCTCCATTCAACATCGGAAAAAGTTAAAACTTTCGGGTGAATTCTTCCCGCCGAATGAAAATTCAAATTTAGACCAATCAGAAAGCTGTCGGATTTCGGATCTGTCTGAATTCACCCTTAGAAGTAGAACCAAATGTGGGCCTGGGACGGGCCCATTCACATTTGGGTTAAAATTACTATCCAGGAACTCAATCACTGCAAGCTAAAAATAATCCAGTTATATCATACAGACGAAAACAATAGTTGCCCATGCACTACGAAAGCATCGCACCAGCGAATCCAGCCTTTAAGTGCTGTAAGCTGTATTCAGACAGATCCGAAATCCGAACGTACGACTATCCGATCCCATATAAATTTAGACCAATCGGAAAGCTATCGGTTCGTCGTACGATCGGATTTGTCTGAATCCAGCCTTAGACGCGGCCAATGGGATGTGTGTGCAGAACTGCGATAGATCAAGAGCGAAAATGTCAGCTCTCGAAAATCTGATCTCCACTTCGGATTCAACGAACTCACCTGTGAAGTTCAATCGCAATCATAAAAGGCGCCTCGTCCGTAGATATCACTCGGTAGCGGTGGTCGGTATGCTTTTAGCTTTCATCAAACTTTATTTTGTTTGAAGTTGGAAAACGGCAGGAGTAGGGGCTGGTACCGTATAATTGGGGAGATATAATTTGTGTGTACTTTGTATATGAAAATCTTGGAGATAGAAGTTATAAAGACAGGTCTGACAAAAAAAAAAATTATTATCTTGTTAACAATGGCAAACTATCTTTATATACCTAGTTAAAATACGTTTTCTTTGAGTTATTTAAATTAATATCATCATGAGTTGAATCAAAATCCATGTTCAAACAAATGATATAATTCATATTTTACAGTTTATAAATAAAAAATAGCTGTATGTCACATTGCTTCAGTCATTGCTGTTACTGTGGAGGATCTTAAATGAACCACAGACATTTTTTTTATCACAAATATTATTTTTGTCATTGTGATAAATTGAATTACAGTAACAATTCCTGTAAGTACTCTTCCATTTCATCTTCCCTTGACTTTGTTTCAACAGGCTTGTGATTTTCCCAAGGTGAATCATCAGGAATACAGGCAACTGGCTCTGAATTATCTTCAATAATTTCTTCAGAATTGTCAACTTCCGCAGAGGTAAGAGTTCTGCTACTTGTACTAGAACTGTCCTCGAAACTATCACTTCTAGGTTTGTCTTCTTTTGTGTATGTCTTTTTCTTCTTCAGTCGTTTCACTTCTCTCTTTTTACTGTGGTAGTTGAGTTTCTTCGAACAATTTGCACATAATCCTAAGAAAATGAATGCATATATCAAAGAAAATTACTTGAATAATTCATAGATTACTGACTTACTGATTTTCACAAGAGCATTCTTCTTTTCGCCTTGTTCGACATATCCAAAATTCACCTCCCAAGTTCTTAAGCCATCCTCTTCTGAACACTTTTTATTGCCACACTTGAACTGCCCCTTGCCGCTTATAACTTCTTTCTCCACTCTCCACCTCAGTGCTACCTTGTTCTCTTTGTAAAGAGTCAAGTCTGCGATGCAATATTCCTTAAAGAGCTTGTCGTAGTACCTTTTGGCGAACTGCTGTTCCCAAGAGTCTGCGGAATCGTCATCGTCCCAGAGGAATTTTTGGTTGTCTTTTATTACGTGGAAATCATTTCTGTCTTTAGAAGCATCGCGTTTCAGTAACTTTGTATCCCCAGATCGTCTCAAAACATATTCGTTTATGAGCAGTTTGTGCATGTCGTAGGGGTTCAGATAGCGCATTTGAGACCGTAGAGTGGTCATCTTTCGAAACTGGAAAACCAAACACTTCTGTGAAAATATACAATCAAGAAATATTTTTACTTATTAACAAAAATATGACAGCTTTTCTATTTTCTAACCTCTAGCAGCTCAGTTTAATTTTTTGTTCTCTTCTTCCTTCTTCCTCTGCTTTATCCTTTACTGTGGCTGTATTCGCTGTATTCTCTGAGCTTTGGTTTTTAGATATTTGCTGCAGAATCTGACGTCTGGTGAATAACATGATAGGCGAAAACCATCAACCGCTAGATGGCGTCGCTAAATCCAAGATGGCTTCACTTTAGGGTGAACAACAAATTTTGGCCATTTGAAGTAATGGTACTATTAGTTCATGTTTTGCATTCTTGAGGACTTGTTGAGTGATAATTACTGTTTAAACGTCTTCAGTTGCTTTGTGATCCAATCAAATTAACTGTTCAAGAGCCCAAAATGACGATTTTTGCCTACCCGAAAAGTAGCTGTGGATTCCGGCAGACACATGTGTCCTTATTATCCCCTAGAGTTTGAGCCAGATTCTGTCCGTGCGTTTAGCAACAATTAGCG
>JAVJAQ010004230.1:445065-568010 GCA_032362365.1 Zygogramma bicolorata | reverse complement strand
ATTCATTTTGCTCTTCTACTGACACATGATTCGCATGCAATAGAATAAAAATAAAATATGGAAAGTACTTCTACAGAATTCGGTGAAATGGAGTTTCTCCCAAGAACACTAACCAATGAACCGATCAGAACTATGTGAGTACAGAGATCCCACACCTCTCTTTAGAATCAACAGAAACCATTCTCACAGGTTTAACAATCTCGGACCTTACTAACTCTCTATTTTTCCAGATTATGTTGCGAATGCGGAATCTCTATAGAGCCCAATCCCGCCAACATGTGCGTGACTTGCCTACGAGCCAAAGTCGATATTACAGAAGGCATTCCGAAACAGGCCACCCTACATTTCTGTCGAGGATGCGAGAGATATCATCACCCGCCGAACGAATGGTTGCATTGCGCCCTGGAATCCAGAGAGTTGCTGTCTCTCTGTCTCAAGAAGCTCAAGGCGCTCAACAGAGTCAAGCTCATCGATGCCTCGTTTGTTTGGACTGAACCACATTCTAAAAGGATAAAGGTATGAAAAAGAGCTGTGGAAAGCCAGAGAATGCCACAGAAGTCATTTGTTGTCTTTGGTAAGATTGCCTTTCAGTGGATTATTACAGCTTTGGAGAAATTCTCCATCACTTCATTCGAACTCTTTGAAATCAATAGAAAACAATTTGATCAATTTTCGCGGACGATACCACAATTTTGTGGCATAGTAAATTGGCATGTAGCCTGCATGAGATGATATCTAGAGATATAAAAATCATTAAATCCTGGTGTGATTCAAACCTTCTAACATTTAATATAAAAAAAACGAATATAATTCCATTCAAATGCTTACTAGACGATTTGCCTATGCAAAATGAAACTATTGTTAGTAAAGATTGTACTAAGTTTTTAGGACTGCATATCGACAAAGATCTGAAATTTGAAAATCACATCAAATTTCTGAAAGGCAAGGTATGCATTGAGAATCATTTCCAGAGAACTTGGAACTTCAATAGCAAAAACAGCATACCATGCTCTCATAGAGTCACAATTGAGGTATGGCATTCCTTTTTGGGGGGTATGTAGCTCTAGTTTATTACAATCAGTTTTGAAATAACAAAAAAGAGCTATCAGATATATGTAGAAGATGAAACCACGTGACTCATGTAAACAGATATTCAAAGATAGTAAAATTTTGACAGTTATAGCTCTTTTTATCTTAGAAACTGTTTGTCTTGTGAAAAAACATATATTAAGATTTGAGAACACCCCTTCTTATTACGACACCCGTCTAAGCAGAAAAAATAGTTTAAAACTGCCCCTGCCCTCCTCTGAACTGATCATTTTTTTATAATGGGTTGAAAATGTATAATCACTTACCAGAGAATATCAAGGAAACCAATCAGAATATTGTCTACTTCAGATAAAACATTTATTGATGAGCAGACCCTATTATAGTTTGCATGAATTTTACGACGATCGCTTCTGAAGTGAAGTATTTTATCTTGTATATATTTTATGTTGTATATATGTTATTTTGTTTATATGTTTATAAAAGCAATTTTAAAGTGTTCGTGTATGGAACCTGTATGCCACGTATATGTGTTTGTAAAAGATGTCTGTGTTTTAGATTCAATCTTCAGACAATAAAGTATATTTATTATTATTATTTTCAATTAGAAGGCAAGTTTAGTGGATGCATAATGTAATGGATGATGCCCAACTCGAATTAAGGAAAATCACATCTATCAGCTGAGAAGTGGCACTTCTAATACTTTATTATTTCTTAAGTATGTAGAATAAATATTATTCAAGTGATCAAAGTAAATTTTTTCAACTGGAGGATGTAGTTCTTTGTTATTTTGATTTATGCATTTTGCACTATTTGTTCAGTAAACTGCCCTATATTTGCAGCACAACAATGAATTTTTGTTTCGTTCTAACTTGATCATTTATATCTTCATGATGTAGAAAAAACATAAGTGGGCTTGAAAATATTCAAACTATTTTTTGAAGTTGAAGTTCAAAACATTGAATAAATTTGAGCCATTTAGCGCGCGCTTTAGATGATGTCTGTCATGGTATTTAAACACGTTAATACATTTTTATAACTTTTATTTGTTAGCCTCTCGAATGCCACAATACACGATACCCATATACATGAACATTGATCTCCTGTCATGAGTCACAGAACACCTTCCCATGCCCAAGACAATCTTTACTTACATCTAAGACAGGGTTGCCAACAATCATAATTCAAATACCTGACATCTCCCTTTTTTTTTTTTATACAAAACAACAGCTGATCATTTCCTAACATAATCCGACAAATAAGAGGGATTCTTAATGACCCTTCCAGATCTCTTGGGAAACACGTTCATTATCTACTACTCTAGATTGCCCAGACATTAAAAAACTATTATGTGATGTAACATTGACAGTTTCATTTTCATTTGCAACAACACTATTAGTATCATTTTTATTTGATGAAACATCATTATTCAAAACATTTTCAGCACTTGTATTTTGTTCATCGTTAATTACATTTCCAGGATCCATTTTAATAGTTTCAGCGGGTGAAGCTTTGTAAAGATTGAATCTATTTCTCTGAATTGTTCTTCCTGTAGGTAGTAAAACATTATAAGACCTTGGCCGTTGACCTTCACTAACAACTTTACAAGGAGTTCTATTATGAACACTATCTCCAAGATATACAACTTCACCTGGGTTGAAATTACCTAAATTGGATTTTTTGTTCTTATCATGAAAATATTTATACTTTCTCTGTTTCATTTCTAAATGAGATCTAACATCTGCCTGATTAGTTTTACCAACAAATGTCTCTTGGGTTGGTAGGAAAGCATTTATGCTGTGACCAAACATTAAATCCGAAGGGGATTTGTTCAACAGCGAATCAATGGGAGTATTTCTATATTCCATGAGTGCTATATAAGGATCTCTACCACTATCATCTGCTTTCCTCAATAACTGTTTGCAAGTCTGAACATATCTCTCTACCATCCCATTAGACTTTGGGTAATATGGACTTGACGTGACGTGCTTGAACTTCCATTTGCTTGCAAACTCTTTGAATTTGTAATTGTTGAACTGTGGTCCATTATCAGTATTTACTATTTTAGGTATCCCATACCTTGCAAAATTAGACTTAAGAGAAGTGATAACACTGTCAGTATTTTCGGAAAGAAGTTCCTTAAATTCAACATATTCACTGTAATAATCAACTAACAATAAAAACGCTTTACCTTTGAAATAAAATATATCAGTACCTATTTCTTCCCAGGGACCATTTGGGAGTTCACGAAGCAATAAACTTTCATGTTGATGTGTTTTTTGAAATTTCAAACATGTCACACAGTTCTTTATAACATCTTCTATTTCCTTAATCATGTGTGGCCAATAAAGTACTTTTTTAGCTCGTGTTTTACATTTTTCAAGCCCTAAATGATTATAGTGTATAAGCATCAACATCTCTTTACGAAGTACTTTTGGAACCACCACAGTTTCATTTCTAAATAATAGACCATTGGTGGTAAACAACTCATGTTTTAAAGAATGATAAAATTTTAAATTATTAGGAATTAGGTGCTTTTCAGGCCATCCTTCCTGAACATATTTAATGAGTAAGGTCATATCCGAATCGTTTTGTGTTGCTTCTTTGAGTAATTCCAACTTTGAATCAGAAAATGATAGATTTTCCATGATCATACAAACATGCACTTGAACTTCTTGATCTATATCAGTTGAATCATCATTCGTTTTAATATAAGCACGCGACAATGCATCAGCAATCAAAAGTTCTTTGCCTGCTTTGTAACGAACTTCAATATCATATGGTTGCAAACGTAACCTCAATCTTTGTAATCTGAGAGGTGTGTCGCAGAGTGATTTTTTGAAAATACTTTCAAGAGGCTTATGATCGCTTTCTACAATAACTGACTTACCATATATGTATTGATGAAATCTTTCACAACCATGAACTATGGCAAGTAATTCTTTTTCAATCTGTGCCCACATTTTCTGATTCAGAGTAAGTGCTTTTGAAGCATATGCAACTGGCAAGTTATTTTGCAGTAAAACTGCACCTAATCCTACACTACTACTATCAACAGACAATACAATTGGTTTTTTTGAATCGTAGAATTGTAGTACAGGAGTATGTGTTAACAAATCTTTCAGTTTTTTGAAATCACACATGTGATTTTCTGACCAAACAAACTCTACATTATTTTTTAACAACTGTCTCATAGAATCGGTTATACAAGAAATATTTGACAAAAACTTACTAACATAAGTAACCATACCTAACATGGTCTGAAGTTCTTTTTTATTCTTTGGTTGGTCCATAAGCATAATTGCACTCATCTTCTGGGGATCTGGTTTAAGACCTTCCTTGCTAAATATGTGACCAACATACCTCTTCTTTTCCAAACTCACACTTCTTCTCATTGAATCGTACATTAGCTTTTCTTGCACGATTTAAAACATTCTTCAACCTGTCATCATGTTGCCTTTGACTAGCCCCCCATACAATTACGTCATCGATATACACCTCTACTCCAGGCAATCCCTCGAATATCTCCTTAAAAGTTCGGATGGAATACCTCAGGTGCTGAACAAAGACCTTAGGGAACTCGTAGATAGCAATATCTTCCAAAACTTCCAGCGTTAAAGGTTGTTAATAGCTGACTCGTTGTTGACAATTTTATCTGATAGAATCCTTTATAGCCATCGAGTATAGAAAATATTTTTGCACCAGCCATTTTTGATGCTAGTTCTTCAAAGGTAGGCAGTTGAAATCTCTCTCTTACTATAGCTTTGTTAAGATTTTGGGGGTCTAAACAAAGTCTCAGAGAATTATCTGGCTTTTTCACAACCACAAGGGAACTCACCCATTCTGTAGGCTCGGTAACTTTTCTAATAATTTTCAGTTCTTCCATTCTTTGCAGCTCTATTTTCACCTTATCCTGTATACTGATCGGAATTTTACGTGGTGCTTCCACGACTGGATTATAATTTTCCTTCAGTTTAATGTGATAAATTGTCTCTAGTTCTCCTATTCCGCTAAACAAATCTGCATTATTTTTTAAGTTTGGATATTTTTCGATACTTTCGACTTTCTTCAGCAAATTTAGTGATTCTATACCAGGTAATCCCATAATGCATGGTGCTTCAAAGTTGACTATTTGGAAGTCTATATCCACTGTTTTGTCTTCGAGTTCGCATTCCAGGGTAGTTTCACCATATACACTTATAATTGATCCATTATAGTTTTTTAGTTTAGTTTTAGATTGCCTTATTGGGGCTGACAAATCTGTAGCAGTTTGTTTATTTATTATATTAACTTGAGCTCCTGTGTCTAGTTTGAAAGAAATATTTTTGCCATTTATCATTAAATTTTTGAACCACTCTTTGTTTGATCCAACAATATTTACTTTTAGTTTTTCTGTTTGTATTTCACCGACAAACAAAGATTCTTCCTCTTGATCACCATATTCTTCATACTCTTCTTGCTGGACCACATTCATTTTTCTTTGTCTGCACATCTTTTCAAAGTGATTATAACGCTTGCATTTTCCTGAATGCAGGACATTTCCTTGGTTCATGTTTGGTACCACAAAAGCTGCAATTATTATCAGTACCTCTAACGGATTTTGTTTTATACTGTTTATTCTGCTGTGATCGGTTTGCATTTTGTGAGGTATTTTGTTTATTTTCCCTGACAAAATTCACACTAGCATTTTCTTCAAAGAGTAGTTGTCTAGTCTGTACTTCTGCAAGTTCAGATGCTTTACATATATTTATGCATTTTTGCAAATCTAAGTTGGGTTCTCGTAGGAGTCTGTCCTTGATTTTTCTATCATTAACTCCACAAATTATTCTATCTCGAATAAGACTGTCCTTCAGGTCACCAAAGTTACAATCTTGGCTTAGCCTTTTTAAATCCGTGACAAATGAATCAATAGGCTCCCCATCTTTTTGGTTTCTGGTATTGAACACATGTCTGTTGATGGTTTCATTTGAAGTGGGTATGAAGTAGTCCTTGAATTTGTCTAAGATTATAAGGTAATCTTTTCTTTCTGTTGCAGATATTTCCAGAGTATTGTATATTTCTAGTGCTTCCATTCCAATACAATGCAACAACAGAGCAACTTTTCTTTCTCCTGGAATAGTTGCATTTGTGGATGTTCCTGTGGCCTGCATATACAATTCGAATCTCTGCCTCCAACGCTTGAAATTTTCTGCCACATCTCCAGATAGTGACAACTCACTGGGTTGCTTGAGATGCTCCATTTTGTTTTATCTCCTTGTTGAACACAATAGTTCCTGCCGTTCGTCGGTCGAACACAATAGTTTCCTTTTTTCAATATTTTACCACGGTATTCTGTGATTTTACGGTTCAATTCCGCAGCGCCATGTCATGTTATTTGAACACGTTAATACATTTTTATAACTTTTATTTGTTAGCCTCTCGAATGCCACGATACACGATACCCATATACATGAACATTGATCTCCTGTCATAAGTCACAGAACACCTTCCCATGCCCAAGACAATCTTAACTTACATCTAAGACAGGGTTGCCAACAATCATAATTCAAATACCTGACAATGTCAAGTGACTTTTCCCATATTTGTTTAAGCATTCCACTTTCAATTGCTATACAGATTCTTATTTGAGTATTGTGATTGTATGATATTGAAGTGCAAAAAAACTTCAGAAATACCTCCAAAAAATTGTTTTTTTGTATTCAACTGATGCGATAGTACGAAAACAATGGTGTGAGATAATGAGAAGTGATAATGTATCTCCAAAATCGTGTTTATATTGTTGTAAAGATTATTTTAACATAAGTACTATATATATAAATATAACTTCTACCCAAGTAAACATTGAGAAAGGTCATTCAAGGTGAAGGTTGTTTTCATCAACCACAGACTAATATCGCTTTCTATTCGGTTTTAGCCCAACCTAACCTAGTTTACAAACATATATATTTACAAGGAGGACTCGAATACATCATATATTACATAATGTTCACCTCGCAGCTTTCACTCATTCGAACTCTGCGTACGTAAAATTGAGATTTGATGCAAAATATGCCATCATCATAAATGTATCTATTTTCGGTGAATTGTGCTTGAATAACAACACTTCTAGTAGATTTACTACGAATCTGGTATCACTGGAAATAGTCACAGGAATACTTGTTTTAAATAGTTTACCACTAACATAGTATGAATATCGATGCCGATAAATCCAGTGTTGTGTCTGATTTCGCATTTTGTTTCGACCAATTGTGACACGTTTTGTGAGTTTGAATTTCTCTCGCTAATTCTTTGATTTTTATATGATATTTCATGGGTTTGATTAATAACTAATGTAAAAATTACCTTTGATTATGATGTGATGATCATAAAGATTCGGGAGGGAAATATTAGAATCAAACTCGAAATTTTGAACTATTATCAGTTGACTGGAATAATAATAATAATAATAATAATAATAATAATAATAAGAACATCTTCTTTAAGAACATCGAAGACCATGGCTTGTCTGTTAAGCTGACATTTGCCTTCCTCAGGTCAGGTGAGCTGAAGTCGGAGACTGAAGGGTTCATCATGGCGTGCCAAGACGGTGTCTTCAACACTCTTGTCTATCGGAGCCGCGTGATGGGTATAGAGGTCCCTGATACTAGATGCAGGGCCTGCCGACAGGCGCCCGAGACTTTGATGCATTTGCTGTCATCTTGTGCAGTTTATGCGGTCTCGGCCTATATCCATCGCCATAACGCGGCCTTACGAGTGCTGTACTATTTTCTTCGGCACTCGTATGAAATAGACAGGACACCGGTACTGCCTTACGCTCCAGGGGATATTGAGTCCGTTGTGGAGAATGAAAGGTGTCGAATTTTTTGGAACTTTTCATTCCCCACCCTCAGGCAAATACAAGCCAATAAGCCTGATATAGTCCTCTTCGACCACCGAAGTAAGACGATATTCGTTATTGAGTTTTCGGCCCCTGCCGAAACGAATATCGTCCGAAAAGAGGAGGAAAAACGGACAAAGTACCAGGATTTACTTTACGAACTCCGCAGGCTCCACCCGGACTATTCTGTCAAGTTAGTGGTTCTGATTATAGGTGCTCTCGGTGGTTCCAGGCCAACGCTACTCTCGGAGCTCAAGATCATACCGGCATGCCGTAATGCGGCAGAGATCTTGGCCGGCCGCATGCAGAAGGCCGTTATTCTCGGTTCGTTGCGTCTGCTCAGGACTCACGATTCTCGGAGCCAGTGACCACTTACCCCGCGGTGCGGGGAGTGGTCATTGGTTAATTATACTAGCGCGTCCGCCCACTGGGTCGGAGCAGTGGGGAGTACGGACCCGACTAGATTTGTTTAGACGACAAATAATAATAATAATTTATTTCCAGGATGCACAATAGTACAAATAGAAAAAGTCATGGTGTTACAAAATACAAAATTACAAAGTACAAAATGATTCATCTCACAATGAAAAGTATTCATGCAATGTATACACGTTTTTGTCGATTAAAAACATTTTTAAATAGTGTTTAAAACTGCTTAGTGTCGGAATGTTCTTTACTTCCGTAGGAAGTTTGTTATAAATTCTCAGGCCTAAATGGAGCCACGATTTGACACAAATGTCATACTTGAAGAAAGGAGCATGGAAGTTCCTATTTTGCCTAGTATAATAGTTGTGAATGGAAGAGTTCAAAATCAAGGCATTTTTATTAGTGTAAATATGTACACAAATTTCAAAAATGTATAAACTACATAAAGTTAAAATTTCGAAACTTTTGAAGATCTCTCTGCATGACTCTCTGTTAATAACATTGGCCATGATTCGAATAATCCTTTTTTGGATAATAAAAACATTCGGTGCCTGAACTGAAGCACCCCATAAACAGATTCCATATCTCAAACGTGATTGGACCTGAGCGTAATATACTTGTACCAATTGAGGTAGAGACAGTACAGTTCTCAGATTTCTGAAAAGGTAGCAAATAGAATTTAACTTACTGATGAGGAAATTGCAATGGCGTTTCCAGTTAAGGTGCTCATCAATAAATACTCCTAAAAACTTCGTAGACTCAACATTCTCCAATAAGTTTGAGCTGATGTTTATTTCAATTTTTTTGCATATTCTTTGCCGGTTATGAAACCGTATCATATGAGTTTTGGAACTGTTGAAATACAGGGAATTTCTGTTACACCATGCTGACAGATTATCTAAATTCTCCTTACAGGACTCATACAATTTCTCATCGGTTTTTTCACTGACGATTATCGACGTGTCATCGGCATATCTTATGAAAGTTGCATTCTTTGCAATATCATTCAAATCATTGGTATAAAGTAAAAACAATATGGGCCCTAACACGGATCCTTGAGGCACTCCTATATTGATACGAGAATGTTCAGACTTTTTTTGCATAATACATGAGCTAATTCTTGTCGTAACACTAACGAATTGTTCTCTGTCAGAAATGAATGACTCGATCCAGTTAAATGCGACTCCTCGAATTCCATACGCATATAGTTTATCCAGAAGGACATCATGCTGGACGCAATCAAACGCCCTACTCAGGTCACAGAACACCCCAACTGGACATTCATCGCGCTCTATCATATACATGAGTTTGTCGAAAAACGACAGCAATGCTGCCTCATCTTCAGGTGAGGCGAAACCGGCCTAGCGTATTTCGAGCGATTTAGGGAACATACTACGCCTATGTCGTCGTAGCGGGGTACGGGGGGCGGGGGCCCCTGTAACCCCGTTGGTACTCCGCCCATGTCCGCTAACGGTCGTCGCCGACATGTCGAGACCTGCAAAAGTTCGAACGGCGAGTTCCCAGGCTCACGTGCAAGGCGGCTCTTTTGTCGGCATGTTCGTCAAAGATATCATCGAATGATTAATGGGTTTTCGGGTGAATCCCAACCGCCGAGCTGTTTACGAAAACAAACGTGATGACTCATGCGTTTTTCCGAGAATTGCAGAAGGTCATGCGTCTCACTGTCGCCTGAGACTTGCAAAACAAAATACGTGGGGAATCCCAGATGACGCAAGCGCTTTTCCGAGAAATGCAGAAGGTCATACGCGGCGTCTTTCGCTTCGGACGTGATCGGAAACGTTCGGGCGGCATCGTAGAACCGCACCCATTTCGAGCGGGAATATTTGAACTGGAAGCGTCTTTCGCTTCAGGCGGCGTTCATGACACATGTGGCGGGAATATTTGAACTGCAGGAGGTGTTTTATGACACAGGCAATGCTGTCTTAACCGCACACACAGAGGTGAAGAGTGGAGGGGGCGTAGCCATAAGGAAAATGGTTATGATCGACGATTGTCAGTGTGAAAATGTCCTCTGAAGAATATAGACGTAAATTGGAGGAATTTGGTGCGCGAGTACGAGCTGTAGCCAAAGACTTGGAGTTTTACGAAGACAAGCTAAATTGCACGAAACAACTGGAGAAGTTGGCCATATCTGCTGCATATTGGGACAAGGTGTTCGAAAGGTACACCACAACTGCAGTACCGCAATCGCCCATAGGACCTGTCAGAAGAATTCAGCCAGAAACACTCTAAAGATGGCGGCGGCGGCCAACTTATACGTCCTGCTCGTATTTGTCAGTATGGCAGGCAGATTGTACGTCAATGCTCCGAATGATGTACATGAAGCTGAAGTTTGTTTTGGAAAATGTATCGACGACGACGACGGCGCGCAATGGCAGAAAATGGAGCGAACTCATGTAAATGGAGGGCTAGAGGTGTTCTGCTCCCATCAACTACTGACCATGGGCGACGACGACAATTCGACGTACCTCAACTTCAAGCTGAAGCTCAAGACAGAAGAACGAACCATCATGCTGGATTCCTCCTCCTTGATGAAGAATGGATCGATGTCACTCGAATCGGTTGCTGAACAAGAAACGCACGACTTGTTCGTCATTGCATGTGTCATCATGACCTTGATGAGTGTAGCCATATTGAAATTTCTTGTTATGAGCATACGCAATAACCTACTCGATTCATCATGTAATTTGAAAGTGAATGCTTGAATAAAGATGTGTGAGAACGAAAAAAGAGGTCTTTCATTTTTGAGGCAGATGGCTGAGACTCTCCGTGGACGCCATCTATCCACGCCACTGTGAGCCAACTCATAAGTGTGAGTGACAGATGACGCCGCCTTCGAGGACGCCATCTATCCACGCCACTGTGAGGCAACTCATAAGTGTGAGCTCCTCCGAGGGCGCCATCTATCCACGCCACTGTGAACCAATGCGTAAGTGACAGATGACGCCGTCTTCGAGGACGCCATCTATCCACGCCACTGTGAACCAATGCGTAAGTGTGAGTGACAGATGACGCCGCCTTCGAGGACGCCATCTATCCACGCCACTGTGAGGCCGACTCATAAGTGTGAGTGACAGATGACGCCGCCTCGGAGGACGCCATCTATCCACGACACTCAGAACCACCCATCGCACAGTGATCTGTGTCCCACACTCTTGTTTTTTCATTTTTTTTTTCCCACCCCACAATCTGAAAGAGAAAAAAAAAACAACCCTTTCGAAAATTCGATTTATTGATCGAAAAAAACATACATTTCTCTCAACGAGGTAAAACATTATTGGAGAACCATCTAAGCATAGAGTCCACATTGAACTGTGTACACATAAACTTGGAATTGTAGGCGGCGGCTATGTGGTTCGGGCATGGCGTGGGCGTTGGCTGGAAATTCTCCTCCATTCCCTGCGTCGTACCGTCGAACTGAGAGACGTCCTGGACATTGGGGAAGACCACTCCGATTTCTCGTACCTTCTTCGAGAGGAACTCGGCTTTCTGGCTGCCTCTCACATATATGATTTCGGCCGAGTGCAGAAGGTATTTCTGCAAAATGGCATCGACGTCGTGGTATTCAATGTCCCCCGAAGAATACGGGATGCTGTGTATGAACTTTTCCAAATAGCGGGCGGTCTTCTTATCTTTGTCCGTCAGCACGACAAAGGGCATTGGCGGCTTGAAGAGGAAATTCTGCCTCTGATGTCCGATGTGGATGGTAAGTTCTTTGGGGTGGAACGCCCCATTGACGATGAAACCTTGTATGTCGACGAAAGCGATTCTCATGGTGTGTGTGTGCGTCTTGTACTCGTGATAGCTGGCAACTGAATGACGAAGCGCGCTAGAGAGCGTCACTTCTCCCACTTCTCCCACCACCGCAGCGCCGCCTATGAGAGATTTCTCATGACTTCGGTGAGGGGGAAGTACTCCATCAGACAATCGTGTATGATGATGCAATATACGCGGGTTTTATCGGGAAAACCCACGCTGGCCTCGATGTCGAGACGGACGTCAACCGTCGAGGATTTCATCCGTTCTTCTTGTTTCGAGCAGTCTATGACGAAGAGGGCGCGCTCCTTGAAAGCGACGTAATTCAGGAGAGCCGACTTCTTTGCCGCCATATTGGTGTAGCTCGGCAGGAACTCGGTGTAATTGAAATGGGCGTCCGTATAGTGATTTCGCTGGAAATCCAACTGCATACGTTCATTGGGCCAATATTCCCCGTTCAGAGACAGACGAATGTTCTGAATGTGAACGTGATCGAAGGACGTCGGGTCGGCAGCTGCGACGTCGCGTTTGTCCGTCTGGAAACATACTACGACGAAACGTGGTCTTTCCACAGCCGTACTCGTCTTGACAGCCCAAATTTCTCGTTTAGCGTCCTTCGTGATGGCAGGCAGTTCGTTCAACTCCCATTTTCGAAACGGTATAACTATAGGTTCATCCGCCTGAATGGCCCTCATCAACTGCTCCCGAATGTCATCGTTCGGATAGATGTGTTTGATTTTCAGCTCGATATTCTCGATGACAACTTTGACGGTGGTGGGTCCTGCAGCAGCCGCCGCTGCCCCCAATTCTCGTATGATTACGCAATCGGTATCGTTGCGAGCTCGAACGAAGCGAAGTGTCTGTCTGCCGCACGTTATGAGCGGGTAATCGTTGAAAATGTTGAATATGTGCTTCAGCGGAACAAGTACGCTGAACGACTTGTCCTGATCGTTGAGAACAGGCGGAGAATCGGGATAATTCCATCCGGCTATTGCCATGTGTGAGGAGTCTTGGCGCTCATAGCAAACCATGGCTCGGATGGCGCTTACGATCCCAGGATCACGAACCGTTTCGATTTCTCGAGCGCTCTCGCTGTAGGTGCAAGAGTCGAAGAGGAAGGCGGCGAAATTGGGGGCGAGCGATACGTTGCCCGTCCCGGTAATTTCCAGCTTTCCATTGATCGACATCTGAGACTCGTTCATGGCGAAATACGAGTCGACTTGATTGATGTTGAACTCTACGATATCGTTGCAGTTGTACGACTTGATGAAAGGTGTGTACGAGCGGTATTCGGCCTTGCGAATAGTTTCGTCGAATTTCGGCTTTCGAAACACGTCGAATATCGTGGTCGGTGGCTCAGAGGGCCCCGTCGACGACGACTCAAAGTCATTACGTCTTCTTTTGCTTGTTTGCGGCATAGCTCTTGAAGGCACCGTCACCCAATGTGTATGCGGTAAGAACTTGTTTGAGGAACGCTCTGTTTGCACAAGTCAATTGGTGGTGGTGACGCTCTGAAGGCTGCTTCACAACTAACTGACCTCGTGCAGCGCGTTTTCCTTTATTGGATTCGAAGATCAGTCCCATCTGTCCCGGGCAACTCGCACCTCCAAGACGATGGTGCTTTTTTCACCTTGAAAGTCTACGGGTCGACCGTCCTGATCGAGGGCTAATACGGTAACGTTGGTGATTTCTCGCTGCGGAATCACCGGTAGGTACAACAGATTCGAAGGTGTTTCGTTGATTGCGTATCCGGGGTCCACTTGAATGGCGAATTCGTAGATGGTGTGCGCAGGCGTGTCACCGTCGAAGGCTCCCCAAGTAATACTGCACTCGAAACGTATTGTCGATACTTTTATAATGTTGACAGGTAGATCCGACGAATGCAGTTGGTTGACAGGTAGGAATTTCGCCGAAAAGCCCAAAATGTGTCCAATATTGCCCTGCTCTTCGAACGAAATGTCAAAGTACTTGCTGTACATTTCACATTTCAGTGTGTTATTGTTGGGTTTGAGCGAAAAGGTGGCATCTTGCTCTGCACCGCTCAGGTGCGAAATGTTCATCTTTTTCCGTATGAACGCCTCGATATCGGCAATTTCGTAACATCCTCGAGGAAACTCGATGGTTTCGAGTGTGCCCTCACGGTCGTAGTAGAAGAACTTTGACCCTCTCTCGATGTTCGGAATAGAGTTGTACGAGTGAAACGACCTCAACGCCAACTCGTACTCTTTGTTCGGGTTGAGCACGATAGGCGCTTGCGGCCTAAAGGAAAACACGTGATTGTGACTGTTCACTCTCAACAGCTGCGACATGACGACTGATGATGGATGGATAGGTGCAGAGATATAAATAGCCACTGAAGTCAATCAACGTTTATTCGTAATACAATCTGAGACAAAATACACAGCGTGTCTCCATGCGAGGGCCGCAAACGTCAGGCCACACGTGACGATTGTAGTTCCGGTTGCAAGGCAGGAAACGTTTCAGCTTTTGGCGTACATCTTCGGGGAACCACAGCCACGTTTCGATGGTAATGTTCCTCATCAGGACGACGATGACGAACCACATTTCCTCCTCGGACAAGTCCATTACGCGGTGGTCCATAGAAATTGCAAACAAAGATGGCCGCAATTGTATTGATTGTACGTCTGGTATTGTTCGTTGTTGTAGACGATGGTGCAGTCTTTGAGGTATCGCACAAGTTCTCTCATCGGTTTCAGATTGCCGAATGAGTCAAAGTACTCGACGCGATCGTTTATCTTCCTATAAGCTACCCAATGCGTTCCAGGATTGTGGGAAACGTCCAAGTTGACGATGGCGCACTCCCGACGACGCGCTTTAGCGGGAAGCGTGTCTCGCATGAAGACGCCGCGGAAATGCGCGATTTTCAACTGCTTGGCGTAATGACGAAGTTCGTGATCGAACAGCGCCCTATCGGGTAGCTTTATTGGGAGTTTTTTTGTTTCTTCAGAAAGAGACCGTATCCACCTTTGGCGTTCTTCCTCAGGTACAATCCTTTGCCGTTGATGGCTTCCATCGCCTTGTTGTGGCGCTTCTCCTCGTCGAGTTTCTTTTGGGCGTTTTTGGCATCCAGGACCGTCTTGGCGATTCCTGCTGCGCCCCCACTCAGAGCGCCCAGAGCGCTCAAACCGGCAAACAGCGGTATGAGAGGTAGGACTCCACCTGATTTTGCATTTTCTATGGGTATGATTCTGGGAATTCGAATGCGTTTCCTGCCCCCAACCTTCTTCACGGCCACTCGAGCCGCCTTCAAGGCGTTGATGGCGGCCTCCTTGAGCGTCGTCGCCGATGGTTTCATACCCTTCTTCACCTTTTGAATGATGTGACGTTTGAATGACAGAGTGGTGGGTGATACGCCCATGCCAAGCTTTCTTTTGGCCTTCATGGCTCCGGTGACAACTAGTGCGTTGGCTCGTTCACCCAAAGAAGCGTCTTTTGCTCGAAACCGATTCCAAGCCTCGTCCTCGAGCACCTTATCGGCTTTATGTCTATCTTCAAGCAGCGAAGACTTGGAGTAGGCTATGTCGTGGATGCGACACGCGGCGTCGAGCTTATTGATTCCGGGATCGCCGCGCGCAAGGCGTTTTTGAAGTTTGGTTCCCGCTGAGAAAGTATTTGAGGTTAGATTTCCCCATTCGTGTGAGTGTGACTACTGTTACAACTTACGTCCACAGTATTGGTATCCCCCCGGTAGATGAAGTTCGAACGGCAGCTTGGTGATCAAGTTGTTGACTAGACCTTCACCCTCGTACACCAACATTGAAACTGATTGGTCGTTCACGTACGCCCCTATATATATATATATATATATATATATATATATATATATATATATATATATATATATATATATATATATATATATGCGACACCCAGTATACTATTTATAGGCGAACACTCTGTATCCAACAAACACAACATGCAGACCTTTCGACAAGAACACACGCTTCCAATCAACAACTTCGATGACGTCATCAGCGATGAGTCATCGAAGCGAAGAAAACACAGCAACTTGTTGCCGAACAGTTTTCGAGCCATCATTTGTGGACCGAGCGGATGCGGAAAGACGAACATCATGCTGTCTCTGTTGTTCCATCCGAATGGCGCTAAATTTGAAAACGTCTACGTGTACTCAAAGTCGCTGTACCAGCCCAAGTACGAGCTGTTGCGTGAGGTGTTGGGCGGCGTGAAGGGGGTCGGGTATTTCCCATTCAAGGACAACGAAGAAATTACAAGTCCACACGAGGCGAAACCGAACTCTGTGTTCATTTTCGACGACGTCGCCTGCGACGGCCAGCAGAAAATTCGAGAATACTACTCTATGGGCCGGCACAAGGACATCGATGCCGCCTACCTATGTCAGACGTACTCGAAAATACCCAAACAACTCATCCGAGATAACTGCAATTTGATCGTACTCTTCAAGCAGGACGAAATCAATATGAAACATGTGTTCGACGAACACGTCTCACCTGACATGTCTTTTGATCAATTCAAACGAATGTGTTCGGCATGTTGGGACGCTCCCTTCGGCACTCTCGTCATCGTCAAAGATTTCAATCTGAACGAGGGACGTTACCGCAAAGGTTTCGACACATATATAAAAGTATGAAACCATCGTCATCACCTGTCATTCCGCTTCAAGATGTCGTCCGATCGAGTTGCCATCGCTACAGGATAAGAACACTGATACTCTTCAGATGCTGAGTTTCGGTGCTCTTCTGAACACTTTGTTAGCGAAACGAGCGTCATGTGCAAATGATATCAGTTTGGTTTAAGGGTAAATTGATCTCTACAAAAAGTTTCAACTTTTACACCGAAGGTTCCAAATTTCATCAGTTATAACTGATCATAACTAAATAAAAGAAATAATGTAATGCAAACGTATACATGTAATCAACATACATTTTTCATGAAACAACATTGTCAACTCAATTGTACAAATAGCTAATTTTTTTTATGTAACAATGGTTTTACATAATCTATCAAGTATATAAAATTTCCATGTCACAATGTTAGTTACCGTACTCCTCCGAAACGGCTTTACCGATTTTTACCAAATTTTATATGCGTATTCAGTAGGTCTGAGAATCGGCTACTATCTATTTTCCATACCCCTAAGTGATAAGGGTTGTTCACCCTTAAATTTTTTTTTATCTTTTCACGAAATTTTTTGTTTTTATTTTTTTATAATGTGGCATTAAAAAATACATACAACCCTAAATTTTTACTTTTTTATCACCAACCCCTATTTTTTTATGGCCATTTTAGTAATTTAATCATTTTTCATCCCGCTCGATAACTGATCAATTATAGTGTTTTTAACTGTACTTCGATTAAAAATCTAATTTTTTTTTAAGAAAATAAACATTTATTTTTATTATTAAAGTTTAATCCTGATATATGCTTAGTGTTACCAATCTTAGATTCTTAAAATTTGCCGCGCCTTTACTGGTGAACAACGTGATGCCTTGGTCTAATCTACTTCAAATTTTACATTGAAATTCTTTCACAGAATTGATGGAAGACATGTTTCGTATTTTATTGAAATTCATCGTCTAACGGAGTTGAAAAGGAGTAGAAAATTATTTTAGGGGTTAATCAAGGCACAGCCTAAACCACTGATTGTATAGTTCTGAAACTTGGAGGGTGTCTTCTTTGTGTGACGTAGGTATCCGATAAGAAATATTTTCCAGAAATTCCACTTCTAAGAGGGTGAAATACGGGTTCAAAGTTTATATGGGACAACGTGATTCATAGGTCCAATCTATTTCAAATTTTGCATAAAAATTCTTCAACAGAAAAGATGGAAGTCGTGTTTCGTATTTTATTGAAATAAATCGCCTAACGGGGTAGAAAGTTATTTTAGGGGTTAATCAACGCACGGCCTATACCACTGATCGTAGAGGTCTGAAACTTAGAGGGTGTATCCTTTATATGATGTAGGCATCCGATATGGAAAGTTTTTCCAAAATCCAAGCCTAAGGGGGTGAAAAACGGGATCATAGTTTGTATGGGACAACGTACTTCAATTTACTTCAAAGTTTGCAAAAATATTCTTCAACAGATTTGATGGAAGACATGTTTCATATTCTATTGAAATTCATTGTCTATCGGATAAAAAAGGATTCAACATTTTCGACTTCTTTCAAAAGCTCTTTCGAGTGCGCCTAGAACTCAGAGCTGTTATGAACCCAATAAAACTAAGTACTAAGAACTACACAATATAATAGCATCACAAAAATGATTAACCCCCAACGAAGTGGGCACGGGTCAGCTAGTTTTGATATAATCTCTGGATAACTGTTGAGTTTTTGAACTGAGACTGACTATTTATTAGTACATTTGTACCAGGCACTCATTTTTATCTTCTCATTTCAAATAATCGCCTTTATTGAGGATTTTGTGAGTTTGATTTCTTTATTATACTAGTAATAATTGTGATATTCATCGATATTAGGTGGGTAAGTTGTTTGAAACCGTCATTTATTGAAGGTCTTATACTTGATATTTTTCTGTTTCTCTCTTGCACACTTCATCACTCAAATTAAATTATCAAATATTTTACTTTTTGAAAAATCCTTTTCATATCTTATCAACTCTATAGACATTACGTTTTGCAGTACCTAATTTGAATTATCGGTCGTTAGGTTTACCGTTGGATTTTTATCAACCATCGAGGGAAGTACTCGAAAAATTTTGTCAGTCATCCAATATGACCTCCGAAGTTAGGGCTGGTTTTTCAAATTATTGTAAAGGACCTCAACTGTCCGAAAACTTCGTAACAAACTATCAATTTTTTCCATCGAGTACTCCGATTATGTTTGCTGAAAACTATTTTTTAACTTTCATTAGAAAAATATGTTTTTTTTGTCGCTTGGTGATAGGTACTTTTGGCTGCCTGTTTATATGTTTACCTAAAAAAAGACAACATATGGTTCCACCCAGTTCACATACCATGCTCTGTTACGCATCGAATCCAGTTTTAAAATGGAATTATTAATCAATTTGTGGAGTTCGCTAATATCATATTCGTTTATTTCTGTTTGGAAGTACAAAACGGTAATCTCGCACGCAACAATAACATTGTTACACAACGTTGTCCTCAGAAGAAAATAATAAGCGGTTTGAGATGCTATATGCATTAGACGTACCAGGCAGGAACGATGTTGGATAACAAAATAACGATATTTACCTTCTTCTTGTTCTCGTAACATAATCTCATGCACCAATGCTTCGCATCGGCTATTTATTATACAAAAAACACATCATTAACTTTCTAAAAACGCCCATTAACCAATCAGTGAATTAATATAATGAATACAGTCCTCGGATACTGAAAATAGAGCAAATTATCCATTGAAAGGCACACTTCAGTCAATGAATCAATGGTAAATGAAAATTTTCAGTGATTTATATGCTCAGGTTTAAAACTTCCATATTCGAAAAAGAGTTTGTATTCATTTAGTGTCAGTTCAAGCTCGTTACTGTCAATATGTGGAGTTCTTATCAAGAACAAAGTAAAAGTTGAATTCTCCTTGAATTCTTTCGACAATATTCTTGAAATAACGACTATTTCTTGGTAGAATTTCAGAATAATGATCCTCTTCACAAGTTCAATTTGCCTCCTATTTCTTGTTTAATCTATTCCCAGGTCAGGAAAAACGCAACTCCACCTTCAATTGAGTTTCAGTGTTTCGAGGACATATTTGTGTTCTCGGTACTGTAGGGGTTAGCACATTCGCCTTCCAAGCAAAAGACCGGGGTTAGATTCCCCGCCGGGCCACCGTGCTGGGTAATCGCACGTTAAAAGGTGAGGCCTCGTTGATCCTTTGCTCACACAAATTTCGACTTCTGAGGGTTGACGTTCATCAGCTGGTTAACGGAAACGAACAATTTTTTTGAAAAATTTTCAATAAGGTAGAATAATGAACAATTAGTGTTTAGTGTTGACTCATGTTGAAGTTATCTTTTTTTTCAGAAAAATGTTTGGTCAGAAAGAGGTCTTATTCATCAGCAAACTATTAGCATTAGATACGCATTGGGTTCGCTTTACTATATGTCTCAAACTACAATGGGTGTAGTGATGATCCGTTTTGATTAAATTTCAGCCAGACATCATAATAATATTAGTCCAGTAACTGAAGATCCGAAACTAGGGAAAGCTGTGAACAAGTCTATGCGTTCTTCACTTATGGCTTAATTTGTAGGTCGTCACAGATGTTTTTAAAGGACCCAAAACTTAACACGATTGCGTTCATGGCAATGGCCAAAATGCCCCCCCAAACCCAGAAAAATGGGTTTCCCGCCAATATTTGGCTAATACGATTTAGAGAATTTTCGTTCATACAAAAATTTAAGATCGTCTCATTATCTACAAAAATGACCCCTATTATTTTTTCCGAAAACTCAACAGTTTTCGGGATAAAGGGGCCCAAAACTCTCCTCATTTCAGCTGCCGCTTTCTCTATAGGAATTCTGTTGTCTATGCATTCGCTTGGAGGCGGGCGGACGAATTGTTTCATAACTCGGGCAAAAACTGACATTTTTCAACCCGTAGCTATCATTCCATGTATTTCGAAGTTCTTGGCAAGAAGATTTAATAAGCTGTGGAAGTTTTTCCGCACCATTTCGACACTGTTTCATTAATTTGTTTACATTTTTTCCAAAAATAGTCTTTTATCGGAAATTTTTCTTTATAAAAGGTCCTTGGTAGGTTCCGAATTATCTTTGAATTTTTTTTGATTTTCCTCATCTTCTATATTTTTTATAATTCCACACATTTTTCATGCCATTTCGCAGTTATGCAACAATCTGCGGAACAACCGCGAATTAAAAAATTATTAGCCATTGGAATGTATATGTATTCGGAAACTAGAGCAACTTGGCTTCAAAACGATGTGAATGGCAAGTCGATAAAGATAATAATTTTTTAATTCGCGATTGTTCCGTAGATTTACATAACTCCGAAATCGCATGAAAAATGTAAATAAACAAATGGATCATTTATTAGAACGCGGGGAAGGTACAAAAAAAAATTCAGAGATCAATCAAGACCCCCCAAGGACCCATTATAAAAAAATTTCCGATAAAAGACTATTTTTGAAAAAAATGTAAACAAATTAATGAAACAGTGTCGAAATGGTGCGGCAAAAAACTTTCACAGCTTATTAAATCTTTTTGCCAAATAAGAAAGAACTTCGAAATACATAGAATGATAACTACGGGTTTCCTCATCTTGAACTTTGTCATTGAAAAATGTCAGTTTTTTCCTGAGTTATGAAACAATTCGTCCGCCCGCCTCCAAGCGAATGCATAGACAAGAGAATTCCTATAGAGAAAGCGGCAGCTGAAATGAGGAGAGTTTTTTTGGGTCCCTTTATCTCGAAAACTGTTGAATTTCGGAAAAAATGATAAGGGTCATTTTTGTAGATAATCAGACGATCCAAATTTTTGATGAATGAAAATTCTCTAATTCTATATTTAGCCAGATATTGGCGGAAAACCGATTTTTCTGGGTTTGTGGGGGCTATTTTCGGCCATTTCCATGAACGCAATCGTGTTAAGTTTTGGTTCTTTTGAAAACATCTGGTGATGACCTACCAATTGAGCCACAAGTGAAGAACTCATAGACTTATTCACAGGTTCGTCCCTTCATTTACTGGACTATATTGAACATTAGGGGCTGCTGCTTGTACATTGTACCTTCAATTATTGGAGTTAAAACACATTTTTCAAACCATCTTTCGAACAATTCGTTCAGGCCAGTCTGAAATCTACCTACACAGTAGGTTTTGGCTGGTAACTGTCAGAAAACAACTACTCCCCTGGCTAATACCACGAAGGGCATTAATTATATCCGACCGGTTGCCAGGGGAGTGGTTCTTTTTTGACAGGTGCCAGCCAAAACCTACTGTGTAGGTAGATTTGAGACTGGCCTGAACGAATTGTTCGAAAGATTATTTGATTTAACGCCAGTCTTCAAGTATGCCCATCGACTATGTCGACTGTTTTCACATTTTTTAAGCTGATTGTTTATCAGCAGAGTTAGACAAATTCACTACTTTCGTGAATTGAATTCACAGTCACAATTCACGCAAAAAAAATGAATTGAATTCATGAATTGGGGATTCATCAGAAAAAAAATGAATTGAAGCCACAAGCTAGCTTGTGAATTGTTACTCTAATCAATTCACAATTCATTTTGCTTACAACTTTTCATTGTATTTTTTTTCTTAGTGGTGAAATCTATAGAAAATCAGTGATATTACACTCGCATTCATAGAAAATATTGCACAATGATTTTTTGGATTAAACGAAAAGTTTAGTCCTAATACAGGTCAGGATTGTTTTTTGTTTGACTTGCATGGTAAATAGTAGGTACCCAACAACTTGGAAAAAATCTTCTGATTTCAGCTGAGAAAAAATTATGAATTCATACTTTTTAATGGTGAGATGTATGCAACCACTGAACCAGTACTTACTACAAATAGAACTAATCGAATGAATGGATGAGTGATGATCATGAGATAATTGAAGAAACATCATGCCTATTGAGTATATTTATCAATATTTCTGATCGATTACACTCTAAATTGAAAAACTACTTTTTTTATTGAAACAGGAAATAAAATATTTCAATTTAACGGTACCTGATTCAATTTTTTTTGCTCCTCTTCAAGAAAGAGGCAATTTGATAATAATTGAAATTAAGAATTTTTCCCTTTTCTACCAAAAATGCTATCGTTATTGGTCTCTTGAGATATAATCATTTATGCGACTAGTAGTACAGTTTCCCCACCCCTTTATTGTGAACTTGGAAACCGAATCTCTAATTCTGTTCGGAGAATCGTTTTTGTATAAATATCAGACAAGCTTGTCTTAAAACCTGCTAAAATTGAAAGTGACAACGGATTCGCATCTCCTTTCTCTGAATATTACAGGTGTTTTTTTTCGTGTGAGCTCGAAAATGAAAAAAATGAATATGTTTGACATAGTGACACCTGAATTTTCAGTAAAATCTGAACAATTTTTCAATTTGTACTCGCTCCAATAAGCCACTATTTATTTCACTTAGGTACTGAAATTTCCTTGTAGAAATAAAAAACTTGTCAACAGAGCTCAATATTACGCGCGTCAAATGCATTCAGTTCGGTAGTTCGATCAGTGTTCGAGTAATGTGAGTTGTGTTGAAAAGTTTAACTTCCATCCTCGATACTATAACTATATCTACCATAGATACATATATTTGAAAAAAACCTTTATTTTCACAAAGTTGTTCGAATATGGTGACATATTAATATAAGTATAACAAAACAATACATAAATACATACCTTATCTTGAGCACGTGCTGATGGAGAGAATTATACACAAATTTACGATCTCAACTGGAACTCGAGGGTATCACGACGACGCCGCACAGTGGTCCCAAACACCGAAAAACTGGCCAAAAGTCAAAAACGTTTTCAATTCGGGTGAAAGTTTGTACCCTGAAGTTTTTTGGATCGCTGATTACGAAATCGAAGTCAAAATGTATGAAACCAAAATGACAGATCCAATATGGCGGAAAAATTCTTCAAAGCGTATTCAATTCGTGTAAAAGTCTGTACTCGGGGTATATCGGGGTCGCTGATTACGAATTCGAAATGAAAATTCAAAATAACAAAATGGCCGATCCAATATGGCGGAAAACTCCTTCAAAAAGTATTCAACTCGAGTTAAAGTATGTACGCGGAGTATATCGGGGTCGCTGATCACGAATTCGAAGTAAAAATATAGAAAAACAAAATGGCCGATCCAATATGGCGGAAATTTTCTTTAAAACGTATTCATTTCGGGTAAAAGTCTGAACTCAGGGTATACCGGGAACGATGATTACGTATTCGAAGTTGAAATGTAGAAAAACAAAATGGTTGATCCAATATAGCGGAAAATTTTCTCAAAAACATTCAATTGAGGTAAAAATATGTATTCGGGGTATACCGGTGACGAAGATTATGAATTCGAAGTCAAAATGTAGAAAAATAAAATGACCGATCCAATGTAGCGAAACATTTCATCAAAAACATTCAATTCGGGTTGAAGTCGATCGTGCATGATTATTTTTATATCGCAATTCAGTTAAGAGATAGTCCCAAATCACGTGATGAACGTGGCAGGCCGTTTTTTAGGTTAGAAAATCTTTATCGTTGTTAGACATAAAACAACCTACAAAAGATAACCCAAAATATATTATTTCTTTTTCGAATACTTTTTGCTGTTAATGAAAAACGATAAAATTGAGCGAAAACCAAGCGAAAGAGCTGTGACATGACAAAATCTGAAGCGTTCTCGGATAGGAAGTTGATCTGACTTATGTCATGAACACCCTTCAAAATGGTAGTCTAAAAACAGCATTCAAAGCGAACTCTGTCTCATGTATATGTAGCAATTGATAGCAATGCTGTGGAATGTATCCAGTTCTATAACGACATGCTCGAGAATAAATATCTCGTACAAATGCAAATGAATGCAGATAGTTTTTTCACAATTAGTAATGCTGGAAGTCATATTTTCAAAATATTTCTATCTCTAAGTGGAGGTTGGTGGAGAAGATAAATTTTCACTCTAACATAATCAAAATTAATACATATCTTTCAAGTTCCTACATTTCCAGAATAAATGTGCCACTGTCCAAAAGTCATTTACTTAATTTCGTTAAGATGAATATTTTTGGAATGTGCTCATTTTCCTGTCTTGAATTCATGTAAAACTCAATTCACTCTAATAATGAAACAAGTGAAAAATGCTCTGAAACTTTATCGAAATATCGATTAAAATTCACTTCGCAAACCTCGAATATACAACTTTAAAATGAAGCATTCTTAACTAATGTCAAACAATGTTTTGTTTTCTGTTTCTTTCAATTCCGGGCCTACTAGAATGTTTACTTCAATTTCATACCAAATTTACTCGCAATAGGAGCACTTCACATCGAGTCCTTTTTGGCCAAAAATTTGCTTCGCGAGCCCACTGCGACGACGCCGGCTTGATTAGGAATGGGCGCATAGGGCTGCTGTCGGCGTATACAAGAACAACGAACGCACATGCGCTTTAGGGAATGGCTTGCGACTTGTGACTCTGAATCGTGGCTTCAATTCATTTCCGTGAATTGAATTCACGAAAATCAATTAACAAGTCACAATTCACCGAAAAAAAATATCAACTCACAATTCACAACTCACTTTTTTTTAATGAATTGAAGTCATTGAATTGAATTCACAGAAAATGGATTCAATTTATTTGAAATTAATTAAATTCACAATTCTGTCCAACTCTGTTTATCAGGAAGTACAGTACCAACCCTTGAAAGGCATTGATTAAATGTTTTTTTTTTCGCAAATCGCTAGGAAATTTTGACATTCCAAACGAAATTTCTGAAAGAAAGTCAAGATTTCCTCACTGTGAATAAAAGTATTTGCGATTTTTTCGAAATTAATTGATATCTGTCGAATTTTGAGCGATTTGCGGAAAAAGTATGTTCACCCCGTAGCAAAAAGCCACATTCCTGGACTCTGTGATGCTTGCGCCTCGACTGAGCAATCTTCACAGTCGTCTACAAATGTTAGACTTTTCCTACCTGGTGAACAATATACTATAATTTGAAGAATAGTAAACAAAATTTTTCTCATCACCTAAGGAAATTGTTATTTTTACCACTCAATACTTCAAGCTATTCTCTGGAGTTATTTTGTTCTACCTCTTCAGACCATAATTTGTTTCTCTTATCTAGACTACTATTATGAAGGGGCAACGTTTCTTACTTCGTTTGTTTGGGATAATCTTCGGAAATACTGATCCGATCATGAAAATGTTCTCACTAACAGAAAGCTACACTATTCAGGAGTGATAAAGGCTATATTTTATCACTGGATAAAAAATCCAGTGATAAACGATTCGGTTCGACTGCTATGCGGACGAAGTCGCGGGCAACAGCTAATAATTTATATTCTGAATATTTCACCGATTTATAAATACAATTTTGGATTTTTCGCTCCTCCATGTCAAACATAAATACTCATCCGTTTCTCAAATCAACTTTTTCGAAGCGTTCCTAATAATCGTATCATGCTTTCACAACAAACAAACTATTGCTAACGACCAACTTGAACAGCCATAAATCGCATCACGCTATCCTCATTCGTAGGAATGATGCCAAATGGCACGTCGAGGTTCACCAGAACTATATTGCCCTGAACGATTTTCCGATTCCGCGGCTTTCATTTTTTTTCAAGCTGCGATGATCGCGCATCTCTTGGGAGTTTATCGAGCTCTCAAAGAATGTTCCGGTACATGCGCTCAGATACGGCCTTTTAGTTTGACTCATTCTGCAATCGAAGCGGAAAACTATTCTTACAGGGCGAGCTATTTGCTAATCGACCAATTACGGCATGTAACGATTTCTTTGCCAATTATCTTAATATTGAATGCTAAATTGGTTTTTGTTACCATCTCAGATGGATTCCTAGTAAGTTATTCACACCAGTAAGGATGGAGGTGAATACATTAATATTTCACTTTGAAGAGAATGCGTTGCGTTACTGTCTCCAAAGATACCGAAAATCAAATAGTAAAATTATGACTAATCAGATATCACAAATGAACCTTTCATGCACTATTTGAAAATCATAATTTTGTGATGGGGGCGTTTTTGCCTTCGTTGTTTGAAATTACAGTTAACATTAGAATCTATACAAGTATAGATTGATTTTTCAGGTTGTGGTAGATCAACAACCCAAAAAACAACGAAGGAAAAAACCTTTCATGCTCTCGCTATAAAACTAGGTGAATAAATCTTAGAGTTACGAATTATTCAATGTAACAAAACCCAGAAACTGTGTACAAAATCAACATCATTGAGTTCTCCCTTTTTCCTAATGTAATGTAAACGAAATTAATTTCAATGGATTGATAATTGACATTTGTTGGAATGTGTTTGATAATGTTGCTTGTTGTGGTATTGATTTCAACTATATATTTTACTTTATTAAAACCTGTCAACTCTTTTGAAACCTTTTGAAAAATTTATCAGATCGAAATAACTGAACCAGAAGAGTAAATTAGGTATATTATAAAGTAGTATATATACAATGGAAGTTCGAACCAATAGCACTAATAAAGGGCACTCACAATTTATTGAAATTAATATTTCAAGTAATTGACAGGAGTTCTAGCAATATTGCAGAAATGTATGGATTAATACTTAAAAAAAAATCAGTATCTTTTTCATCTGTTTGGATTTCTAATATATTCTTGAAACAGGAACGGTCTGAAGCCTTGTGGTACTCAAGTTCATTCAACAATTTTTGGACGTAAAATCGATATGTTATTCTAAAAGTTACACGCTGATTGAGTTTCATCCTTGCAACTTGATTCAGTGACCTCGTAACTCGATAATATACTTCAATTCCTCCTGAAGACGAAGGGCAGAGAGAGAAAGTCGCTCAGATCTCACGAAAAGATCACGACAAGAACGGTGATGCAAAACATTGACTCAGCGCCAGGTTTGCTCTGCTTTCTTTGCAATAAAACGCCTCTCACTGAAGGCAGTGGCGTACTATATAAAGCTGATATTAGAGAAAAGATGCCGCCTACCGATTTTCGATCATTTCAATAACTCTTGAATTTACAGATATGATGTATGAATTTTTATGTTTCGGTGTTTTCACAGTAACTTCCTTATGAGTACGCGAGGAAACTGTTTTGCATATTATTACTAGTAAAGCTTGTTGAGTCAACTTCGAAAGAAGTGGTTGAGTTCTCTTTTTTGCGAATCTGTTCGTTACTTGAAAACACTTTATCGTGTGATTGTTTGATGAAGTTTATTATTGTCGATTAGCACTGGAAGAGATGATATGAGTCGTGTTGATATTAAATATATTTTTGTAAGCTTCAGTGAACACTTCTGGAAATGAATTTCAATAAGAAACTGTTAGGGGTAGAGTATTAGTTGTTAGTTCAGAATCCAACGACCATTGAACTATTCTTCTTTTCGATTATTTCCTCTTCAATTTTTCCTATCAAGCCAGAATAAAATCAAGTGAAAATTGGGTGGCAGTCGGTTCGATAGGAATCTATTGCAACATTCATTCCTTTATTTCTTCAGATTGTAGTAAATTATCGACTTAAAAAAAAGAACGAAAAGAAATATTATTCCTCAGAAAAAATGACTTTTCTGGCAATTCTGGAAAGTTGTAAAACCAAAACTTCCGAGTAATACGTAGTTTTAGAATACGAGTTCAAAGCATTCTTCTATATCAGGGTTTCTTAAAGTGGGGTACGCGAACCCCTAGGGGTTTGCCATTCGACGACAGAGGGTTCGCGGCAAGTTTTGCGTAATGGCGCCTTGAATCTCAAATTCCAATTTGAAGGTGAAACCTGGCCTGAAAGAGTAACCTGTAGTAGCTGACATTTTTTCTTGTCTCAGTGAAATGAATGCTTCGATGGAAGGTTCCACTTGCGATGTATTCACTGTGCAGGACAAAATAAACGCATTCATAAAAAAATAGAATTTTGTAAAACTCGCTTGAGATCAAATATCCTTGAATGTTTTCCTCATGAAATCATCACGACGAACGTCTTTTCCGTGGATTCCGAAATGGGGAATGAAATTGTTCTTCATCTTTCTCAGCTCTCCGAACTGAAAAAGTACTTCCGGATATTATTAACGCTAGAGATGGCTCGATTAGTCAGCCATTTGCGGTCACGAACAAGAGCAGAAATTCTAGTTTGAGTATTAAGCAACAGGAGTCAGTATTAGAAATATCCGTGGATGAAACTCTTCAAGCTTATTCGAAAAGGATGTCTTCGATAGATTGTTGGGCAGCTAGACAGGAAGAGTATCCCGAACTCTCTCGCAAAGTGGTGAATTTCCTTTTACCCTTCGCTACAACATACTGATGTGAGAGAAGGTTTTTAGACTTGGTCATGATAAAAACTAAATACAAAAATCGATTCGATACCGAGTCAGAATTGAGGTTAAAATTGTCCAAGATTACTCCTGGAATTGATTCCATTTGCGACAAGAAACAAGCACACCCATCCACATTCATACTAAAACTATATTTATTTTGGTACTGTATTCGTTACCTTTTATTGCAATAAAAAACTCATTTTCTTTAACACCCATTTTTATTATTTTCTTTGGAGGGAAGGGGGGATTCAATAAGTTAGGGGGTCTGCTGTCACCGCGAAACTTCAACAGGGGTTCGTGGAACCGAAAGTTTGAGAAACCCTGCTCTATATGGAGGGGCCAGCACTACCCTGTGTGATTCCCCATTCCTTATAGGAGAATGGATGCGATGCGCGAGTGCCGCTTGATACGAATACTCCCGATGACTCATAGCTTGAAATGTCCTAAATAGGAAGGCGCCGCCAGCCAGTAACTGCAATGGAGCGCCGACGTCTCCGTAGTCTCATTTGACGGAAGGCATGTCCGTCCTCATTAAAACATGTGATAGTCGAGTGCCTACTAATATTTTTTCGCAACAGAAAATCGTTCATTCCATCCGCAATGGAATTAGACCGCCTTCCGATCGCTGTGCCATCAAGAACAACTATCGATTGACAGTGTGAATTCCTCGCCTTTTTTTTCAATGCGGTGCGGTGATCGGGCGATCAAACCATGAAACATGGAGTCGTTACCATAAGAAGCAACAGAAGCGCGGAGCTGAGATACAAGAGATCGCCGTCGACCGCAAGGAAACTGGAAAATGGATTATCTGGTGGATCTACAAGTGTCACGCCTGATGGTACATCATCAACTCGTTTTACGTAGGTCGATGCGCGTTTTTACGCTTCTCGCTCGGTACAGGGTGAGAGGCATATGTTAGAGCGAAAGGTACCCAGAGGAAGTATCTGGATATGGTCGAGTGTAGTTTTTAATACATCGAATTTCATTCTCATCCACATATTTATCAGTTAACAACCCATGATTGTTTTTTTTGTGGGCTGCTTCTGAATGAGCAGTATAAGAAATATTTTCCTATAAAACAAGGTTTAACTTCGATAGAGTTATCCAAAATTCTAAATTTTTTCAACTAGAACAACCAAAAAATACTTATGGCAGACAGAAACTCGTTGATATCGAATATTCAAATACATAATTTACTTTATTTCCGTTACATGAAAAAGTTAAACATAAAAAATGTGAGTAATTTGTCTTCTGCTTTTCATTGTAAGTCATTCGATTTACGCATGTTGTATATGTATACAAAGTTTTTCCTCAATTTGAAATAATAAGATTCTACCCTCAGAATAATCATCTCACAACAGTGCGAATAAAGGAAAGAGCATTCCTTTATTCGCAATATTTTTCCAATCACAACGGCACTACATACAGTGGACATTACACGGCTTGCTGTCGACATCCTTATGTTGGAAAGTGGTATGAATACAATGATTCCCAAGTGACACCAATCTCCTCCAAATCTCTTGTGACTTCCGATGCGTATATTTTGTTTTATGAACAAAAAGAATCTTTTCCTTTAGATGTTATTTGATTCTTTTTTTTTTATTCTTATTTATTTATTATATTATATTTATATATATATTTATATATATATTATTTTTTATATATACATAATAAAAAAATTCCTTTGTTATATTGGGAGATAGAAAAATTAAATCAATCTGTAATGAGCAATAAAGTTCATACAATTTAAACACTGTTGCACGTTATCAGGAGCGTGCTCAGATTTTGAACTACACTATAGCCAGATTGTTATATAATTATGGAATATCAGATAATAATAAAAATGATGTATTCATTATGAATGGGGTAAAATCAAAAAATACCTAACTACGTGTTTATTATTCATTAAAATATGGGAGTTCTTTCTCGTTTAGTTGTTTCAATAGGGGGGCCAATTTCGAAGAATCAAGATTTTCACACACTGCGTTCATACATGCTAAAAAATTTGCTACGAATAACACTCGTATCCAGTACTGCAGCATTTGTAAGCCTCTCGCATTCGAAGTGATTCGAGAGCTTCGGTATCTTTATTCTATAATCTTGACTTGAAGTCAGCTGCTACACGCTAGAAGTGATTATCTGACGGTAGATTAAAAATTCAATTTACCATGCTATTCTTGATTTGCCCCTCTAATAGACGTTGAAACAGGGGTCACTATTTTGTCGTTCTCTCTCAAAAACACCAATAAAAGATGCCACCAACTCTTTGCAGCGCTCATTATCATGTTTTGGCATTTCCTCGACTGATACTTGCTTTATGATGAATAATATGAATACGTATTTTTTGATTACAATATTCTATTTGAAATACCAAAAAGACATAAACACAGAACTGTCACTTTCAAATAACAATTGTTAATTGAGTTTCAAAGGAAGTGCGGCAACATCGTTGTGAATACAATTCAAAAACTGTTGCACGTCATCGATGACATAAAATTAACGCAGTAGAACCAATCTATTGATGGAAGATGGAAATGCATGGGATTTTTGACATTAAAATCAAAATTTGGCGCCTGTTGTTCCTAGATATTTAGTTTGCCGCACTTGCGATGTTGCTGCAGTTCATTTGGAATTCGAGAGTAATCAATTGACCATTGTTATTTAAAAGTTTCAGTTCTGTGTTCACGTCTCTTTGCTGTTTCAAATTGGATATTGTAATCAAAAACTCTGTATTTCGATCATCATATAGCAAAATACCAGTACTAAACTTTTCGCGGAAATGCCAAAACATGTAAATGAGCGCTGCGAACTGTTGGTAGCATCCTTCAATGGTTATTTTGAAAGAGAACGAGAAAATAGTGACCCGTTGCTTCAACTTCTGTTAGAGATGCAAATCAAGAATAACTCAGTAAATTGTATTCGTGATCTACCCTCAGAAATTCACTTCTAGCGTGTAGCAGCTGAATTCAAGAATACCATAGCATGTATGAACGTAGTGAGTATTTGATTTCTGAAAGCAGGAAATCCTGATTCTTCGAAATTTGCCCCCTATTGAAAAAATTATACGAGAAAGAACTATTTCGTGGATGAACTTCCATATTTCAATGAATAATAATTTTTTTGATTAAACACGTGATAAACAAGTCACTTTTATCATTATCTGATATTTCATAATTATATGACAATCTGGCTATAGTGTACTTCAAAATTTGACTACGCCCCTGATGACTTGCAACAGTTTTTAAATTGTAAAAACTTTATATAGGAATCAACCCTTAGACATTGGATTATCTGATGAGTTTTAATTACAATATTGACTTTTCCACAACGATACACACAATTTCTGGCACATTTATGCTCAGCCAGCTGCTTCAATGATTTCAAACAACGATAGTTCTGATGTTTCTGTGGTATTATCGCCGCCTTCGTCATTTGTAATATTTTTGTAACTTGGCACTCTCTCATAATCATTTGAATGTCATTGATTGGTGTATCAGGTATCTTGGTGAGTAATCTCAATATTGAATAAATTCTTTTACACAATTGATGGAAGAAGTGTTTCATATTTCATTGAAATTAATCGCCTAACGGGGTTCAAAAGGGGTAGAAAGTTATTTTAGGGGTTAATCAGTTAATCAACGCACGTACATATCTGAAACTAGGAGGGGGTATTCTTTGTATGACGAAGGCATCCGATTAAAAAGGGGTTTTCCAAAATTCCACCCCTAAAAGAGGAAAAAACGGGGTCAAAGATTGTATGGAACAACGTACTTTAATCTCCTTAAAATTTTGCAGAAATATTCTTCAACAGAATTGATGGAGGACGTGTTTCGTATTATATTGAAATTCACCGTCTGACGGGGTAAAAAAAGGGAGTTTATAACATTATCGACTTTCTTCAAACGGTCATTCGAATGCACCCATTAGGCAGAGCTGTGATGAATCTGATTAAACAACGAAATGGGCACGAGTCGGCTAGTTATACATGAAATATACGATACGAGTAGTTATATCGGAAGTTATTATAAAAAACTCAAAAATCAGGTTTATAGTTATTTCGAGAAATCAGTTTTATTACAATTCTCAGTGTGGTCAAATTGTACTTGTGAGAAATATATATATGTATATATATATATATATATATATATATATATATATATATATATATATATATATATATATATATATATATATATATATATATATATATATTTTTTGATCGGCTAGGCTTCCGCGGTCAGAAATGTGCTGTAGAAGGTTGAATAACGTGATTTCGAAAACTGTGATAAAATCAGTTTGCTTATCATCAATGTCGTTGGGATATTAGAGCTGAAAACTATTATACTCTCGAGAAAATGAAATGAGACACAATAAATTCAATAACGATTACAATGCTCATCGTGTTGAGGTTTGAATAATTCCACTCAATACATTTTCGAAATCTCGTAGCAAAGAGAGTCCAGTAACTGTTGATCAGAAAAACTCCAATCCCCATTATCATATAATATACATATATATCTATATATATATATATATATATATATATATATATATATATATATATATATATATGCTGGCTGGAACTTCCGGTTGATCCGCGTCTGGAAAGATTTACTTGTCTACGTTTCGGCTCCCATTTCGGAGCCATTTTCAAGACTGAGTGACCTTGCGTCTAGGTATGAGTTGTCTTACTAGCTGGCTATCATCACTGGAGATCGAGGATTGAAGGTTGGTGGGATTTAAGGGTTCATTAGTAATTATGGCAGGATCAGGTATCGGACGGTCGATGGGAGGTTCGAACGGATTAGTTCCCAAGTCGGAGTAAATAGAAGTATGTCGGACCAAGAGTGGTTTCCAGGTATTGGGGAGTCTTTGAGAATCGTCGCGTTTATTGAGACAGTTGGGACGTTTTTCGATTTCAATGGCTTCACGGGTTATTCTGGTTTGGAGGGTTTTGGCTGTGGCAACGGTTTTGGTGTTTTCGAAATCTATTTTGTGTCCTATTTCTTAATGATATTGGAATAATGCTGAGTTTGTGTCAGAATTACGGACTGCTAGTTCGTGTTCATTTGCTCTACAGGACACTCGTCGGTTGGTCTGGCCGATGTATGTTCTGGGACAGTTAGAGCATGGTATTTCATATATTCCTTCCAAAGCCGCTACAATGGGACGGAGTGGGATATTCGGTTTGTGTATTTTTGGGAGGCCATATATTCGGGGAATGCCCAACACAACCCCTTTCCAGATACTTAGCAAACACCCTCCAACCTCTAGTAGAACAGTGTTCGTCGTATATCCAAAACTCTTTTCATTTCATTGAAACACTCAAAACCTTCAACCTCCGACCAACAGACATTCTCGTAAGCTTCGATGTAGCATCTCTTTTCACGAATATTCCTTTAGCTGAAACCTTGAGTGTTTTAGAAACCTAGCATCAAATCTCTAGAGACAATCTCAACCTCATCAGCCATTGTATGTCCAGTACGTACTTTCTATTTCAGGGCAAATTCTACAAACAAGTGAAAGGAGCTCCGATTGGTTCCCCCCCTCTCCCCAGTTCTTGCAAACCTCTACATGGTGGACTTCGAAACCAGAGCCATTGACACATTTGAACTCAAGCCCACTTGCTGGCTCAGATACGTAGATGACATCTTTGCCATTTGGCCTCATGGGTTTGAAACCCTACCAACATTCCTGACCCACCTTAATACCATTCACCCCAACATACAATTCACTATGGAAATAGAAAAGGACGACTCCCTCCCATTCTTGGATGTTCTCATCAGGAAGTCCAACAATTCTTTCACTCACACCGTCTACAGCAAACCAACCCCATACAAACCGGTACCTCAACACCAAGTCTCATCATCATCCAGCACAATTGAATTCGGTTCTGAATTCTCTCATACATAGGTCCTTCAAACTCACCGATAACCACAATATATCCAATGAAATGGAAAAGCTCAAATCCGCACTTACCCAGAACCATTTTTCCGATTCCCAAATCCACAAGTCTATTAAACTCCAGCAAACTCGAGATCTTCACCCTAGACCCCCGAAGGACGAACCTGAACGACAAAAAGCTTTCCTTCCATATATTCATGGTGTTACTGATAAAATAAGCCGAATTCTGACACGACATGACATTAAAACCATTTTCACAGCTAAAAACCAAATATCCACCTACCTTCGAACACCCAAAGACACAATCCCCAATGAAACCCAAGGAATATATGAAATACCATGCTCTAACTGTCCCAGAACATACATCGGCCAGACCAACCGACGAGTGTCCTGTAGAGCATATGAACACGAACTAGCAGTCCGTAATTCTGACACAAACTCAGCATTATTCCAACTTCATTTATAAACAGGCCACAAAATAGATTTCAAAAACACCAAAACCGTTGCCACAGCCAAAACCCTCCAAACCAGAATTACCCGAGAAGCCATTGAAATCGAAAAACGTCCCAACTGTCTCAATAAACGCGACGATTCTCAAAGACTCCCCAATACCTGGAAACCACTCTTGGTCCGACATACTTCTATTTACTCCGACTACCGTTCGAACCTCCCATCGACCGTCCGATACCTGATCCTGCCATAATTACTAATGAACCCTTAAATCCCACCAACCTTCAATCCTCGACCTCCAGTGATGATAGCCAGCTAGTAAGACAACTCAGACCTAGACGCAAGGTCACTCAGTCTTGAAAATGGCTCCGAAATGGGAGCCGAAACGTAGACAAGTAAATCTTTCCAGGCGCGGATCAACCGGAAGTTCCAGCCAGCAAATATATATATATATATATATATAGATATATATGTATATTATATGATAATGGGGATTGGAGTTTTTCTGAGTTACTGGACTCTCTTTGCTACGAGATTTCGAAAATGTATTGAGTGGAATTATTCAAACCTCAACACGATGAGCATTGTAATCGTTATTGAATTTATTGTGTCTCATTTCATTTTCTCGAGAGTATAATAGTTTTCAGCTCTAATATCCCAACGACATTGATGTTAAGCAAACTGATTTTATCACAGTTTTCGAAATCACGTTATTTGGCAACGGCTCTACCCCAAAGGCGGAGGGCTGTTGCCTAAAATAACGTGCTTTAGTAAGTTGTGATAAGATAGTGTTCGAGGGATATTCAGTAGAAGAATCGTTTCTGGCAGGATAGTGACATTTCAAATATGAATGAATGATGAAATGTTTCATTGGTTATTTCGACACACATAACTAGAAACAGACGAATCTAATGGGACGATTCTTCACCCAAAAAATTTTCACTTTTAATATCACGAGAACTTGAATTATTTCCGGAAATTTTCTATAGGGCACTCGACATCATATAATGCGCGAACTAAATTTTCACAATACTCGTGGCCGGAAGAAAATTTTCAGAAATAATTTAAGCTTGCGTGGTATTCGGTAAGAAAATTTGTAAAAATTGGTGTGGGTCAGGATATTGCTGTTTTTGACAAAGGTTCATTTGTCATTTTTGTTCAACCGGTTCCCTCGGGAAGCTTAATAATTACTATTTCGAAGAAATCATAAGTATATCCACCATATTTCGTTAAAAAAATTACCGACTTAGTTAAATCAAATAAATGCTGAAACTCAGGGGACTACCAGCCCAGTCTAAGTTAAAGTTAACCAAAGGTGTAGAAATATATTTTCACAAGGAACGTGACGCAATTTCGAAGAAATTTTAGGTTTATCTACCAAAGGACCCCGCACTAATCTTATGGAAAACCGGTTTCGGTGAAAATCGCTGAAATTTCAATATGATGTCGCCCATGCCATCCTGAATAAAAGTTATCATTGCGCCAACTCTCTGAATGCCCGCGTTTGGATTCTACAGGGGGTCAAAGTTCGATATTTTGACGATTTTTCAAAAAATCCGGAATTTCATTTTCATTGTATCGATCTGAATTTTTATAATGGAATAGTCCACAATATGTGCATCAAAAAGTTCAAATGACAAAAGTTTCTAGAATCAAAACTGGCGGGTATACAGAGGGTTGAACTTTGTTTTTGGTAATTTTTATCGAACTTTTTTTGAGAAAATATTCGTTTTCCTGCAGATCCATGTGCAATTGATGTTACAGTACATAAGAGGGCGATCATATTTTGCATTTGAACTAACCATCCAACTTTGAATATTTGAAAGGTACGGGGCGATCAAAAATATATTTTCAATTTCGGAAAAATGTATCCCTTTGTATAGTCAGCTTTCACCAATATATTCAGCTGATTTTTTGAAACTATGTAGCTAACATACATACAAATGTGTCAACGTCTGTGCTCATTAATCTGAATCCAAATAAAGTTGCGGCGATGGTCCAAAAAATATGGAGAAGGGATGTTTCGGAATAATTTGGAAATGATATTTCTTTTGTGCCTCTTTAACGTTTTTAAAAAGCCAAAGACAATTTCAAAAGATCAGATTAACACAATTTACTGTACTAAAATAACAACATTTTCGTTTCCAAGACTTGTACCTACTACTTTTCTGTGCAAGTAACTGTATTATTCCATATCCAAAATAGAGCAGTCCTTGGAATGTCATTCGATTGCTGTCAGAGTTATGGATGTTTTTGATAGCAAACATATTTTGATGTGTTGAACGTAGAAGAAATGTTAGTATTTTCTAATAATTAGAGAATCGGTTGATGTTTTGGTCATCAATTACCTGTTTTCTTTTATTTTCTGCTCTTCGAAGTTAAATAAGGTGAGATAATCATTATATTCAATTGTATCTCATATTTGAATATTCCCAGGTCATCATGGCCTATCAAAATCAAGTAAATTGCTTTGTATGCGATACCCGATCAAGACCAGCTCGAATGTCACATCTTCTTCATGGAGAAGAACATTTGGAAAAGTGTCAAATAGCTATTTCTAGGCGGGATGCACGAGGTGGTCACCCTCTCATCATAGGAGAAGAAACAAGAATATGTTTAAACTGTAATCGATCTATTATGAATGAAATAAGGGACTTGACGATTGATCCAACTTGTATAAGACTTAATGTTTTGACACAAACATCGAGCCATACATGCTTCATCTGCAATGCCGCCGATGATCAGCAAACTCTATCCAATAAATGCAGGGCCAATATTTTTGTTCATCGAAATATATTCATCCCGGATAACGTGAAGGCGTGCAGACATCATCTCGATGATAACGGTTTCATTTTGCCATTTCTATTACCAGGAATCCAGTTTGTAAATAGACCTTATCTGATAAAGGGACAGCAACTATCCATTTTCCTTCAAGGGCTTCGTTTTGTGGCTATTGAACACTCCAGCTATGAAGATGAGAACAATTTCCGTGAGGATGAGTTTCAGGCAATATCTCCTATAACCAAAGAACAATTTCGTAGTCTTTTTATGTTCTGTGATATGGTTCCGCAGGAACATGGTTATAGATATATAACGAAAAAAGACCTTATGACATTCCTCTGTAAATTGCGTCAGGGTCTGTCGGATGATTTCTTGAAGGTAATATTCCATTATCCCTCTAGGCAAGCCACCAGCTTAGCAATTTCTAAAGTAAGACAGTCTTTGATGCAAAGATTCGTTCCATCGAATATCGGCTTTGCAGCCATCGATAGGAATGTGTATATTAGAAGGCATGTGAGTGAGTTTTCCAATATTTTATATAACCCGACCCCAGCCAACCCGAAGGCCATCGTTTACATCGACGGATCATACGCCGCCATAAATAAAAGTTGTAATTTCAGGATATTGCGCCAATCTTTCTGCCGGTACAAGGGACATCATCTGGTGAAACCAGTTTTGATTGTGGCCCCGGATGGATATATACTGAGTATTCAAGGACCTTATTTCTCAGACGCTCGCAACAATGACGCAAGAATTTTGGAGAATCAGTTTGAAAGAAACTTAGAAGACATGAGGGGATGGTTTAATGAAGGTGACATTTTTGTTGTGGATCGGGGTTATCGAGATGCCATACCCTTACTGAATAATCTTGGCATACAATATGAAATGCCCGCGATTGTTCCACGAGAGCAACAACAGCTTTCCACCGAGGAAGCAAATAAATCTCGATTAGTGACGAAAACTAGATGGATAGTTGAAATATAATGATGGAGAAGAACCTGATGAACCAAATGAGCCCATATTAGGATATTTTTGTACTTGTAAAACCGGCGCCAGAACTTTAGGAACATGTGCGCATGTTGCCAGTGTTCTATGGTATCTTGGTCATGCTCGACATGACCCCAACAGTCGATACCCCTCAAGTTCCCTACTAAACTCAGTAATGGACGCGGCAAATAGAGCACAACAAATGGTTCCTGATGGTGCGCTTGAAATAGTTGGGTAGTGAAACGATGACAGACATGCCGGTGAATAAACTCCTCACAATTTATTTGAATAACATCTCAAAAAACCCAAGACCGGTATGTAGGTGGTCAATTTGGATGCATGACATTTCGTCTGAAGTCTAATTCTTTATTGCGATAGAAATCACTTGCATCCTCATTCTTCATTGCAATTGAATTAACTGCAGATTCAATCATTGTAATGGAAGATTTTTCCAATTATTTCAGAATGTCGCATGCTCTATTCAGTGATATCTATATAAGACCTACCCTACACTGATGAGGGGCAAAACCCCGAAACCGGTATAACTCGTTTCGGAAAACGAAATATGAATCGTCCGAAAGGCTGTCTTCATGGAAAAAATGTACTTGCTGAATTGATTCGACTCAGTTCAGTAGCTGTTGTAGTACTATCATCATTTCTGTTTTCTCTGAATCAGCCCATATGCTTGGAATCGTGCTGAATTCATGTTATGTACTTACTTTAATTCATATTTCATATATCTGTCAGTTGCGGTCACAATTTTTTGAAGACAATGGCAGTTGCGAAGACCTGAATATAAACCAAATCATCTCATTTCTCTCTACTTGTTCTTCCGCACACGATCTTTCTCGAGAATATATTGTTTTCATACTGGATTTTCCTAAAACATCGGGTGGAGACAAGGTGGTCCTGGTCCTAATAGAGTTTCTGAATATATAAAAAATATGAATAGTAAACGGATACTTATATTTTTGAAAAAAAAATTTTTTTTTGGACCAACCTTTGTATATTCATAAATTCTCATTTCAGATAATTTGGTCATTGAAATGTTTCGAAGTTTGTCTAGTAAACAATATTATTTTCCGTTACAAAGAAATTATTGATTATTCCAGAAATCAAGGAAATACTATACTTCAAAACCCTGTATAATTCAAACCGTGGCATTCGCGTGGTAGACACTGTAGAACTTTTTGATCAATAATAACTCATCTACATTATATCAGAAAATAAAAGAAATTCACGGACGATTTTAGAAATCATTTCTAAATTATTCCGAAACATCCCTTCTCCATATTTTTTGGACCATCGCCGCAACTTTATTTGGATTCAGATTAATGAGCACAGACGTTGACACATTTGTATGTATGTTAGCTACATAGTTTCAAAAAATCAGCTGAATATATTGGTGAAAGCTGACTATACAAAGGGATACATTTTTCCGAAATTGAAAATATATTTTTGATCGCCCCGTACCTTTCAAATATTTAAAGTTGGATGGTTAGTTCAAATGCAAAATATGATCGCCCTCTTATGTACTGTAAGTAACATCAATTGCACATGGATCTGCAGGAAAACGAATATTTTCTCAAAAAAAGTTCGATAAAAATTACCAAAAACAAAGTTCAACCCTCTGTATACCCGCCAGTTTTGATTCTAGAAACTTTTGTCATTTGAACTTTTTGATGCACATATTGTGGACTATTCCATTATAAAAATTCAGATCGATACAATGAAAATGAAATTCCGGATTTTTTGAAAAATCGTCAAAATATCGAACTTTGACCCCCTGTAGAATCCAAACGCGGGCATTCAGAGAGTTGGCGCAATGATAACTTTTATTCAGGATGGCATGGGCGACATCATATTGAAATTTCAGCGATTTTCACCGAAACCGGTTTTCCATAAGATTAGTGCGGGGGTCCTTTCGTTAAATAAAAAAAATTAGCAACTTTTGTTACAAACCTTGAAACTTAGATGGATACTACTTCAGTCTATCACCCTTTCATAATTTTAGGGCACCAAACTTGGTAGAAAGTTATTCTGCATCATTCACATGTATATCTACATTCTTGAAGGGTTGTTGATCATAAGTTTATTTTTGAACTGTCAAAAAATTTTAACTTATATAGCGGCGCCTCGAAAAATTGTCCGGAAATTTTTTCAGTTGCCACGGTAACTAGTCAAAATTGTGGAATTCTTATCGGTTGAAAAGTAGAGGTGTGACATTTTTTTGGGAATCAATTCAATTTCCTGTTTTCCAGCACCCCTTCGAGATCTCGCCTGCTGTCCGGGCGCGCGACCACCCCTAACACCTCCTCCTCCATCGTGGACCCCCCTAGGTCGCTGGAGAACCGCGCGACGAGGGTGGGGGGTCGTCCGTCCGCCGCGAGCAGCCCCATACGCCATTCGAGGGTGAGCAACTTGTCGTCGGGGGGCTACGACTCGGACGATTCCATCCGGTTGGACCGCACCAACCGCAAGGCTATCAAGCAGGACATCGTCAGCATCAAGACGATGCTCTTGAAGCTGAGGAGGGTGCTCAACGAGGTGAGACAACGTTTGGTTTTTTCTCGGTGTTGGGGAATGGTCTTCGGGGAGGCTAGTTAACGTCTGTTTATATTTATCAGTTACTGTTTGAATCTCATTGTTTTCTGGTGGATGGATTCTTTCTTTTAGCTTTTTTGGGTTCATAACCTACCACAATCTGAAAAAATAGGAATTATTATTGGAACCTATACAAGTGTAGGACAGATTTTCAATCTACCGCTATAAGTTGCTGCGACAATTCAAAAACAGTTCCTTCTGAATGGAACACGTTCAATTATTCAACAACTTCTCGTACAACTCCAATTCAAAAAAATACCAGAACTAATACGTATCAAAATACTCACCATTGACGTTTCGGAAACCAAATCCGCTTCCATTTTCGAAACTTCCACAAATTTTCTCTTCTAGTTTCGTTTTTTTGTTCGCTTTTTGCGATGTCAGAAATTTGAATTTTGACATATGCTTTTCAAGAGTGGCAGCAAGGCGCGATCTATTTCAACCGAAGTGTTTGAGATGCAAGCATCTGCAGACAGCATGATGAAAGCAGATTCCTTCAACTTTTGTCTCCTGCTATTGCTCTTTCTTGCTATAATTTGAATGTCATTCCATTCAACAGTATTATCTCCATCGGCATTGAGAATGTGTTCTGATAATTAAGAACCACTATTCTGTCTGTTCCTGACGTAAATCGTGTGTTCACTCTTTCCCACTTCTAGAGGTCTGGACGTTTCACCGATATATTATTGACCGCACGAACAAGGGATTCGATAAATACAATTCTTCGTGATTTCTGTTATGTTCGTTGGTTTGGTATGTATCAATATTGAACGTAAAGTATTTGTTGTTTGGAATGTTTTACTAAAATTATACCTGTTGCCGATCAGTTTTATCTGCGCTTTTGCACTTGTATAGATTCCAATATTAGTACCTATTTTTTCATACTGTGGTAGGTTAAAAACCCAGAGAAGCTATAAGGAATTTATCAATGACTATTATATGTGAAAACAAACCTCTACTCTTTCAAGGCGCTTAATCACAGAAACAATTGCTCTAGGAATCACCTTGAAATCCCTTCTCATAGACGATCAAAGACAGAATGCACTCCAAAACTAATAGATATTAAACTATACAAAAAACTGCCGGAAGATATCAGGCAACTCTCAATTGGAAAATTCAAAAGTTCAATTGAAAAACTATTGTTAACTAAAGCCTTTTATAATATGGATGAATACTTCTATGCGAGTCTCAACGCAAATTAATTTTGATATCTCTATATATAAATATTTGTGATCATTGTTGCTTTTTGACTACTTTAACTGTTGTTGTCAAACCTGAATACTTTTGTTTATTTTTAATGACATACGCTAAGTAAATGTTGGCTCTATTTTTTGAGCTTATTTGAACGTTTTGTTTTCAACTGGTTTGACTTGTTTTATTTCATACTTTGTATGATTCTCTGAGAACCAATGAATTCGGGTGATTTGCTTATGAGGAGATATCGTTAATGAAAATGTTTCTGGATAAAAATCCGTTCGAGCGAGAACATTAAATAGGATGAAACATATTGCTGGTTCATAGAAGCCAAAGCAACAGTTTAACAAAATCAGTATCGATATTTTTTTATATCTAAGAATATTAGTTAGATTTCCGCTCGCATATCGATTAGCCTGTCCTACGATTTTGTAGCTGATACAATTTAAAAAATGTTGCATGTCATCAAGGGCGTGGTTGAAATTTGAAGGAAACTGTAAGTTGTTATAGAATTATGGAATTTTGAATATAAATAAAGTGACGTCTTGAATATGAAAGAAGAGAAACCGAAAATTTTCACAAACCTTTTTTGATAGATACGTGTTTATCATTCATTCAAATATGGAAGCTTATCCATGACAAAGTTCTTTCCTAGTTTTCCAATAGGGAACTCAAGAGTTATATGCCCTTTCAAAGTTTCAATTCATATATTTTGTATAGCTACATCCAAACTATTTTAAAAAATCGAGATTTTCTCATATTTATAATCTGCAAATACTTACTGTGTTTCTACACAGTATAAATATTTTTACGCATAACACCTGTATCCAGTAATGCAGTATTTATAAGGCTCTTGATGGTTTCTGAGCTTTGTTGTCTTCAGTATTTTGACATCGCACTTACGATATATTTTATATACTTGACTTCAAATCTACTGCAACACGATAAAAGTGAATATCTGATTGTAGATTATAAATATAATTTACTACGTTTTATTCAATTTAGCTCTCTAGCAGCCGGAAAGGGAAGAGAAGGGACATTATCATTCTGCTTTCTTTCAGAATAACTAATGGAAAATATTACCAATTCTTGACAGCGATAGTTTTTAACTCTTCTGGCACACACTTTTTGATCACAATTATCTGGCTTACCAAAAAGACTTATAAACACAATAGTGTCACTTTTGAATGACAATTGTCATATGGTAAATAACAGACTTCAAACAAATCCCTTTGCATTTTCATCAATGGAATGGTACTAGTGCGTTATCGTTATCGATGACGTGCAACAGTTTTCAAATTGTATTCACTATATATCAATCAATTATACTATTTTTCTGGTGAAATAAACCTAACTGCACGCCTGTCCTATTTATCTATTAATTTTTTATGTCAGTTATTTTTTGTGTTTTTTGATTTTATTTATTTTTTGCATGTTTTATTTTTGTTCTACATCAGGCAGTCGAAGAAGAATTGATGAGGGTAAGTATTTACGTTTTTATTGTTTCATTCTTATTTTCATGTAGATAGACCAAATTGCGTCTTCAAATATTATTGGCCATATCGCCCTCGAACATTTGAGTGATTATAGCCACCAAATCCATCCACCCTTGTTGTATTTGCACACCTACCGTATGAGTCTGTGTATTTTTAAGTATAGCCAACATCTAGGCTAAGCTTTGAAGTTGACATACAGTCATATAACAATTTCGAAATTGGTTAGTCAATTTGATGTGAACTTTGATTCAGAGAGTTATACTCCTCCAAATATAAATGCCGTAGCCTATAATGCAAGTGTCCTTAAAAACGAGCAGATTACTTGAAATTCCTTTAATCACGATCATTTGGAATTTTGTCAAAATAAGATCAGAGTTGAATTGTTTTCCAAGAACGTAATCCCTTCATATTCAACTGAATTAGCAAATATTTCCAAGTCTGGTACCTTCAGAGTACGTATTTTATATTGAAAATTTATATTAGTGTGAAATATATGCCTAATAAAAGTTTTCCGTTTCTTCAATATAAATATTTTCATTTCAAAGTAGAAATTTTTTTTTAATACTTCCAAGCCTTTATGGCAATTGTGGAAACTGTGGAAATAGAAATAATGAGATATTCTTCAACATGCTCGTACTCTGAGAAACCTTTCTTGACAGAGCCTGATTACTCCAATAATACAATAAAAACACTTGCACTCGACACGTGTTTATCCTATCTACCAATATTGTTATCAATCATCAAACGCCTGAGACTTCGGAAAATGAAGGGACTTTTTTTTCGAACGTGGTTGAGGGGTAATGCGACCGTTCGTTTCGCCTTATTTAACGTTTTCTTTCGACGTTTTTTAGTCTGAAACTCTCAACCCATTCGAGAGTCAGCACCTGACGAATGGGATCTTCAACGGCCTGCCGGGAGCGGAGAGCGAGTCGCTCGCCTGCAGCGCCGTGTCCGGCGACGTCGACGAGGGCGCGCAGGCCCGCTTCGAGGTGGCCGAGCTGCGCAGGCAGGTGCTCTATCTGCAGGGCCAGCTCGAGGACAGGGAGAAGACGGTGCAGTCGCTGCGCTCGCAGATGGACAAGCTCGTCGACGACGACCGCCGCGCCGATTCGGCGCCGGCGTCCAGCTGCTGCGACGCCCCCACCAGCAACGCCGCCACGCAGACGGAGAGGGTGAGTGTGCTCGAGAGGGTGGGGGTCTTAGAAACAGAGTCAGAAATAGCTTTATCGTTTGAAAATGTTAATTCTTGTGTCAGAACAGTCAAAAGTGTAAATATCAATTGAAATAATTCAAAATAAAACCTACACCTAGTAGGCAATGAACTTGATGTACATGTACACACATACAGAATGTAAAAAAATATATAATTAATAATAATAGAGAACACATATTGTACCAACAATCTATAAATACAACTTAACTATATGAAATATACAGCCAGTCAGTGAACGAATAATAATAATAAAATACACGAATAACAATAATTCAAAAAGGAGGAAGAAAATACTCTTCAATGGAATAAAACGGGCGTTCGGTTGGTATATTGATTACTGCCCTCTCTAAATTACAATAAACTCCAATCGGTTCTTGCAAGTGGTTATACATTTTCAAACCATTATAGATAAAAGAGTTTCTAATAAGCGTTGATGCTGGGATTGGGTGTCGGATATTAGTATCCTGCCAGGTTGAAAAAGAACTCTTGTGTTTATGGATGGTGCAGACAGTTTCCAAAACAAAAAGTGCCCAAAGGGTTAAGATTTTGTTTAACGAAGAGGACTACATGCTTCCCAAAATGGCCTCCACCAGTGAGAAATACACAGGTCTAGCTGTTACTGTACCTAGCTCACTCACAAAGACTCTTATTGCATAGGCACCACTCGAAATTTTTTTCCCAGGACGACAACATGGTCCCCAATTTATAGTCTACTCTCAATTTTTATGCCCAAGAATCTGATACACTGTTTGTATTCAATGCTACAATAATTCATGCTGGCCTCCCTTGAAAAACAAACTGTGTTTTGTCAAAGTTGAATCTGGCTTTATTCTTGAATGTTTCCCTCGTGTTCAAATGATTCCGTAAGAAGAGTGCAATTTTCAAAAACTCAGGGTAATAAATGTCCAAAAAATCGACTGTTTGAAAAAACAAACAAAAGACAAATCTTCAGTTACATGGAACATCGAATTAAAAAAAAAATGTGGAACTGAAGTTATTCGGTCTCTACAAAAAATCGATATAAAATTTTTGGCGGTCACCACTATATATTCGAAGATACATCCATTTTGTTCTGAAACTCCATTTTTCATTATTGTGGCAAAAACTTCACCCATCTTCAGAATTTAAACGAATCGTTGGGATATCATAGTTCGACGTTAAATATTTTTTATTTGCAATGGTGGCAGCCTGATTGTCATTGTTCGGCTCTCGTTGATTTTCAGTTGTCACCAGCTTTTTGAATTCAAATGTAAAGTGTATGTGAGTTTTTCTGAATATTTCTAAAACTGTTGCACAAAGTCCTTGTGCAAAACGAAATCCTACGAGAGCCGACGAGTAACAAACACGAGATCAGGCCGCGAATACGAAACACTAAACTTTTAGTGTTGAAATATGATATCCCACCGAATTGTTTAAGTTTAAAAAAAATGAAATTTTTGCGACAACAATAATACTTTCTGCTCCAAAATGTTTAAAACAAGTAAATAAGGGCTTGTGTGGTGTTATGATTGAAAAAAAGATAACTTTCGTGTATTTTTAATATCAGATATATTATGTGAGAAATGGAGTTTTGGAACAAAATGGACCTGTATCTCCGAAAATAGTCGTGAGCGCCAACAATTTCAATTGGATTGTAGAATGTAGATTTTGTAGAAGAGACCAGATTACGTGAGTTCCACAAACACTTTCTTGGGAATTTAGATGCTCAATGTAATGAAATATATACAGGAAAAAGTTGTCCGATCTTACATCTTCCACCAAATTCAACATAATTCAGCATTTACTTTCTAAGTGAACACAAAACCTACATGCAATATCTTTTGCCAAGAAAATACATTTATTCTAATTGGAACGTTGTCTGGAATAAAATAAACGCACCTCCAGAAATTCCTCTTTCTTAGTCCAGAATTCTTCTATTTTTTTATAATTCCAAGTGAAATTTGTTCGGATATGAATTATGTACCAAAAATTTTCAAAAAAATGCAAATGATAAAGTTGAATCTAAATGAATAGAATTGGGAAAAGTAGAACCTCACACCAAAAAATAACATATCAATGAAAGTATTTTATGTGGTAGATACCATATCACAATAGGTCGCGCTTGGTGAAATTCAAAACTGAGCTTCTTTTATTCTGATACATTTTTCAAAATCACTTGTTGGAGAATAGAGCCACAAGTTAAAGTTATTACATTAGATATTCAAAAACCCTTTATCAGGACTACTTTTGGAAGGCAGCACAGCCATATTGATATTCTTGCGATGTGAAAATAACAATATCCCCTACATTTCGTAACTACATCACCAGCTTCTTTCTGTCTTCCAAAAAATTCAACTTTTGAGTAAGAATACAATTAACTCCATCTTTTGGCGAAAGGATAAACGAAATATATAATGAAACTACAAAGAAATAATAATATAATTTAAATACAATGAAAGAAATCTATGAAAACGCCCAATTACAGAAACCAATATTTGTATAGTAGAAAAGCTCAGTCCATTGTATGGCGCCGTTTGAAATTTCCAAAATTTTTATCACTAGTAATGAAACAAGCCTATTAGGCATTCCAGATCATAGGCGTTTTCTGGCGCTCATGTATTCAAAACGTATTCGCCTGTCTCCTTCTCTGTTGCATACGGCTAGCCCTATACTCAGAGAGAGATGGAGAGACGAATACGTTTTGATTACAAGAGCGCCAGAAAACACCTCGTGTGATGTCTGGAAGGCAAATACCAGTTTTTTCATGGAAATCACACTCTTTTGAAAAAAACAAACAAAAGTTTCTGGGGGGTAGATGCCGCCGTATGGGTTCATTTCGTCACTTGACAAGATGTTGACAAGTATCTGGAATGCCTAATTGCGTCAGTAATAAAGTAATGTGGTTCCTGATTCTGAATTTCATATAAATGCTCTTTAAATTTTGTCAAGTGCTTACTAGATTATTCCACCCAGTGAAATAAAAAAATACTCGCTAGTAACATATATCTCCTCTCTGATAATTTTGAAAGTTTTTTTGGAGGTTTTTGAATGTCTTTCTTGTTGCCTTACTAATTTACTAACATTGGCCAGAATAAAATTTCAGAGGTTTTTTTTTTAAAAAAATATTTTCATAATAATTTCTAGACCATAGATCCGAGTACCTACATAAAAAGCTGAAATGGATAATCTGAAATATATTCATATTTTTCAAATACTGTTCTCATTTTCAGCTTCCAAACAACAAATTTAGTTTTGTTGGGATATTTGTAAAAAGGGTTTCAGGACTTTGAAGTAGTTTTCTGTTGACTAGGTCTGAGAACCCTTTTCAATTTCTTTACTATATTCAATTCAAATCATATATGAAATAAGTTACATTTCATTTATTGGATAGTGAAAAATTTGAAAATAGAAAAAAATGTTAACCCTTCCATCTAATCTTTGTTATGGATTTGATAAAGGGTAAAATATGATGCACGTGTCTGACAGAAAACAATCTAACTTCTAGTTCATAATAATGCCAAAAGAATAAATGAGTATGATGCATGCCTTTCCATTGGAAAAAAAATGTTAGCCTTCATGAAGGAATGGATCGAAATTAAACACCTATATAACCTTTTTTTAACTGCACCAAAATTTTCTTCTTCCATAAAAATTGGAGAAGTAACATTTATGAAAAATATTTTACAAATTCTGTTAAGATCATTTTACGTCAAACGATATCGATCAGGAAATCAATATGACTTTTCTGTTGTATTCCATCTTGTGTTTATTCATTGAAATGGTAAACTCAACGTTATTCAAATATTTTTAATTTCTCACATTGCCATTGGCTCTCGACATTTTCCTTTCTGATAAAATATTTTGTCGTTCAAGATTCGGCCAATATCCGCGGGTCCATCTCTGCTAAATGGTTCCTCAGTTGATGGGAGTGCTGGGTCTCTAGTCAGGTAAACGGAAAGTGTTTGCTTCGCACAGCATTCGCAACTCATCACACTCATCAACTTTATTAACTCCTCACTGCATGTCTAGAATCTAGATAGAAACTAAGTTGGGTGGTTTTGGTTCAGAATTTCCCAGGAGTAATTTGAACTTTCCTCTGAAATGAATGATTCCCGGAATATTTTATTAGAAGCAGATGGCTTTAAAAATTACATTGTTTCTTAAGGTTCATTGAAATGAAAATCATCATATATTTCGTCAAGTGAATAAAATATCCTCATTCCCTTGAATATTTGAAGAAAATTTCATTTTCACAGACATAACTCTGTCTGATTAGTCCAATAAAAATTGGTCTTGCGTTTGCTTATTCTTCTATCGTGACTTGATGTATTCATTTGAGAGGAAAGTTCAAATACCAAGGGTAATGAGACTCTCTTCATTACTTTTGTCCAATTGGAACATATAAAACTGCAAAATGTCTTCTCAGTGTCATGCTTCTCGGTATCATAAACGGGAACTACTCGTGTTACTTTAATAGGTTTATTCTAATTCTCTTCTTCTTTTTTATGCTGCTTTTAATAATCGCATTCATCGGTTTGGATTGCAGCTTTAGAATTGGGAAGGTAGTATTAGCCGATTTTTTGTTTGGTGTGATCGTTTTGTGTGCTGTCAACCTCCTGTGCATCCTTCATTTGATTTACTCTTGTACCTGTTGAAAGTCTTGATCTTTTTACGATCTAATATTTCTATTTTGATCTCACTGTTTTTCAAAATGCTCTTGAGAATTTTATTGAGCAAAAATCAAAGTATTTGAGGGCTTTCAGTAATATATATTTGCCTTGCCACTCAAGGGATCATTACTTGTTAATTGTTAAAGTGGCCTTAATTGAATAATGCTGAATTGTTATACCAAGTACTTGTAATGGTATTTTTATATTTTTCATGCTGCTATCCAGCAATTCCAGGTGAGGGTTTGACTGTACTTGAAATCTTTGGGTATTTTTTACTTATTGTGTCAAAATCCTCAAAAAGATGAGAATTATTAAAAAAGTTCTTTCTGTCTGTCGAAGGGGGTTATCAATTTTTATTGTCACTCAATCAAACTCCTTGAACAGCAGACAATAAGCATTAAAAAAAAGGAATTCAAATTTCTATCAATACCTAATACTCCAGTAAAGGAAGTAAAAAGGAAGTAAAAATTGGCTGGACTAATTTGAGACCAATTGCAGATACTTGGAGTAACTTGAATTTTGTTAAGAAAGGTGCCCAGTATCCGAGTAAACAACTTCCGTTACTGGGAAAAATCGGGGGGGGGGGGGGGTGGAACTCATTGGGGGGGGGGGATATAATGAAACCAATCGATAAAATATCATTTTTAACATAAAAACATTTTTTTTTTCATAAAAATGCACCCCTTTCGAGTAATAGCTCAAAGAAAAGTGTGATTTTTGCAAAAAAAATGTAAAAGTTTTTAAAGTTTTTTAAATTTACTGAAAATCTGTTAGTATTACAAAAAAAATTATATATTACTTATATGAAGTATTTTAGTTGACAAATAAAGTGGTTTTTGTTTTATTTTTGAACGATTAATATTAAAGGAGATATGACATGGCAAAAATGATTGCTTAACGAAAAATGAAGAAACCGGATCGTTCTGGCGTGAATGTCTCGAAAATATAACTTTTACAAAAAAAATGATTCCTATCATTTTCCAAGATGACAAACTCGGGAAAATTTTGAGACCAACCAGAACCGTTTAAAATAAAAAGAAAAAAGTTATGGGCAAAATAATTTTTTTTCAAAAATTTTTAATGCCAATTTTTTAGCTCCATATGGGCTAAGGTGCTCGGAAAAAAATCCTTTGGTGAAAAGTCAGAACACTTCGTCCTAAATATGTCCAGCCATTTTTTGCCCTATCGGGTGATTATTGTTTATGTTTTGGCCTGCTAAAGTTGGGTAAAATCGTGTATTTTTTAAAACATTTTCAGTTTTTGGCCAGCAGCGTGAACATTATTTATTTTAAACAGCCAAATTTTTCACCATTTATTCCAGGATAGTTGTATTTCAATTTTTTGTTATAATTTTTCATCTGTAAGCAAATTTGTCTGTTTAAAATTGCCTATTTTATGTTTTTAACGGTAATTATGCTCTTTTTTGTCGGACGAAATAAAAAAAAATTGTCCCATCCAATTCAAATGTTGCATATGACATGAAATTTTGGCGATAACCTTAGCTTAAAAATGGTTCCTGGTACATCTCGTTATCATTACCTAAAAAGAAGTTATGACCAAAAACCTTTTTTTTTCATCGATCACAGAATTTTTATAGTTAATCCATTGGGACCCTCTATTTATAAGTTTTATGAACATTTTGGAGCTTTGCCCAGTAACCAAACTTGTTTACTCGGATACTTGACACCTTTTTTGACAAATTTCAAAAAAATTTAAGTTGATCTGAGTGGTCTCGAATTAGTCCTTCATTTTACTAAAAAATGTTCTTCCTTTACTGGAATATAAGTAATAATACCTAATTCCTGCAATGAATGAATGTGTACCCTATTTACTTCAAATTAATTTCCAAGACTGAATACTGATTGAATTGGGAATTGTTGCAGTGTGAATGAATGTTCACCATCTCGAAGATCTCGCCTTCCATTGCAAGTCGATCCTTGTAAGAGGACCCCTTCGAGGCTATGGAGGCAGCCGGGCGAGCCCCCTTCTCCCCAACGCTATGCCAACAACTCATCTTCGATTCTGAGGCGGGCCCATAGTCGTACTAGAACGCCTGCTTCCACATCGTGATATTAATTTCCGTTAAGTGTAGGTTAAATACATTCTACGAAAGAAGTACATTGGAAAACGCGTTTGCATAGGACTTTTGGTGAGCAATCTTTCTTACAATACTCTAATATCGTTCTCTGAATTCACTTGTAACACAAATGAAAATGCATGTTTCGAAAAATTATGAACAAAAGTTCGTCATTACCTTTCCCAGTCTTTTTTTTAAGCAGAAGAGGCAGTGTATCAGTTCCCACTCATTTTACATAGTTCAGAGTACTTGATTGAATCCCTGTTGCTTTTATGTTATCGTTTTAATCAATTTTGAAGGGAAGATTCCTAGAATACTTGTGATGCATTCAGGGAACAATAAATAATTGATTTTTTTCCCCGAATTGAAATGTCGGAACTGATATTACATTAATAATAATAATAATATTTTTTTTCTATCAGCGGATGTGACACTTTGAATCTCTGGTTTAAAAATGAAACATTTTTCAACATAGCTCGAATGTCCAATACCAAACCAAATTGTTTTTTACGCGAGTTTTGCTGTTCAAGTTGGCGTATTAAAAAAAATATTGCCGATTGAGAAGAAATTACTTGATAACGATAGAGCAATTGAGCTCTTTTGATGGAGTTTTGATATCTTGATGTTTTATCGTGAGCAATTATTCGAAATCGCTGAGACCATGATTGCAGTATCAAATTTCTATTCATCTCAAGACCTCCAATCATATTCGCTCTTTCAAGTAAGATTCAAGACATGTTCAAAGAAATATAACCGTCCCATCCCCTAACTGACAGAAGTGAATATAGAATTGGTTCATATGCAAGCAATATTGAGCGTCAGGCATCGAAATCCGCGAAAGAAAACAGTAAATATTTGCTAATTTTCCTATTCAAGGAAGATTATTCATTCGTTACATTGAGAGAAAATGATTACACCAATTTTTTATGTTGTGCACTTCAATCAATGATTGCATTTTTCTCCATATGTACTTCTTTATATCATAAAATTCCACTGTATTTTTATAGATATGTAATTATGAAATGTTTTTGACTGTGATTTATTTTAGATGATTTTTTTATTTGTGTTCAGCAGTGTAGCGCAATCAAGAACTATGAATTGTAATTTCAAATATATGGTTTTCTTATATTGTGGATATTTGCATAAATTGAAACGTACAATTTCTCCGAGGATACGATAATTATTTTTGCTTAGATGGTTGTTTATAATCTGTAAAATTCCTTTATCTGAAATTTCGTGCAATATGTTATTGTTGCTCCTTCCCGAGTATTAATAGCGGTAATTAGGATGTATTTATTGATAATTTGCTGTACAATAAATGAAACATTGAAGAATGTTTAGTACGGAGTTTTCTTGCATTCGACACAGTTGACCACAAAATTTTATTAAAAAAATTGGAAAGCATTGCTATTCGAAGGATCATTCATATATGGTTCAAAAATTATCTGTCTAATAGAAAACAATTTGTTCACCCAGGCAAAAAACCCAGCTCACTAAAGACTATCACTTGTGGAGTTCCGCAAGGCTCCATTTTGGTCCAGTTTTATTTTTGATCTATATTAATTCTGCTTCAAAATTATTATTGAAAGGAAATATCAAATTATACGCGGATGATACAACACTACTTTATTTTTCTAGTAACACCAAAGAAATATATGATGACATGATTGATGACTTGAAATGTATGTCATCTCGGCTAAATTATCACAAATTGAGTTTGAATTATGAAAAATCCTCAGTAATGTTGATAACCAAAAACAGAGAATTTGGCTTTCGAAAACAAAATTATTAAATATCGCCAAACAACAAAATTCTTAGGGCTGTACATTGACGAGAGACTATGTTGGAATACCCATATAGAAGTGTTGAAAAAAAAAGGCAGACCACTTCTAGGAATATTATTTAGAATCTGACAGTTCCTTTGTAAAAAATATCTAAGGTGTATTGATTTCTGTTTGATATATTCAAATCTCCAGTATTTGATTTCAATTTGAGGAACAGCCAATACGTCGATATTGAATCCCCTCGAAAGACTACAAAATAAAATTATAAAGTGTATATTCAAATTACCCTATCTTGAACCAACATCAAATTTATATAAACCGCATGGTCTTTTGAATATTCAATCTGCTTTTCAATTAGAAATTTGTTGTTTTATACATTCAGTTGGAAAAAAAAATCAAACATTCAACTATAAACTTTAGTGAAATTAATACAATTCATGATCATAATACCAGACAAACCAAACAATTAATTGTTGAACCTTATCGTTCTAAATTTGGAGAGAATAATATATCATTATGGTGTTAAAATATTCAATAATCTTCCAAATAGACTGACAATGCTTCCGAAAGCAACAAAATTCAAATCTGAACTGAAAAAATTTATGCTCTTTAGTTGAAATTCTGATCTCCATATCTTCATTTAATTTAATTACAACTTTCATTTTGTATTCTCACATAATGTAATTATTAATTTGTGTTGTACACTGTTTAATTTTGTAACCAAATAATTTAGTTAATTACTATTGATTTTTATCCCTATTATAAACCCTGTATTTTCTTGGGATTAATGAAGATTATTATATTATATTTGGTGACATTTTCAGTAGCCCTCAAACGACAGCACCGGAATCAAATATTGCATTCGATGCACCGAACACAAATGTTGCATTCGAGGACTTCGAACACAAAAGTTACGTTCGAGAGCACCGAAAACAATAGTTGCATGCGAGAGCACCGAACACAAAACTTGCATTCGAGGGCTTCGAACACAAAAACAAAATTCAATGAAAAAGATGTTTTCTTTTGGGTTATATTTGTTAATGTACAATTACAGACAAAAAAAGGTTGGTAACTTCTATCTATTCAATGAAAATCATAGAGTGGGCTGGGCAAACATTCAATAATATAATTAGCAAATGAATGAAATGATAACGGCATTCAGACAAATCACAGGCATTTGAGAAAAATAAACATCATATGATTTGTCTGTATGCCGTTATCATTTCATTCATTTGTTAATTATACAACACTAAATATAATTAGCGTTAATGAACTAGAATTTTCTAGAAATTCTGTGTGAACTTTACAAGTTAGCTTATTAATCTATTATAACATATATAAATCGAATCAATGTCACCTTCTGGTCTGAATTATACAATTATTCAAATTTATTTCTTCAGCCCACTCGAAAATAGTATGTTCAATTGGTAAAACGACAGGAATGCTAATAAATTACAAAAATAACAAATCATAAATATCATTCAATATAAAACAATCCTAAAATAATTCAAAAAACATAAAATGTAATATGGCTGTATCAGTTGAAAGTAATTTAAATACCGAGTGTACGGCTAGAGAAACAATGCGAAACTTCTTTATTCTACAAGCACAGCATCATTTCAGTTTCAGACATTCGATAGTCTGTAAAATTCAATCACCACGCAACTCATTCAGAATCGCGTTTACATCGTCACATTTTTCACACGACGTTCACCCTGTACGGACATAATTCAGATACACCGAATCGACATGGTCCCGTGAGACACCTGAGAGATCGGAGGAATATCAGACGTAGCTCTCGTTTTGTGTGGAGTACGCCAGAAAGGAGTCCAGCAGTTTCGGCTCGACCAGTTCCTGGGCGTCCTGTCCGCTCAACACGTCACTTCCGCACGTGCCGACGATTTTCCTGAGTGTTGCCTGAAATAAGAAGGAGTAAATCAGTTGGGCGGTGTGGGAAAAAATAATTAAAACGATAGATGCAAATAAACAGTGAGCAAACAATAATTAGGGCAAAAATGGTACAGTCATATCATTGGAAAGTGAACATTTCGAGGTATGACTAAAATGGTTATAAGACAGGTAATAGAGGATTTTGTTTTGCAAAATTAGGCAGGAGTTATTTTATTGCATGGATAGTTGCAGTCTGACGTACTTAACCCAAAAACACAAAATACTTACAAAAATGGCGAACGGAGGTGCCGCCATTTTGTGAAAACCCGTTTGGGCCCGTATCTCCGTAATCGTGCACTTTGGGCCCACAATTATAAGGACCTTTTTCATAGATAATTGAATTTCCTATCTTTTTTATTCGATTATTTTTTTTGTAGCACTTACCGTTCACGACTCATTATTATTACTTTTTGTTTATTCACTTTTTTACCGATATCTCTTAAAATAATCGTTTAAACAATAAATTGTTTGTGATAAAACTTTTAAATCGATAAATTTTCTACAACTTTCATTTGATACTTTTTTCTCTAAAGTTAATATTTTTGAAGTTACAACGCGTTCAATGTTGTACTACCGAGTACAAGGTTATTAAGAACGAAGTATGCATAGCGTAATATGATGCGAATCCGATACATAACAAAAAAATATGAATTTTAGTATTTTTTTGATTTAATAAATGATCAAAAATTCAAGTTCTTACCTGCAAGAAATAGCGAATACCCATCAGTGGCATATAAAGATTGTAACGCCTCTATTAATTTGCCGTTAGAATCATCACCAATATCTTCATCGATATCGCACAATTCTGTGTTGTTGACGATTACATTCAGCTGATTAGTGCACGTTTCCCCTGTGCAGTTCTCACAGATTATAGTATTTTTCACAGTAAATGGTATTGGTTTATTAACTGCAATAAACTACCCGATTTAATCCCATTGTGTAGAAAATCATCTGGTAAAAGATGCAAATGTGCTACAGGGTCGAACTTAAGAAATTTGAATTTTGCATAATGTAGGAGATATACAAGTAATTTATTTAAATGTTTTAAATGAAAGTTGTAGAAAATTTATCGATTCAAAAGTTTTATTACAAACAATTTATTGTTTAAACAATCATTTAAAGATATATCGGTGTGAAAGTGAATAAACAAAAAGTAATAATTAATATAAGTCGTGAACGGTTAGTGCTACGAGAAAAATTTTCAAATAAAAAGGATAGGAAATTGAATTATCTATAAAAAAGGTCCTCATATATGTGGGCCTAAAGTGCACGGTTACGGAGATCAGGCCCAAACGGTTTTTCACAAAATGGCGGCACTTCCGTTCGCCATTTTTGTAAGTATTTTGTGCTTTTAGGTTGAGTACGTCAGACTGCAACTATCTATGAAATAAAATAACTCCTGCCTAATTATGCATTATGGACACGAGTAGCTCGCTCCCTATTACCTGTACTATTAAGGCTTTCGCGGCCGAGGTTTCAGTATAACTACTTTGGTTCGGGTTTGAAGGCCGAAGAAATTCCAAAAAACGACGGTCTTCAAACCCGAACCAAAGTAGTGATACTGATTTCGTCATATATTCACTTATTTGATTTTGATATTACGATGAAAGTGGATACTGTCGTTTCAGTCAAACTAAAAATGTTATAATGCAGAAAAATGACTCGTGGGAAATTTTTTGCCTGTAGGGCATTAATTTTACTATTATATGTAATCGGTAGCTGCACTACTACTACACTTCACACACTAAGTATGGCCTACAAATTCAATCCATCCTATCCAAGGATAGTTTTTATTGTGATTCATGAAGGTAATTGTTAATCCGATGATATTGATATTTCATTCAAACTTCGTACAATCCGAAAAGAATTGATTAACTTTTCATCGAAGGTGGAAATAGTATGTTCAGAGAAATTTAATCACGAAGTTTAAGTGAAATATTACGAAAGGAAGGCTTTGGTCAGAAAAATAAAAGTACCATGAAAATTCATGAGAGTAAACTTCTTTCCAAGAGGCAAGAGGGGTAAATCCAGTTTTTCTCATCAGTGGCAACAAATATCATCGACGTAAATAAGATATCAAAATGTACAAATTTAGTCTACTGATTAGGGTGTTTAAAGGACACTCATTGAAGGACTCATTAAGGATATAAAATGAACATCCGACATTATGAATATGAGACGAATTTACCACTACTTCATAAGAACTGTTTTTTTTTTAGTAGAGAAACATACTTAAGTTGTGACAAATACGGTTTCAAAATAAAAGAAGAAGTGCTCAAAAGCCAACCAAAATCAATGAAAGAACGAGACAAATATGGCGTAAATTCTAATCTAATTGATGTTTATTGTGCATCAACGTACCCTGCCATATTACACTGTATATTTATTTTGGAGGACAAGCGTCTGGATTACAGAGAGTGATTGCGTTACAAAAACGTATTTTGGTACGGATTTCCGGTTAGTCTTTCAAATTCAAAACATCATGCAGAGACGTTCGAAAATAATGCAGGGTTATTCTGCTAAGGAACAAAACAACTGGTGGTGTCAGAAGTTCCATTTTACAAACTATAGTCTGAATTGAATGCTTATATATTTCTAATTCATTTCTCATCCTCAAGCAATTAGGCTCGCACTTATTTTTCATTCTGCTCATTATTGACTACATTCACAACAAAAGTTAACCATCCTAGGTTATAAGAATGTCCAACACAAAACTGGGAAATATATTGCTATATAGAGATAACGGAAAAACCTAGAATGAAAAGAGCCTACAGTTTACTGTGAAAATATGAATAATAATTCCAAATACGATAAAAATTAGTTGAAAATTACCACAGCTTCAAGATGAATACAATGTCTAAAGCAAAGAATGAAATAGGCTACAACTGTGATAGAGAGCACATTGTCATTATAGCCGGCTACAAATTAGTAGAATAAGACTGCTGAAGTTTTTACGGTTACCTCTTTTTTTATGTTGAAGCTACTACATATACAAAAACAGAAATAGCTTTACAAGACATTACGATACTCACTCCTATAACACCAGAAAGAGAAAGAATATTTTATAAAGTTCATCAAAAGAAAACTCTACTGTATACAGGCATACGCTTCATTATCATCCTACCACCCGAACTGAAAAAGAATGATTTTGTACAAACGAGAAACATATTGACTGAAGGATGTTTCTACCCTATGAATAAGTTGGAAATACATTTTGGATAATGACCTGCTCATAGGTCATACATTAATTATACTTCTGACTAAGTCTAAATAATAATTTAATTATTATTTTATTCATTAAGTTTTATCTACTTTGATTGTGTTAAAATCATCAATTTGCTTATTGTGTTGAATTTTTTAATTTCGACCTGTCCGAACTATTTTCTGTAAAACAGGATATGAATGTAATAAATTCGAAGTTGACTTTTAATAGCGCGATTTGACTATCTGTGGCTAATGATATAAAGTATATTATAAAAAAAGGTTGATTATTTTTTGGAAGTTTGGTCTCCTTCAATGTAAAATGTAACTTTGTGACAACCTTGAAGCTCAATTAAGGAGAGTCATGCCTGGTTTATAGACAACACTTTTATTTCGTTCAACTTCCAAGAAAGTTCTCACAATGCTAATCAATGGTGGCGTTCATACAATTTTAAAATAAAAACACAGAAACTTAACTATACAGAAGCGAATCCAATGACGTATTCGGTAAAAGCCACGCCTTCCCGAGGTGCACCAATAAGGGCGAACGAAAATATTCTATTGCTTTGCTCCAGTGAGTCAGATGGAGACAGCTAAATAATTTGAGGCATGTCACTTGAAATTTCTCCTATTGTTGGTATATATAAATCAGATATGTCAGTGTACATGAAGGTTATAAAGTTCGATCAAGGTCAAATATTTTTGGGACAATTGTGTTAGCTTACCGTTTCGCACCTCTACATATTAATTATGTTTTCTGTGGTAATAGTGTCGTGTATTAATGCTTCCATTGATTAACATTGTGAGAACTTCCTAAAACCCTTACGCTCCCGAACAACACAATTGTGACTTCCTTATTTTCTCATGTTGATAGTATCAGTACATGTTCGAACTGACCACCACACGACATGATTGTGGACAACACATTTCATTAGTAGGAGTAGGATCCCTAGTTTTTGTAATAGGTCTTTCTAGTTGTGGCCTGAAAAGTGCACGCTTGTTTTCGGCAATGGCTCGCGTAAATAGGTAATCAATTATTTGTATGATACATGGAAAGTTTGAGATATTCATCTGCAAATTACTGCGAGAAGCCACAAGTAGTACCCATTGCGACTATATTCAAAAATTGTTTCCTCCAAGAACGAATTTGTGCTGTAAATCACAATTGTGAGCTATGGGAGTCAACGTGGTTCGATTCTAATTCCATGAATTAAAATGAATTATCAATTATATGAAAATGTAATGATGAAATAGATCAGGACCCACCGAGGAATGGTCAGAATGCACTAATGCAACCTTGAGGCGTAGTGGGGTCGAATTTTGGGTCCGAAGGTGAAGAAGACGAATTTGAAATTACTGAAGAGACCCCAGCCAAGCAGCCGGATGAAGTTTATAATTCTTCGGATTCTGAAGATGATGTGCCTCCAATAAATTTTCAGAAGTTGCATTGGAAACGTGAAAATTTCAGAAACAAAGATTCTCCTGAAAAAGACAATCTTACTCCATTCCACGGTTTCCAACATTGGTCGAAAAACGAGAAAAATACGAATCCGGTCAAATGCAGACTAGAGGAGTGCGAAAAACGTTTTAAGGATGCGGCGCACTTAATCCCTAATCGAAAACAAAAACTGTTTTATATCATTCCATAAAAAGCGATACGCTTCTTATCACAATTGTGCTATTGGTTCACTCCCAAGGACCACAATTGTGTACCCTCTAAAAAACAGAAAACACACTGTTCTATTTAAAATAAATTGTCTTGGCCTAATTACTTGATTTTGAAAGCGCAAAATGAATATAAACAATAGGTAAATTCAGATTTTTTTATCTTTGTCCTGTAAGTGATGAGTAAAATATAAATTGAAAGTAGAAGGTTGGTTTATGACTCGAGAATAATAAAAAAACAATACTCACGAGAGCCGCGACCAAAACGGCGTCGCTATCGTACCGCTCCTCCTTCTCGCGGCACATCCTCACCAGCTGGTGGACGCCGCCCTCGTCGACGACCTGCTTGGCCGCCTCCGCGTCCCCGCACAGCCTCGACAGCGCGATGACGCTCTTCTGCTGCAGCCGCTTCTCCGCGTCCCCTCCTCCCGTGGCGCGCAGGAAGCGCAGCAACGCGGCGGGCGCCCCGGCGTCCGTCAGCTGCTTGCGGGCGCCTTCCGCCGCGGACACGTTGGCCAGCAGCGTGGCCACCTGCTCCAGCAGGTAGACGGAGGCGCGGGGCCCGCGCGCGCGAGCCGCCTCCAGCAGCGCGGGGGCGGCCTTCTGGCGCACGATGTGCCTCGTCGCTTCGGGGTCCATGGTGCTCAGGTTGGCGAGCGCGGCCGCGCACAGCAGCAGATTCTGGCAGCAGTGCGTGCTCTTCGCGAACGCCGTCAGCGACTTCACCAGCTTGCGAGAGTAGTCCTGGAGGCCTGCGAAGGATGAATAATATTTTCGAATGCTGTTTTTGTCGGGAAACGGATCGAGAATTCCGTAGATGAGAATCTCGTATTTTGCCAACGTTTCCGACTGTATTTCTACCTATATCAATTCAATTTCAAAACAATCTTTTAGGATCCATCAAACCATTTGCTGGCGATGCAACTTCAATTCAAAATTCAAAATACACGAAATCAATACAATAATTTATGACACATGACTTGGAACAAATATCATCTTGGTTACAATACCGCAAATTGAGTCTCAATTACGAAAAATCGACTTATATATTTTTAACCAGTGAACATTTCAACATTGACCACTCTGGACCAACTTGAATTTGAATATAATTTGATAAAATTCTCTGAAACTACCAAACTTCTAGGACTTACATAGATCAAAATCTTCCATGAGCAGCTCGCTCATAGATATTTGAGATTAATATATTTTTGTTTGGTGTATTCTGATATATATATATATATATATATATATATATATATATATATATATATATATATATATATATATATATATATATTTTATATATATATATATATATATATATATACATATATATACATCCAGCTATCTTCCTGGCGTCTTTTCACAACTCAATCTCTGAGCGTCCGTCATGTAGTTCTCAAGAAACCTGTAGTTGTACAGGTGAATATTTTCAAGATTCATACACGACGTGTCATGGAAACTGTTTGGACTTTGTTTTTCGACTATAAATAATTGGAATTTTCATTTGTCCATTCCTTAGCGTCCTTTCATGGAGCCCCCACTCAGCGTCCAATATATTCAAGAATTTCCGCTAGCTGGCGTCCGCTTTATATATTTTACTTTTGTCCTTCCGATTCGTGAGCGCCCGGCGATGATGCCAGATTAAACCATAACGGCAATAGGTAACTTTAAGATGCTACTCGTGGGTTGACTTTCTGAGCCCTGATATTTTGCTTTGATACTTTTTTAATCTCACTATGTACTTGTTATTTTTATCTATACACTCATATGTGATTTGTTAAAATATATACAATTTATGTAAAACTGACTTTTTCCACGCAGCTTATAAACATCAGTATTAATTGCCACACTACCTGTGGTCATGTTGTTCGTTATTTATCTTTGTATTAAGCTTATTCAATACCAGTCCCTTCAAGAAATTATATATTTTTCTTCAAACATTACTAAATCATGACATGACCACATATCTGGAAAATGGCCCTAAGAATCACATTCCAACTCATTAAAAAATAAATAAATATATTAAGAAAAATTTATTTGTGGAGATACTCTGTTATAAAAGGGTACACGGCTAAAGTGTTCACTTGTGTTTGTAATGAGCAGCCAAAATGTATGTTGAGAGGGGGGCCAAACATATACAGTGTCATCCCCAAAGTATGCACCATATGGGAAACTTATTTATTGAGGGTTTTTCGACAAAAAGTTATTCCTGATATGAGTTTGTGTATCCCCTAAAACTAAACATGCACCAACAAAATACAGTAAAACAACGAGGAGCCTTCAAATATTTGATTTTGAGGCAAGAGTATTTTGAAAAATCTCGGAAAATGTTGTTTGGAAAAGTTGTTCAGCATCAAAAAATACATCCAGATTCGAAGGCATGGCCATCTAAGTGAAGTTTTACTTTTTTACCCATTTTCTTCATAACTATTTTGGACAAGAAAATCTCCAGAAAATCAATGAGTTTTTTCCAAAATACCTATTTCATTTTGACGTTTTGTGACTTGATATTATCGAATATTAAGTTATTGTTAGAATACTGTATAATTTTCAGTAACATTCGGTGTCAACAAAAAATAAAAATAACCTTGCACCAGAAACTTAGAAAATTATTTAACTCTTCAAAAAAATTGACCGTGGTTAACACCTTACTTGTGTGATTTGTAATATTACAGCCTTCTAAAATAAACCGTGGTATACAGGATGCTGTCTATTTATCGTTTTAACAAATTTTTGTTTTCGTAGTCCCCATTTGAGAAAAGTGGGTAAAAAATTAAACTTCACTCAGATGGCCATGCCTTCAAACCTGGATGTATTTTTTGATGCTGAACAACTTTTCCAAATAACATTTCCCGAAATTTTTCAGAATAAGAGTACTTTACTATTGTCTCAAAATCAAATATTTGAAGGCTCCTCGTATATAACGTCTGTTTTACCGTATTTTGTTGGTGCATATTCGGTTTCAGGAGATGCACAAACTTTTATCAGGAATAACTTTTTGTCGAAAGACCCTTAATAAATGAGTTTCCCATATGGTGCATACTTTGGGGATGACACTGTATAGGGCTAGAATTGGTAGTCTTTTTTAATTAAAAAAGGTTACTACAGTTGCCACTGTACGGATGGATATGATAATGACTGCAAAAAAATTTCCATGATTCCACGCCAATATTTTTGTGAGAAAATACGAAGTTCTGAGACACTGAATGATATTAAATATTTTTTGTGGCCCAACACACCCGAAAACAGACGTAGCAACTTATCGCACCAAAAAAAAAAAACATGCAACTCGAAAAACCTGCATGAATAAAGCATGAAAAGCATAACCAAACCTTCCCCTAAGTGGAGCGTTAGGCGTTAGCACTCGAATCATTCAGAAAGAAGTAAATGAAATGATAACTCTTCAAATAAGATATTTCTCGTTCAGAAAATATCGAATTTCAAAATTTCAACACTACCTTTGACGAAAAATGCAAGAACCGATTTCATTTCACCTAAATACTGACCGTTTTATTCCAATAAATTTATTCGAGAGGTTTCTTTGTGTTTTAATGCTGTGCATATCCTTCGCATATTTTTTTTTTTAATTTTAGAGTGATGTAAATTTGCTACTGTTATCGCAGACTTCCATTGTCTGAGTTGTTAGTATCAGCACGATGCGACGTTTCAATCGATTCAGAATTTCCGATCGTTATTGAGTATACTGACTGACCACCTGAGTTAATAAGACAACATTCATAGGGCTTGAGATTATTGGCAGAACTCCCTGTTTTTCTGATGGGATCCTACCTAGCTTGGTATTATTCAATAACAGGTAATTTTCATCGTGTGTCCTGTATCTGGATTCACTACAAATTGCCATCGACTCATTTATAACAAATGTCATAGAGAATGATCCTGCATGTGATGCACAAGAAATATTTTTTCACAAAATGGAGCTCTCCCCCATTACTTGCTGAATGTACACAATTACAAATATCATAATGACAAATATCATACTCATTTATAACAAATGTCATAGAGAATGACCCTGCATGTGATGCACAAGAAATATTTTTCCACAAAACGGAGCTCCCCCCATTACTTGCTGAATGTACGCAATTACTCGAATGGCACGTTTCCAGGTGCCTGGGTAAACGAAGGGGTGCAACTGAGTGGCCCTCTTGGTCGCCCGACTTGAGTCTTTTAGTTTTTTTTGAGCATATAAAACCAAAGTTCACAGCACTCCGAAATATCCAAAGATAAGCGTTCAACAGTGTGCACATTCACTTAACTAATACGGTATGTTTTTGAGTTGAATCAAATAAATTTTTTAATTTTTTGTCAAAAATTGTCCTTCTGACGTGTATTCGGATTTTATCGAAATTAATTTGCCAGCCTCTAATGCCTTGCGATATATTTTCGATGAGCCACCCTGTATATGATATTACATCGCGTATCCGGAATGAAAAACAAATGGTTTTCAAACAAATTTTTTTTTTACCACCATGTATCAAGAATACCGATTATGAATTATTTCGATTCATTCAATTCATGGGGGCTAGTTGATGAATGATCTATTACACAATCCATAGAGGTTGTAAATAACGAATTGAAATTAATTTTTTGTTCTCCCTGTTGTGAGGTTCAAACCAAATAGTTGTAAAGGATATTGGACACACACGACATCCTATCACCACTCTGGCATGATATCCTTAAAGGAAAAGCCATCTGTATCACTACTGTTGTTCGGGTTTGGAGGTCGTCGTTTTTTGGAATTTCTTCCTGACGTTTTGCTGGTGCGAGTGGATAGCCTTTGAAGAAGCTAGGAATGGTGTGGTTTCCCGCGAAAAGCTTAGTTCGCCTTGAAAAACCCTCTACTCTAGGTCTGTGCGTTGATGAACTCAAGCAGAAACAGCGAAAGAATACAAAGTAGTCATGAGTGTGTGTCAAAACCTCATCAAATATCACTCACTCTTCACTCAACGAATGTTTGTCAACAAATACTGCACTTTTTAAAACACGCTGCCTTCTGAAATTAGCCCCTATTCAGCGTTGCCTCTTCTTCAGAAATTGAAAGACGCTTGGAAATCGACGGTCCGAAAGTAATATATACCTTTAAATGAATATTCAGAAATGCTCCTTGCGTCGCTGGCGGCAAACCTGATGAACTAATAATATACAAAAGTATTCGAAAAATTTGCACAACTATCAAGAAGGCGTCCAACGAATTTTCAAATATGTGAACTACTCTGGTGCTCTGAGTTTAGATTCTACACAGTTTCTTCAGAGCGTCCATATATGGACGCTCTGTTGGAGCCGGACGCTTGGAAGATAGTAATTTGTTAGATAGTGGTATGCTTATAAATAAATATATATATATATATATATATATATATATATATATATATATATATATATATATATATATATATATATATATATATATATATATATATATATTCATATATTCATATATATATATATATATTTAATATATATTTATATATATATATATATATATATAACAGATACTTTTATTCATTGTGTGAAACATAAGATGAAACACTACAATACATTTCAATGAAATTATTACCACCTGATCTCACGGCACTAGACAGGCTCAACATATTACTGTACATTTTATTAATTATTATCTATTATTAATCTCAAAAAATATATTCCATCATCTAAATTTTAGAGTTCAATAATTATATACATCATTCAACATTATTTTCCATGTATTCCTTCTACATAGACATATTTTGTTCTATTTCACTTTCAATGTATTCAATATACCTTATAAACTAGTAAATTTTTATTGGGATGATTAAATGTTATTATTATTCAATCCATCATCAGGGCTCCAGCATTAGTTAATCACGTTTATATATACATAACAAACAACATAGGTACAGAAATAAAGAAAATGAGAGACACGTCAATAATGTATCCGATAAAATTTTAATATATGTTGGTGGTTGCACGAGTTTCATGTTGTTGGTCAGATATTTTGTTAATTATCGTACCTATGTTGTCTATTATGTATATATCTCTCTAACCTTTTTACCGTGGATAAACTAATGTTCAAGCCCTGATGATGGATTTGATAAAGTCCGAAACGTTGCGACAAACCCAAATGTTCATCTACGGAATTTTCGATCACCTTCCAACGAGAACAACATTTGGGAATGTGTTTTATTGAAAAATATGCGGTTGGATTTCTCAGAGAAGATGAAAATCATCACAAGGAACCTATGTAACCACATCACTGAATCTCCAGGGAAGAAAAAGAAATATAAATAATTCAAACCTGTTGAATGTCAAATGTTCCAATTGCTATTCAGGTAATTCAGATCTCTCAGTAGTGCAGAGATTAGCACGTCCGTCTTTCAAGCGCAAGACCGGAGTTCGATTTCCCGCCGGGCCACCGTGCTGGGATTCGCAAGTTAAATGGTGAGGCCTCGGTAATCCATTGCTCGCACAAGTTTCGACTTCTGAGGGTTGACGTTCGTCAGTTGGTTAACGAAACGAACAATTTTAGAAAAAATCTATTTTCTAGATTTTGCCGAATCTAATTCGAAAAAAATCAACTGTAATTCGTATCATGCCTCCATTGTACTTGTTGTACATTGAATTTGTCAATTGTAATTCAGACTGTCAGTCCTCTCCTTGGATATAAGCGGCTTCCACACATTCCGGGTATGGCATGGACCGACTTCGGCTCGATGAAAGAGAATCTCGTGCCAAGTAGCACCTCTGCGCCTCATTATTAGTACCGCCCCTTTCCCCAACCTAGGGAAATCGGTTCTTCATAACCGACCATAAATATTGTCAGTCATCACCCGAAGACGGTTGCGAATATCAGAAATCGAAACGTCGTGAGTACACTCAACTTGAAACTTGGTTTCAACATTCATTCATATTATTTCATTTATTTCTTCATTTGAATTTCTTGACTAATATTTCACATTCGATATGTCAATTTTCTTGTCACAATATTATTTCATTTATTTCTTTATTTACATTTTTTTGGGTGATGTTTCATATTCGATATATCAATTTTCACACAAGATTATTTTCTTTGAACAATAAATCCTTCAATTTCATTCTTGACCAAAACATCCATTTCAACCTTTCGTTCAGATTCGATTACCGTATTTGATTTGTATTTTTTTATCCTCTCGTTCTGAGCAACAGACTTCAATTGAGTTTATAATGTAGACAATGGAAGTTCGAACCATCACCATTCAGCAAGGAACATTTTATACCACATTCAAGCAAATTTTGAAAATATTGATAGTACCTTATTCATATTTAATCAATTTTAATTCAAATCTTCATAACTGTAATTCAAAATATAACAATTATATATCAAAGATTGAAGACTTTTACGGCCGCCAGCTTCTGAGCCGTGGTCCACAGGTTTTGAGAAACGTCAGGCTTCAAAACCTGTGGACCACGGCTCAGAAGCCCGAAAGCACCTAACAATTCAACAATTATATACTTCAGATTTCGCCTTGTGATTCGAAAAATGTCAATGGTAATACAATTTTATCATTTGTAATTCAGAAGATATCAAATGTTATTCAGATCATATGGATAATTGAGACATACGACATATGGATATTTTAGTATTGATCGAACAAAAAGACCTGTACCCCATTGGGGTATATTTTTTTTGCGTAAACATATTGATACATCGAATTTAATTTTACAAACGCCCCAACTTGCAAGGATTCTTCTTTGGTGATTTTTTTTCAAAATTTCTGCATCTTTGCTTTGCTATTACCCCCGTGTTTCCTTCGATGTCATCCGACGATTATAAGGAAAAAAATTTGACTCGCATAGCGAGAGACAAAACGTTGAATTCACACCTGTAAAGTAGTTAGACCCCATCTCAGTGACATTTCTGATTCACACTTGATTTAATCTGACTTAAAGGTATACTTCACTGAGAATCAATTGATATATTCTGAATTTCAGTCTCGATAACAGTTGACTTATCTGAATTGAGATTTACATTTTCTGAATTTCAATTGGATTATTTCAAACCGTTTTCTTCTAACATGAAAGCTAATAACCCTAACATAATTAGGACACATGATTATTTCTGTGGAGAGACGACATTTTTCTTTTTTATTTTCTTCAAGTCAATGTGAAAAGAATACAGAAGTTCTCTATAAGAAGTAACATCAATTATTTACCAAACCATCTCTATCGATTTGTGTAAATGAGTACTTTTTCTTGCTCGATTCGTATAGCAATCAATCGGAACTTGAATCAAGCAGATACCATTCACAGGGTATTTCTACACAAATAGGGATCACTCCGAAAAAAATACATTCATTCATCGGGATAACATTTCATTCTCAAATTCAGTCAATCTTGTTTCAATAAGAGAAAATTATTTCTTATGTTACTTTTTTTATACAATTTTTATATTGAATTCAATTGGTCGATAGGTACTTGATGAAAATCCATAATTAACAAAAAATATGATAGTTTTCTGTACGATTCTCACTTACGAATGATTTAGAAAAATGCAACTTTTCAGAGACTAGCTCACTCTTTAGAGCACCAAAGATAAATTAGTGACTAGTCTTTCATAACGATGAAATTGTCATACTCATAATTGTCAACTTGCCTAATCTTCGAAATAATAGAGAAGGTAAAAAACAGAGCCGTCAAACATTGGTCCTTCGAGCCGGATACGAACGCGAACGCCACTCACCTTTGACAGAATGGTTGTCTTCGAGCCAGGGCGCCGTGACCTGCGCCAGCAGCGCCACCGCCTCCGACCGCTCTGGCTCTGGCGTGGACGCCTCCTCCAGCGTGTCGGCGACGATCTGGACGCCGGAGTACTTCTCGAAGTGCCTCACCGCCTTGGAGTTGCAGCACATGGTGGCGAGCGCCCGGAGGACGAGCGCGCGCAAAGAGGATCCTTCGCACTTCTCGCAAAGGACCAGCAGCACGGGTACGACGTCGCACCTGGTGAACATCTCGACGACGTCGTTGTCGCGCAGCGCGACGGAGGTGACGCCCGTGACGGTGGCGCGCAGCTCCAGCTCCGAGGCGGGGTGCTCCAGCCGAGATACCAGGCGCTCGACCTCTTCGAGGAGGACCTCCTGGCGCGCGTTCTGCCACTGCGCCACCAGGTTGGAGATCAGCTCAAGGATGGCGTCGGCATCGTCGACGTCGGGCTGACACGCGCGCACCGCGTCGCAGAGCTGGGAGATCCGGGGGTAGGGTCGGGCGACGTGGGTCTTCACGAAGTCGGCGATGTTGCCCGTCAGGCTTTGGATCTGCGGCTTCAGGTGCTTCACTTGCCTGAAAAACAAAATTAGTCGAGTCGATTATTCTAGTTTTTCGAACGAAATAGATACATCTGCCTGTTATTGATGACACAAAATCAAATTAGTTTCGTACCACTCTAACAATTAAAAGGACTTCTCAAAAATTCTACTCGCTTCTTTGAAACCAGTATTTCCAGGAGAACTTCCATTTTTCATGAAACTGGTATGTGAATGCCTAAAGAGCACGTGAGTTTTGTTATAGTTCTCCTGGTTAGCGCATGCACTCTCACGTTTTGTTTAGATATTTTCGTAATTGTATGATGTATGGTTTACTGTGATTGTCAGCCGATCAGATATTAGCTTCAAGAAATGTAGGCATTTTTCTGGAAAAACCGGTTTTCAAGAAGGCGACTAAAATTTTTGAGTCATGGATGATCAAAACGAATCCATTCAAACACAATTCACGGCAAATTCCATTTTCCTAATTGTAGACATTTTCACGAATATATCAGGTTGGCAACTTTGGAACGAAGTCTTCTGTTGCATTGAAAGGTCTACTATCAGATTGGCAACTTGGAACGAAGTCCTCTATTGCATTGAAACGTCTACCGAGTAGAAGAAAGAATTTGTATACAAATTACAAGAGGTGAACAAAATGAACTGCAATAAGACAGTAATGATGAAAATAAAAAACAAAAAAAGCAAAAAAAATTGAATAATTTGAAATACGTGAAAAAAATTAATGAATATTGAAAAGTCCACTGAAAAAATTAGATCAAAAATTGAAAAACAAAAATCAGTCGAAATTAAAAAAAATAATGAAATCTCAGAGGAATTCGAAAAAACTTCCACATGATGGAGGTGAAAAAAAAATTATAAAATAATCTGTAAAAGTCCAGGGTTAAATGAAAATATAAATCAAAAGGTGAACTACGAAAGAACAAAAGTAAAATATATAAAATAAAAAATAAAATAAAGTTTCAGACCAGTTTGAACACGATATTTCGATCGTTTGCATGAACAAAGTCTTCAGGCGATAAATTTTTTTGTTGATTTTTCTTATCACTCACTACTTTTTACGTTTCATTTCATTGATTCCACAATTCCAATTTGTATTCTTTTTTTGTCAACTTTTTTCTACATTTAGGTTTTTATTTCTGTTAGATTATTTTCACAAGTGTCATATAATCGAATAGTTCAAATAATGGGAATTCAAAACAATTTGTCAAATTTTTGTCGACCAGATTGAAAGGAATGATTACTGTATATATTTTTGGCAGTCTAGATTCAAAGCTTCGTGTTTTAATCGATTTTCAGAATTCATACAGTGATCAAGAACTGTAATATCGAAATAATAATTCAAAGCACCTGTTAGGCTAGATGTTTTCTATGGAATCTGAAAAACTCAATAGGGCACTGCCAAATTGCAGGAATAAATAATTATGAACCAGATTGTATAAGTTTTTGATTGAAAATATCAATTTTTATTACAAACTATTTCTCTCTGGAAGTATGGAGGGGGCATAACTCGCATAACTAATTTCAGAATAGTGTCTACCATAGCGAAATGCAGCAAACTATAAAGTAATGAGAGATTGTCGGGGTTGGCCCTTCGAGCCGGATTCTGAAGATAATCACACAAAAAAACTTTGGCGATTACTGTATGAATCCGCATCCAAGTTCCATATACATGTCAAAAAACCACCCCCTCGAAACTCACCCGTTATTGAGATTCCTGTACTCCGTCTCGATGCACCTCGAGTGCGATATGACGGCCCTTATGCCGGCGGTACATACGGCCGCCAGGTGCGCCACCTTCTGGTTGAGCTCCGCCGCAATCGACTTGCACTGCAGCGTCGTCATGCACTCTTGCTCATAGGTGCGTCTCGCTTCCGCCATCCACGTCTCGACGGCGGCGTTCTCTGCCGCCACGGCGACGGCGTCGCATCCCAGCGTGGGAATCGGTGGAACCCTGCGGACACACGAGGCTCGGGTGAAGAAATGGTCGCAGAACGGGTTCGGTGTCAGTAGTGGGATAAATAAAACGGTTGTTGGGGTAGGTTGCGGTTTTAACGCGGGGTCGCCGGAAAGGTCACAAAGGATGATTTCACGTTATAACAAATATTCATAGCAAAACGAAGATCAACACCTGGAAGCTAATACAGACCGTTTTTTCAAGATGATCCCATTACTGTCCCGAAAACGTTAAGACATACAAGGTTGGTCAAATTGGACAAAAGCCCTATTTTGGGGATCTAGAATAACATCTTTCCAGATCGAGAATATCAGTCAGTTATTGTTTTTAAAATATTCGCCAAAGATTAAAATTCTCGAATTTCAGTTTTGGCAGAAGAACTATCAATAAGACTGGTTCGAATTTGCTATAATCTGATATGAGTATAACTACTTCTCTTCGGGCTTGAAGGCCGTCGTTCTTTGGAATTTCTTCCTGACGTTTCGCTAGCGCGAGTGGCCAGCTTCTTCATCTCCGATGACTATGAATAAGCCTCTGAAGAAGCTGGCCACTCGCGCTAGCGAAACGTCAGGAAGAAATTCCAAAGAACGACGGCCTTCAAGCCCGAAGAGAAGTAGTTATACTAATAACCTCGGCCGCGAAAGCCTTAACCATTTTGTCCATCTGATATGAGCCAATTTTCGATGCGTCGTTCGTTCATTAGATTTAATGAACTTTATTTTTTCAAATGCGAATTTTTAGTTTTTTTCATCGATTTTTGTAGCCATTTTTGAACTGTGTATTACAATATATGTGTTTCCTGATGTATTTTGGTTCTAGAAGCTAGATATAAACTTCATATATCGGAAGAAAATACCCAGAAACATGTTTAAGTTGTTACGTCAGTGGCTACAAAAATTTATGAAAAAAAGGTGGTGATCAAATCTATGAACGAACCCTCATATTCAAAATCGTATTTCAGATTAAAAAAAATATGAAGTAGTACTGAAAGTTCCCCTAACCTTTTTTTATGTCATTCGAAACGGACCCGGTAGAGCCAAAAAACGAAATTCGACAATTATAGTTTTTGGCCAATATTTCAATAACAACCACTGATATTCTCAATCTGGAGAGAGATTATTTCAGTTTTCCTTAATAGGAAACTTTTCTCCGATTCAACCAACCTTGTAGGTGTTATCGTTTCCGAAATAGCAATTGTTGAAATCAGCGGCCTGTGTATCCGTAAGAGTGTATCTTTTGTGAAATCATATGAAAGAAAAGACGCCATCAATGGTTCAACATGAATAAGGTTCCGAAATTTAAAACATCAACCACCAAAAAATCTCCTTTTCACACAATTGCATTACCTACTTCGTTTAATGCGTTTCCAGACTATATCCATCAAATGCTATTGTGGGTTCAAAATTGAAACCAAAAAAAGTGATTTCATAATTGAAAAATATAATGACAAAAGTTTTTTGTACTAACAGAAATTGAGAAGCATTTCAAATGTTTTAATAATTTTTGGATATGCTGTATACATGTTTGTATTTTTTAGAGTATATGCATTCTATGATATTTGACTCGCCATTTCTTCATTGTATGTGTTTTCAATAAATAAATCAGCAGAATAGTGATTGGATATTTTTATAGTGCACTTTTGATTTTTTAATGATTGTTTATAACAGATCAATTTTTTTCCGTAGCTCAGAAGTTTGAACTGAAGTTATCACCAGTTTTTTTGGAAATAGTTTTTGTTTTTTACCCAAATCATTGTAAAAAAAATCATTATTCCATCCACAACAATTTGAAGAGAAAGAAAAAATCGTAAAAACACCATACTTTCTACAAAAAAAAATCAGATTTCTGTAAAGGGTTGCAGCTTTTTGTAAGTTGACCGAAGTCGATTCTCGATCGAGGCGGGCTATTTGTTGCGGCTTCGCCGTACGATGGCCCGCTGTAAGAGGTCACCTCTGCTTAGTGCAGTAAGGGTTTGAGACTTTGGTTGTCACCCAGCAGATGGCGTTGCCCCTTGGAGGTTTACACCATCTGCACCAGTTACAAAAAGATCATGTTTTAGATTACTGTGATCCAATATTTTTATTCATTTCCTATGACCCTGAATCAGATACCAGATTTTATGATGCTCAAAGTTTTCAGTAACGTTATTTTGATAATATCAACCGTAGAAAGTGATCCCGTAGTATGAGCATGAAAAGTGACCAATAAAAAACTAAAGAACTGCAAAAACCGATACCTAATATTTTACCTCTCTCTCAGAGTAGGTTTGATGAACGAAACTCTGTGTATAATGGCAGTTAAAATTTAATTCAGCAATAATTCACCGCTTGAGGATGCCAACTTGGTTGACGAATACACGCGGAGTATATATATTTTTAGTCTGATATATGGGCAATAGAACTCAGTGAAATATATATTGTTCACACTGTAGATGATCACTGACATTTATTGGAAATAATCATTCTTTAGCGGAACTTTTATCCTAGGATATTCTAATATATTCCTATCGAATATTTGAAAGATGAAGATAAGATGAAGATTTTATTTTCGTTTTCGACTTCAAAGGATTTTCCTTTTCATATGAGATAAATGTTAAAAAACTAGGCATGAATCAAAATCGTGGCGTAAAAATTTCACATCATCAATTATTAATCACAACGACAAAACAAGAATTGAATATGCAAATAGTGCTGACACTTTCGAGTGGAATGAAAATTGGATTGATTAATTTTCTCTCTCTCTCTGTTGCCACTAATGGAATCATCCGTATCATAAATACCTTGGACGTATTATTAAACATTATTAGACGCGGCCAGTTATCGTTATTATCACGTTCAGCTATGCAGATGCTTGCAAAAACATTTATTGAAACATGATTAATCACTGTGATTCATCAGGGTTGAATAACAAAATTGCTGTGCGGTTATTAATTTTTCAAGTATTATTCATGCGATGTTATAAGTGGACAAAGTAATCGCATTCTTCAATTATTATTATACTGATTTGATAAAAGTTTCCAGTTACATTTGATTCCCAATAAATTTTCTCCTACCGTATTTCAAATTTTTCTGTTATTTCAGGAATTTGCTCTTTTCTCTTCATCAAAAACTCCTTCGACTTCAGTGATACTTAGGTTGCATTGAGATCATTGTTAAGATCTTGGAAAATATTCAAATGTTTCATCTTTTTCTTCCCAGAATCAATGTGAAACATTTGACGTACGAAGTTCCTTCATGTGGGATAGATGAACTATAGAACCATTTAGAAAAAAAACTTTATAGAATAAATTTAATAGCAGAAACAAATCCCTTTTGGGTTCATAGATAATTTATCGACATTTATAATCGTGACTGCTTGATATCAATTTTGATTGCTATGTAACCCCAGGTATGTGAGCCTTCGATAAGGGCACCTGTTTTTTGTTTTTTGTTGGGTGACTCTTATGTGTTTCATTGCCCTTCGAGGCACTTAATCACAGTAATAGTTGTTTTTTTTCGGAAGAATAATCGAAACTGTCATGGATAATATCAATTCTTTTCGAGATGTTGACGTGCGAACAAGTAATTTAAGTTTGTTATGAAAAAAATTCCGAATTTTTTTTAACTTCTCATAACAAACTTCTGGTAAAAACTCGAATGACCAAAATTCCAATTCAGGGAAATTATTTCTTTTTAATTAGCTACTTATATATCAATAGATAGGTACATGAAAATTTCCAAGATTGATTCATTATTATTACTTGACGAATTGAACTGATACTACTTGATGAAAATCCATATTCAACAAAATATACTAAATGTTATTCCTGAGCAATTATAAACAAACAACCAGCAATAGATAAAACCTACGAAATATCACGTTGTTTTCCTCACATATTATTGTAAAATATCGAAGTTTTCGATAGAAATGGGCTATTTACTTTGTCCTAGTCTTCATTGGAGTTATATGTGAAAATAGTGATGATATTTATAAATATTCTTTCTTTATTGATTGGCTTCATTCACTCGAATAACCCATGATACCCACAGAGCTCTGAAAGAAAAAAAAAGACATTTCTACGACTTTAGTTGTATGATGCTCGATATTTTGAGACATGTTTTTGAATTTTTTGAATATCAAACTGAAAACGTTTTTGCACTCGACCCCCGTTTAGGTATTCAAATTATCATCTTCAAAAGGATTAGTGATACTGAAGATCTCATAATAACTTTTGGTGTCATTCTTAGTATATTATACGCCTATGGTGAGAAGTGAACTATTATATGTTATTGTATCATTTAGTTTAAATAATAATTAATAGAAAATTCAAAAACTTCTCAACTCATATCTCTCATTGATTTTTTGCTCTGTTACCAAACAAGCATATCATATAATGTAAACTGACATATATATATATATATATATATATATATATATATATATATATATATATATATTCCTCTTACTAGGAATGATTGAAAACTTTCGAAAAAGAAAATTACTTTTTCAGAGATTCAGTCTTTGAGGTGTTGCATTCAATCTACCACAAGAAGTAAATTTTATTCGTTGTCTACATCAGGTTTTTTTCTAGGTGCGAATTCTACCGACTGCGCCATATTATTGTATTTTTAGATCAAATAACAATTAAAAGAAAGATCAAATTCAAAAACTTGTCTATTCATATCTTTTATTGATTTTTTCCTCTGTTACCAAACAACCATATCATATAATATAATCTGACATTAAGGATAATATACAACGTATCTTATCTATATTACATAGCAAGTACTTTTTTACCCTGGGGCGCGCGGGCGCTGAAGGATATAATGTGAGAGCTATATAATAGCATTCTCACCCGAGAATATCAGGGGCCTGATTTCCAAATCGGGTGAACTCTCCCATCATGAGAAAATTTGGATATCTCTTTCCTATCTCATGAGGGAAGGCCATTTGAAATGGAAAAAGACATTCGACTTTCTCTGGGTATGAGGGTTCACCTGATTTGAAAATCAGGCCCTGTTATCAATAATTCACAATTCAATTTTCACTGGAGGAGCAATGCCATTCACCGTGTTCATTGAGCATATTTCTGAAATTTCATTTTATGAAAATCACACAATAAATCATTTTTTCAATTACGTTATCATCAGTATCTGCCAGTTCCATCAGTTATTAAAAATTTCGATAACTCCGAAGTACCTAGCCTAGGAGTACTGTTGTCGAACAAACTAAAACGAAACTGAACTTGGTTGAAAAAAGACTCTGTATCAAAATTCCTGATGAAATTGTAAATAAAAACAAAAAATAAGTGAGAATTTCAGTGATAGTGATTTTGATATGGAAGCATGAACCTCACTCGAAATCAGAAAAACGGCAACCGATGAGAGTACCGATTTGTTGCCATCCAAATGGAAGCGACTACACTATTGACAGTTTACCTAGTTGAAATTTAATTATTATTTAGCTAGGTTAAAAAAAATGTTACTTCTCATTAGAGGAAAAAATTTGATAATGTTGATTTCTCAGATTAGTAGTGGGAAAAATACTCTTCCTGCACAACCATGTTTTACCCGTTTCTACCCCACAGTCCACCATCAGAACGACCACTCACCTGTCGTGCTGGTACTTGAGGAACAGCCTGAGCGGCAGCTTGTCTCTCCTTTGGCACATCCTGCCGCCCTCCTCGTGGCCCGCCTCGACCTTGGGGGTGGAGTGGTGCTTGGGGGGCGAATCCGCGTTACCTTCGAACAGGCGTTCGAGCTCACTCTCACAATCGCTCGACAGCGAGCCGTCCAACTGCTGCCCCCCCAGAACGGCGGGGGCGGATCGGTTGCGCGGGGGGCTGCCCCTCCCCGGGGAGTGCTCGCCCAAGGGGAGCGAATGCGTCACGTAGCTCTCTTCGCGGTAGGATTCCCGAGCGTCGGAGCGCCAGGAATAGCTATCGGCCACTGTGGCCTCCGCGCTACTGTTGAGACTCTCTTCGACGTTGGCATCCTCTTGGTCGCGTCCAAGATCGCCATCTGCATACTGATGAGCGCATTCTTTCCGTCGTCGTAGACTCGAGCTGAATAAATTTCTGCTGACTTTCGGTGAATTTTTAGTGTACCTAGGCTTCCTAGCAGGCTCAGAATTGGGCGCCATATTATCTATGTGCTTGCTCTCCGGCGACGACGTCTTCGGCAGGGACCTGGTGCCTCCGATCAGGTTGGCCTTTTCCGGCGTGGATTTCTCGACGAAGTTCGCGGTCAGGTTGCGCTGCGACTTTTCCGAGGCGAGCTCCTTGAATATGTCTTTGGGAATGCGCTGCGAAGGGGTGGACTTCTTGGGGGTCTCGCGGCTGGGGTTTGCGACGGTGGCGACGGCGTGGTGCGGGGACGTCTCCGTGTCCGAGAAGCCGGAGTCTTGGCTGCCCGGACTGGCGGAAACCTCGCGCCATTCAGACGGTTCGTTGCCCCACCACACTTTGCTCGGGCTGCGCTTGAATTCGGTCATCACCAAGGCCGAACCCTGGAAGAAAAAAACAGTATTGAAAATCTACGCAATGGTTTCTATAAGTCAGTGGAACACCTGGGAAAACGTTCGAGGGAAGAGGGGGAATCCTGGCCTAAAAAAATTATCATTTCCAAGAAGAAACACGAGAAAGAAACAAACCAAAGTATATGTAAGAATTGAATTTTGAAACGAAAGATGAATTATCTGAAAATATTTCATTTCAGTTACCACGACAATCATGGTGGATTCTATCTAACGATCAAAACTGCCTGACAGTTCGTTTCAAATTTTCTTTGTCCAATTTTCAATTTCAGTTTTTCGTATATTAATTTTCAACCAAGTTCATATTTCATTAAGTTTGATAATTCTTTACTTATAATGCATCCCCGTTGTTTCTTTTCTCCATTCATCAAACAAGTTTTATCATCTCTTTCTTCAGTGCTTTTCAACTCCATTATTAGACATTTCATTTTAAGGTTTTTTTTCTTTCTTTTCCGATATTTTCCAAATTTCAATGTAATTATTGTCAGAGCTTTATCATTTTATTTCTCTCCATTCAGTTTTTTCGAACAAATGGTTCCGAGGAGTGTAGAGGTAACCACGTCCGCTTCCCACACGGGAGACCGGGATTCGATTCTCCGCCGGGCCACTGTCATGTAGTTCACATGTTAAAAGGTAAGGCCTCGTTAATCCATTGCTCGCACAAGTTTTGATTTCTGAGGGTTGACGTTCGTCAGCTGGTTAACGGAAAAAAATTTCAAAAGTCTCAAGAAAAAAATTCAACCACTACCACTCAAAACAGTAAGAATTGAATACATTTTTTTTCAATTTTCGGGAGGGGTCAAACTTAGCAGCTTCTCTGGGTGAGCAAGTGCCATAAATGGATAGAGAATTGTGTAGTAGAAATTAGCATTTACTTTACTTTATATATATATATATATATATATATATATATATATATATATATATATATATATATATATATATATATATATATATATAATAAGAAAGAGGAAGGCATCACCAACAAAACAAATTGACTATTTCTGAAAGGAATCTGGAAGCTTCAACATATGTTTTGATACCGAACTCCACACATAGAATCAGTATTCCAGACCAGGACAGATTTGTGTACCATATACATCAAAAAGTGGCTTTCTTGGCACGAAACAGAAAATCAATATTTCGAGAATTTCTGCCGATCTATCTCACACGGGTTTTCTATGTTATACAGTGCACTTCTACTACTGATCGTAATTTCTAGCATCGAGATGGGCGATTTTGTAAAAATAGACACTTCTAACATCGTAACGCTTGGTAACGATAATTCGGCCTTTTTGGAAAAACATTACTGGATTGACAAAACCCCATTCGAAAATTTTCGTCAAGTCAAGTTTACTAAGTGCACACTCATTGCTTTCTGAGTTCTGGTTTCACATGGTGACATGGGAGTTCTGGAAGAGAAACCGCCATGAAGAGTAATGAATTTGAATGAATGTGTGCATTCCGTCGTCTACTGAAATTCTCCACCCGTATCTCGAGTCGACGAAAAAAAAATGCACGAGTTGAATTCTATTTGAATAATCGCCCGGCCGGCAGCTGTATTTATTCCTGCTACGTGCGACGGTTACACATCAACAACTCTGTTATCGATCGTCATAATTTTTTGTACGAATCCCGACAGGATGAGTAAATAGCATTGAGATGTAACGGAAGTTTCAGGCAGGCTCCAAACAAACTTGCCTGAAGAGGATTTAAGAGCTTGTGCAAATAGATGATGTACGGGAGTTACGGTGTCTCTGAAGTGTTATCATCTCAGCTTGGACTCTACCGAAAATTAAATTAATTAACTCAGAGATCAATAATAAATATTCTTTGGCACTACTGCATTTCAAATGGGATTGAATAAAAATTAAATGAACGTATTGCAGAGCGAATTCGGAGAAAATAACATATGCAATACGATATTATCGATATTGTCTTCATTAATTTATATTTTCCCTCTGCTGAACACTCTTACGAGTGCACCCAGAAGGCAGAGCCTTGTGCGGGCTAGGGTCAGCTATTCATTTTCGGAGTCGAAGCGCTCGGGGGCGCCTCACTGATTTTCACGATTTGCTATTTGAATCATAGGGAAACCCAGAAAAGCCCTCAGTGCTACCTGGGTAATATCGAACGAACATTCCGTATATTCACATTATTATACGTGAATCATACTAAGTACACTTAGCATCATGATTCACACACTCGTTAGAATATCTCTTTATCTGAATGAGTTTTCCCTAGGAACTTAACCGGATTGAACAAACTGCAATCTATGATAGCAACAATGATAATGATGTAATAGATAACATGGTTTCAAATCTCTTGATGTTATACCCGCATAGAGAAATTCGTATTTAATTTTTTTGCACTACACTACCGGTGGTCCCGGTAGTGTAGTGGTTAGCATATCTGCCTCTCAACCGGAAGGCCGGGGTTCGAATCCTCGCCGGACCACCGTGCTGGGTAATCGCACGTTAAAAGGTAAGGCCTCGTTGATCCATTGCTCGCACAAGTTTCGACTTCTGAGGGTTGACGTTCGTCAGCTGGTTAACGGAAACGAACCTTTAACAGAAATGAAAAGATTCACTACCACCTACCAGGGAATAAAATTTTACCGGAATATATGCATTCTCAATGAAAACCGTTTTCAATATTTTTTACCCACAGAAGATGAAACCTGAGGCGTGATTTCGATGAGTCCTTTCTAAACAAAAACTTCTAGAAAATATTTGTCGGCAACAAGATCATCATTTTATATTAACACATGCATCAACTTTTACGTAGGTCAGACTGAAACACAATTTGCAAAAACTAAGAAAGATCATAAAAAATAGTATTTTCTGCAGAAAACGATTTATTCAAACGAAAGAAATGAAAAAGACGTTGTTAATAAAATATTTTCTTATAAATTCTGCGATATCCGAGATGATCCTCAACCGTGTGCTCCTAGCAAAACAGTTAATCACCTCATCGATAAAAATACGTTGCAGCACAGAAAGATAAGCTGCCCGCACACACAATAAAAAGTAAACATCGCTCATAATGGTGTACAGGTAAACAAAAAAATAATGACTGGGACTGGGTGCTATTCAAAGCTGACGATCAATTTGTGCGGCGTGCAATTAATTTTCGGTGCAACAACAACAACAATCCTCGAAATAACGGTAAGTGTCCGAGTCCGCGTTGAAATTTCCAATTGCCGTTCGATAATCGTAAGGATTTGTTTGATTCCAATTAATTCGATGATTCACGATCCGTGATAAAATGATGAGCGGGCGCCACTTGCAGGAATTGAAATCTTTGCCGTGACGAGCGCGAGGTTCGAGCATTCAGTCATGCAAATCACTTTCAACGTTTCGAAGAAGAATCATTTACCACTCTCAAATGAAAGCAATTCAGTTATTTCATTAGCATAGGCACGCCGCGCCCGACATTGATGTCTTTCAGATGCAATTCAATGTCCGGGGTGGTATTAGCCAGAGACGAACTGGTAATTTTCCATAATCCTATAACAATCTGGCTACAGTGGTACTTCACAATTCTGCCAGCCCAAGATTACAGGAAACACTTCTCAAATTGTATCAGCTATAGAGAGTTTGTAGGTCGCCCGAGGGCATATACATCTTTTTATACCCGTGGTAATAACAACTTTTATGTCGTATCAGTTCGTTATTGCATTTATTTCTGACCGGGATATTATAAGCTTATATCGTCATAGTTACGCTATCGATAAAGAGGGTCATAACTCCCTTGGGACATTATAGATTTTATAATTCCCTCTACCTTTCACAAGTAAAAATAAAATTATATATATATATAGTGAGTAGTAACATTTTTCCGTGTCAGCCAGTTCAGATATATCTTGTATTCTTTTTGGTATACGGCTTCACTTTTCGATGGAATTAATGATTCTCTTGCTTGTTCAGCTTTTTTCAAAATATCCTCCATTATATTTGGGGTAGAAAACACGTTTTTACCGCAAACACAGCTTGATAACAAAGTTCTGTTTATAAACAAGTAACATAGCAACAACCTAGCAACAAGAAAACTCTACTATAATCAACGGTACCTGATTCAAATATACCGGGAAGGTAATGAATTGGTACATTTTTCCGTTTCAAAAATGAACAAAATTTTATTGAAATCGGTCAGAAATAAAATTATCTATGTACCACGGGAATTAATGAGCCTTAATAACCTCAGGCAATTGCTGTCCCTTGGGCCCGAGGCCCTCGGGACGCAAACTTTGCCATTGGTAATTAAGGCCCTCCTAATTCCCTTGATACATAAATAACTATAAAATATAAATATTGGCAGAGGGAATGATGTTTTTCCACGGATATAACACAAACCTGCTCTATCTTTACTGTTCTTGATATAACAATGAGGTATACCGTTTGAAAGTCATTTTTTTGGTGGATGAATTCTCCCTTCTTAGTTTTTTTGGGTCCTCAACCTGAGGACCAGATTTTTTATATACCTCGAAAATTTGCTACGTTAATCAAAAACAATTCCTCCTGAGGTTTTTTTATTCAGCAACTTCTCCTAGAAGTCAAATTTGACTATCAAAAAAATATAAGAATCAATAATTATCAAATACTTATCGTTGTTCACGTTTCGGAATCAAATCTGTTTCCATTTTCAAAACTTCTTCACAAATATTTCTCTTCTCGTTAGTTTTTGGAAATATGTCAAATTTAGAATGGACTGACACTCGAATGATGACAAAAAAAGCAACAGCAGCATACGAAAGTTGAAGGAATCTACTTTTATCATGCTGTCTGAGGAGGATACTTGCATCTCAACCGATTCTATTGATATAAGACGAACATGTCTACCCCTATTGAAAGACAAAATCATACGTCAAATATCAAATCTTTGACGTTTTCAAAAATTAACGGAAAGAGAAATATTTGTGAAGAAGTTTTGATAATGGAAGCAGATTTGATTCCGAAACGTTAACAATAATGATTATTATTAGCATTTTCATGAATTTGGTATGGTTATTGATGAATAAGTCACAACAGTGTCACATTTTGACACTACGTACGAAAAATTGCAATTTCATTTTCAGAACAGGCTTGAAAAAGGAGGCAGACTAGCTTCCTTTCGCCAAGGAAAAATATACGCATTTTTTATAAAATTCTTAATAAATCTCCAAATTCATAAAAATACGGTATGTAAGTAACAAAATAGTAACTCAATATTGCATCTTTTCAATATTGCAGTTACATTTTGCGACAACTATACCATTTGCCCTAAAACATATATTATAAGAGCTTCGATCTTTTTTCTTATCATTTCCAGGAGGGAAGAAAACCCCAAAAATGGATTCCAGAACATTTTTACCTCCTCGAGAAACATTCTTTGTATGTCTTCAATTTCATTTCCTCACCAGGTTGAAGAATGACTTCATTGTGTTACAGTTGTAGATATTATTGCACAATAAATCAGATCTCCCATGGAATGTCAAATTTCAAGCAATGACAGATCCATTTATTACAATTGGTCCTTAATGAAAATTTTGAATGACATTACATTTGAAGTTTATGTAATTCCATTAAATTATTTCGCTACAATCTGTTATAGCCGTAGAAAAAGTGTAGTATATTACTCGCACGGAATACTCATTTTTTTTTTTTTTGTTTTGCGTCACATTCATGGAAAATGACTGTAATTCCTTGCTCGTTGAACAATCTATCGTTATATAATATAAGGTGAAAAAAATACTCCGTCAATTCTTTAGCATCTAGTTTAAAGTGATTCGAAAACCGGCCCTGACTCTGTAACTCTGATTTAGAAAATAGTATTCGAAAGAGAGTGAAAGGGTCAGATTTGAAATAGTCACTCTATTCAAACGTGAAAAATTTCATTGACGAGCCTTATCATCCAATAATTCAATGAAACAGTTTTTATCCACCGATGTAACCAATTGAATTAACATTAAAAAATAATACTCTCTCGTCATTGCTTGCATTGGAGAAATCAATGACATTCTTGAATTTATTGTAATTGAGCCTGCATTTCCGTTACTTGGATATCATGTTGGAAGAAAGTTTAAGGCTATAAACCACCTACCGTAATAGGGGTGATTCAGGGTTCAACAAGGCACCCTTATGAGTGCGACCTTTCGTAGGGGCATATAATTCTTGTTATACCTGGCAGATATTTTTCTCTATTGCTGATATGAATTATATCGATGAAGTTAATAGGAAGAATTTTGACCTCTTGATACAACTTTTCACAATTATAATCAAAACAGAGAGATAAACGTACGAAAAATATATACAATAAAGAAAATGGAAAACTATGATCTTTATTAGTGAGAAATAGACTGTAATAATATATATTCCGAGATCACTGGGATTCTCTTTTTCAGTTTGAAATTATCATCTGATCCAGTCTGAATGAAATATCAACTTTTGGGATCTAAAAACTCATTGTAACGGGCTCTGCAATCATCACCGTGAAATATGAAGTTTCGCACAGTACCGAAATTAAGAAAACTTTTTTTACCTTTTTAGCACACCTTCAAGAAAGTAAAGCCATCAATTCGTCGTATTCCCGATGTGGGGTTACGCCTTATAATTAAGTCGAAATAATCTCTCGATCTAGTTTTTATCACCGGATTTCTCGATATTTTAATGTACTCAGTCTTACGCGTCAATAAAGTACCTAACTGTATACAATTCGGTATGATTGGGAATTTTCTTTTATGAGTTTTTTTTTATTCTGTACATTTTCGGTTTTACTGTTTTACAGTATTTTTGTTTTTTATTTTTCAATATTGCTGCTTTAATGAAAGCTACATTTCGTGAGATATTATTCCAATGAAATGGATGAAAAATTCTATTTTATGTAATTTGAAGCCAAATTGCTGCTCTGTGAAACGAGCGTGAAGGTTGACTTATTGAAATGAACTTGTAACCCATTTTCTGCCTAGGCAGGAAAAATACTAGCAACTCTCAGTTCTGACAGCAATGAAAGTAAAACATGACAATGGTGATGGCAATATGAATCTGTTAGAAAAGCGTCAACTTTGATATGGAATTGTCAATCACGAAACGTTGCACATATCTTATATCTCAGGAAAGAACAATTTTATTTCTTTGAATTCTCTTCGTTACAGCTTGTCATGAAATTATTTTTTTTTTTTCGGGATGGGCAGCCGGGGGAAACAGGGGGATAAAATCCTCCTACCAAAGAGAGATGCAGCAAAGCCGTGAGTTGGGAAACAACCGCAGAGTCACTTATAGTGAAGGGTACAGGGGAGACCTATGCGGATCTCCTTCAAAAAGTTAAGACAAATGTGAACATAGGAGGGAACGGGGTCGAAATAAGATCCCTACAGAAAACGAATGCGGGCGACCTGCTTCTCCAGGTGAGAAAAGGGGAAGCGGAAACCTTGAAACAGGAAATTGATAAAGCCGTAATTGAGGCGTGGACGAGGAAGAGACAGCGTAAGTTATTCACACAAAGAGAAAAATACCATTGGCTTGAAGGTTTCTATGCATGTATTCCTAAGTAAAATATCATCTCGTTTGATCAACTGGACGTGGAAATCAACACTTCGTTAACGTCTTGACGTGACGGAAAAAAATATTGAAATTAATATGGATTTTTCCAATAAGCACCAATACTTTTTAACGTTCGAATGGTTAACCTGATGGGTGAAATCATCAGGTTACTACGTTAATGACGTTCCAAATGTGAATCCTGAACTAAAACTGCTAGAAAAAAATATCTGTTAGATACAAGGCAGAATGGCAAAAAAGGTATCTATATAAGTAACCAGCTTAAAAATGTTATGCTTGGTTCATAGACCTAACTTTTACTTTCAATTTATCTTTAACTTTAAGGAAGTTCTCACACTGTGAGACTCTCACACTCTTCCTGTTTCGGTGAAAGATTTTTCAAATTCTTATTCCAGATGGCCAAGGTTGTATCGTCCAGGCAAACGCTTATAGAAAATGCGATATAAATTAGATATACACATGCGATTGTGTCACTATTCAGTGTTCAGAAAAGAAGTCATCCGAGATAACAGACTACCTACAAATATTCCAACCTGATTACAATTTTTGAAAGCATTTCCAAGGATAACGAGCGTACGACAAGACTATAGCACAGGCTTTTGTATAACATTAATATAATATTATGAAATTTTCATATATTTACGTTGCAATGATCATTTGTAGCGCTTGTAGAAAGGCAGAAATGAACTTTATTCAAATCAAGATATTACAGAGGAAAAAACATATCATGAGAATAATACCCCAAATCCCAAATAAAGACTATAACTATACGTGTGTGTTTCCAATCATCATAATAATTAGAATATTGAAGGTTCTGATGCTGTAAGATATGGGTTTCATATCACTATTTTGATATTTTAATAGCAAATACATGTCCTAATGTTTGCAACGGTATGATGGTTATTAATACCCGAGGAGCAACCGGGGGACGAAAAGCCGATGGTGGGTTTTGTATTGTTGATGCAAGTGTATTGATAGCCACTACCTGAGAGTTTCACACCCTATTTTCTCTCCCCCCCAGAAATAGTGAAGAAATACAAAAATTATATTTATATTTTTATTTCACACAAAAATACTAATTTACGCATTTTTTTTAAAAATTTTCCGAAATTTTAATTTATGGTATTTCTTCCAGAGATAAAAAGAGGAGAAAAGAAAAACAAGGAAAAAAAGAGCCGAGGGGGGGACGAACCCCCGTCCCCTCCCCCCCGGCCCAATTGTCTCCGCGCGAGACCGCCCGCCCCCGGGGGGGGCAGAAAAAATTATTTAAAAAAAAAGGGATAAAACCCACACTTCCCCCAACAAAAAATTCCTTTTCAGAGTATTTTTGCCGGGGGAGAGGTGGGAGGGGGGTTCCCCCATCGCCCGGATCACATATTTTCTTTTTATTTTCGCAATTTTGCGATATTTTTTCCAAATTCATACCTCTCCGATTTTGACTTGACTCACGTCACAGAGCATGCACATCTGCTTGATTGAAAAATAATGGGGGTTTTGGTTGAAAATGTTGTAATGAAAAATTTTGTATGGGTCTTTAAAGGGGGGTGGGGGATGGTTTTGAGTAAGGGTGTACATAAATGGATTACTCTTCACTTCAATGAGCATATAAAAGTTTCCATGTGTGATTATACGAGTGAATGCTTTTGTTTTTACCTTTCGTAACTAAGTGATAAAGAATTCCAATTTAACCGACTATGAAAAGTAAGGCGGTATGACATCTCCATTTTGAAAGGTGCTACTTTATATGTTGAAACTAGAGAAAAAAGGAAATTTTGAGTAATTGGGTCATTTTTGAGAGATCGATAAGGGTAGTTATTATTTTTTTTGTAATATATTCATAAAGTTCATCATGAAAAGAGACATTCCACTTCGGAATACGTTTTCCAATACATTGATCGTAATATTGACCTGCCGAAAGCGGTATGTTGTTACCAAGAGCCGTGAGGGAAAAATCAATATAGTAGATATATTAACTTTACTCAACCATTTGTTTGAAAAGAAGATAAGACAAGTAGTAGGTACTGTCGATTTACCGGAGGTTTTCACAATATATCACGTAATAGTTTGAATACGAAACTTTTATCAGATCGTGGCAGCAAATCTTCGATAATTGAAACCATGCGAAAGCATATTACTCGTTTCTAAGCAGAATTGATGTTTTACAACATCTCGTAGGACTAACACAAACACCATATCGTAAGATATCGGGATTCAATACATTTCCCCGTTATAAACCGGAGTCCGGCATTGAATTCGATTCAGAAATAGTCGATTGAATTCGCACGATCATCTTTTTCCGACACACCTCTCTGCACAAAGAATGTTCTTATCTATAAAATAAACATTTCGTCTCATCATGGCTCCACGCCTTCGAAATTATTATTTATATTATTATTTATCGATACGAAAGCCATCCGCCATAATTGAATGCAGCACTGCTGTCATGTAGTCAGTGCCTTCTAGTCACGTCTCTTCATTGCATTCGATAAATATTTATATTTGATCAATTCAAAATGAACTCAATCATGAAATGATCATTCTTCTCAACTGTCACAGCGCGTCTTTGTAATTCATTCTTGTCAAATTTTAATCGGGGGTTTTATTCCGAGTACACCAAGTTTAATAGGTTAAAATGTGTGCACATCCATGATTTTCGAAATTTTGCTTAGCAAATAACTTGAGTGCATAATAATTTGATAAAATTCCGATACTGCATGTCGAGAGATTTTATCTCAAGTTATCACACACGAAACCGTTTGCTCAAAAGCAAAATTCGGAAAATTATGGAAATGCACGCATTTTGGTCGATTTAGCTTGGTAAAAAAAATGTATTTCCAACAGGACGCACCCAATTACAGAAAATGCTTACATCTCATCTGTAATTTTTCTACAATAAACACACTCAAACACTACTGCAAACGAAGTGTGTCCACTATCTCGATGCATGTACTAGTGTTATCCTTATAATAATCACAATATTACGGCGACATTAAATATTGTTAATGATACAAACCGAGATACAAACTATAATTTTTTGCATAGAATCATTATGAATATCACAAACATGGCTAATTTTGTTAAAATTGTGATTTCAACCCAATACTTGTACGGGGTTTATCCAAATAAAAAACATTATGATTTCTACTTTCTGATCTTGACACTCGGAAATTCAATGCACTTAGAAGAGAGCTGCAATCTATATTGTTGTGTATCAAATTGAATGGAAACTCAGTATGTAGTATCATTCTCCTTTTGTCTAGGTAAGTGACATTGAATTTGTTGAGTAGAGTACTTTGTTCAATCCCTCTGTTTGGATAAATACCATCTTTTTTGAAGCTCAAGTACTTCAAAAATTTTCTTTGTATCGATTCGATATCTTTTATTTGATAATCGTAGATGGGATTCCAAATTAAAGTACCATACTCTAGCCTGGTTTGGTGTAGGAGGAATATATGTTGAGTTTATTCCTAGTAGAAATGTAAACCCAGAAAACTTCAAAATCGAACACAGGAACAATATTATACCTGAAAAGTGAGCCAACATCCGTTGGTCAAAAAATTATGGTCGAAAGTTCAACTAGAAAATGCCGTGAAACATCAAATAGAAAATAGTTTCGCCTGCACGACTCATGAATTCATGCGATCATGCGACATCTACTGGAACTCCTCCTATATGAAGAACTCAACCGTGTTTCAGATAAACCCAAACCATTCTTGTCGAAGATCAATAAAAAATCAAGTGGCAGCCGAAAAGCAAACGAGTCGTGGTCTTACCTGAAGATGGATAAATCTATAATAGTGGACAAGTCGAGTCATTTTGGGACCTTTCTCTTTCTATTCCACAAATTACTGAGCAACTTCATTTATATAACTGTTTTGATTATTTCACATAAGATGAAATTCTAGATGGAGATGAGAAACTAAGGTGTTCTCTATGTACAGAAAGACGAAAATATCCAAAATCGTTGTCATTTCATAAGTTTCTCAAAGTTTGCGCTTTTCGTCTAAAAGAATTTTCCCGACAAAAAGGTTAGGAGAAAAATTAATGACCACAGAACTACCATATTCCGTTCCAAACACAACGGTGAGAACTGAATGCCAGGAAGTTGTAAATTCGCTAGGTTGAAGCTAATAATTCAAATTGGGCATTGTTCGAGAATATAAAAATCATTTAGTTGCTAATAATTCTACTTCATATCTGATTATTTCAATAACTGATATTTTGGTACTCAAACTGAAATCATTCTAGTAATCAACTTCTGGGCCATCTCAACAGAATCTCATCAGTATCAGTACATTGTACACATTAGAAGTTCATTCACGTCCTAGCAAAAGAAAGACAAATAAACCTACGCCTACCTTCTGCTTGGAAATCCACATCAAAAATATTATTTTTATTGCATGTTTGGCATCGAGTTTGACATGGACGAGTATTTTTTTATTTTTAAGTTCTCAAAAATCTCATTTGAGTGATAACTACAATATGCATTTAATATTCTTGTCAAATGATTAATCATGTCAACAATTTCATCGACAAGTTTTATCTCCATATCATTTTGGGTCGCGTTTCCCAACTCCATTAGATTTATCATCTTTAATCAAAGTAAGTCGAGTACTACATACAGGTTTACATTACGTAACGCAGATATTTGTTTTAGCAGCAATAAATTCATGACTTGCTCCGATGGAATTTCCGTTGATAAGTGGGGTTAATAAATGTATTTTTAATCAAACGGATAACCATAGTTCCTCGTGCATCACTTGAGGTCCTTGAGGAGAACGTCTGGTGATTGCAACGGGATGAAAGCATTCAAGCATCGCAGAAGGTATATTAATATGAAAGGCTTAGTGTACTGGGCGATTCAGACATGAACGAACGTCGAGACGAACGTATGTATATACTTATCGGTGATATGGACGAGAAAAGTTCTCTATGGAAAAAAACAATGTGTCCTCAAATGGCTCACATCGGAATGCACCGACTTTTTCTTAAGAGAGCATTGAGCTAATGGGCAGAGATTGCACCATAATTTAAGAGATTATTAAACACCCATTAATATCCCCTCACGTGATCAAAAGTGTCCCTTTGTCGATAGTCTCATAAGAAAAAGTCGGTGTAATCGGCTGTTGATACCAAGAGATATCCCTAGATTGAATTCCGGAGCGATTTTTTTTTGGTGCACTGGATGTATATAACACACAAAAAAATACAACTATTCAACGCATAAAATGGCTCAGTATTTTAAACTCGATTTTAAATAATGTTCTGCACATTCTGATCCTAATGGGTAAATTCGTAATAACAAGTCAGAACGGCGGGAGAATGTGTTCATTTTGCTTTTACGAACTACTTTCACAAGTTGATGTTTGAATGTTATTAGAGGGGGTGGATATGGATGTTTTTGGTTTTCTCTTTCTGAAAATGAAAAAGCTTTTTGGATTCTTTTGACAACTATTTTATGGGCAAATTTGTATTTTTGTCCCAATACGTAATTGCAATACTTATTACGAAAAAGCAAACTTATATAGGTAATATACGCAATAAAAGAACAATATTCGAAACAAAAATTACGATCAAATCCCTATTGAATAGAAGCAGAACACTGAACATAATTCAAAAAATGTGTGTTTACAGTAGCACATCTCTATGTGGTAGTGTTTATACGAGCGAAACATAAAGACCATTTTATCAATAAGAATAAGAGAGCATAAATAAGTATATACAACTTGAGAGAACGAGAAATAGATAGGTCGAAATTAGCAGAACACATATTATCAACAAATGGAACACCCATGGTTGAGTGGAATAATATTGATTTACTTATAATAGAACAAAATGGAACAAAAAGGAAACACAAAGAAGATACTTGCATTGTGTTTGATAGAAATGGAGATATTGCTTCTTGTTCAATGAATATAGATCAATATGCCTCTTCTGGAAAGGGAAGTTGAACTGGAAAGATTCGTTTGCAACGTAGGGGTCGTAGGGTGTGTCAGAATCAACAATTGGTAAAACTATTGATGAATTACCTATGCCTGTGCCATTTTGACACAATTCAGAAAAATTTGATTCTCTCAAAGAATGTTTCCGAAGAGCTTGAAAAAGGCAATAGTGTGGTCTCCAAAAAGTCGACAAGCTTCTTTATATAATATTGCAGTTACGTATTTGCCGTAAAAAAAGATAATATAAAAATTTGAAACTTTCTTTTTCATTTTCAGGAAAGAGAAAACCCAAAAAATTAATCTCAATATTTTCACAAGTCATATTCATGGATATTTTTCAAATTATATTTTGTGCTATATACCTACTAAACCAATCTAAATCATCACTGAACGACACAAAAAACGCCATTTTTTTATTTGAACTTGATTTTGGAATTCTGATTCCATATTGAGCCACGCACTCGATTTTTGTTTTTGTGGTTGACCATGAATGTTACCAAAAAATATACTAGTAGTGACGTGATAAGACAAATTCGATACCTTGTTTTTCGAATTCAGTGAGAGCCGAAATCACTTTTATTTTCAACTGAAATGTTAAATTAGAATTCTGGAAATACACAGACATTCAATTGACTTTCATGTTCATGGATAACTTTGAGTTTTAGGAAAGAATCCTCAAATGCCACGTGAGTGTCATATTCTACACTTTGTTCGTGAAAATTCTGTAGATGGAGATATACCCTCCTAATATCAACGAAACATTTTGAATTTTGTTATGATTACTCATATTATTAATCTGCTTTATCATCATTAGGCACTCAAGAATATTAGTTTTTATAAATATAAGAGTGTTTGACACGGAGAAATATAAAATAAACAAATATGCATTAATATTGCATAATGAATAAATTCCAATGAACAAAAATTCTTGTAACAACCTCACATCAAACTTACCATGATTCCACGTAAAATTCAATCAACGCTCGAACGCGAAAGAAAAAAAACACTCCCGCAATCGATTTCCAAATCCAAAACCACGATTCAATTCCGTCTATCGCTATCGTGCCATCGCGTAATAATAGGTAGTACCGTCGCGTCGTCCGGTACTGCTGCGCTCACCTTTGCGTCGCGATTTCAACTGAGTGAGAGTGAGAGAACCAACGCTCTCCCTACTACGAAACTCCCGATGACGAAATGGAGATGATAATAAACCCCAAGATATGCCACTTACGGCAGGGAATTCCGCACCCCAGATGTAAGGGATGAAGAGGCAAGGGTGTGGGGTGAAGAGATTTTTCACTTTCGGGGCATCTCCGAGTTCGTTTCCAGATTGCTTTCCCACGATTTTTGGGAGCGAAACTGCATTAATTAGTAGGTACGATTTCGGGTCATGTGAAGATTTGAATAGGAACCAGAATAAGTTTCTGTTTTCATCGATTGACAATAGTTGAAAATTTAAGAAACAATATTACTTATACCAATGGCTCAGTAAAATAAAACATAGTTTCAGAGCTATGGTCATATTTAAAAGCTCTTCAACTAAAGAATCGAATATACAAATAGTAGCACAGCATGAATCAGTAAAAATGTTTCGATAGCCTAAAAAAGATTGCGAATAACAATTCAAATGAAGTCGTCAAATTACTGTTTGAACGTCATTATTTTGTGGTGGATAAATATTTGTTCCGTAGTTTTCTGGGTTTGTAACCTTCCACTAACTGAAAAAATATGAATCAATATTGGATTCTATACAAATGTCAAGTACGAAAATTGTCTACACGAGATATTTGCCTCGATATTTGCATTTGAAAAGGAATTGGCCTAGAAGTTTTGAGAACGAAAGCGGATTCAGTTTCCGAAACGTTAACGGTAAGTATTTTCATATATATATTACCATATATTATATTACCAATTGGACTTGTTCTATCCAGAAAGAACTGTTTTTCAATAGACGCAGCAACTTTTCGGGGTAGATTGAAAATCTGCCCTTCTACACTTTTATAGATTCCAATATCAATTCTTATTTTTTCAGATTGTGGTAGGTTACAAACCCAGAAAACTACGAAACAAAGAAGTCGTCAACTTTGCCATAAACACTCTGCCTCCTCTAGAAAAAAACGTTAGGCTGAATTCAGACAGATCCGAAAACCGATCGTACGACGATCCGAAATCTTTCTTATTGGTCTAAATTCAATGTTTTATTCATACTTCATTACATTAGTGAGTGTGATTTCATCAACCTCTTTGCAAATGTTACTCTCATTGCAGCAAGCGACTCTGATATTCATAATGCTGTACGTAAAATTATTTTTATTCTTGAAAACGTGGCAAAGTTTTTGAACACAAACACACTCAAATTGAATACTACTAAAACTAAAGCTGTGATTTTGCCAACTCAATATAAATATAACTTAATTGATATCAACTACATTAATATTGAGATCGTTGGCAAAACTATTGAAATTGTGGAAGAATTCAAATACCTGGGCTTCCTCGTTGATAACACTTTGAACTTGAAAAATACTTCCAGTATCTGTGTAATGAAATTTCAAAAAAAATCTCCACCAGAAATAGGCAACTAACATTCCAATCTAATTTGACTGTTTATGAAACAATAATTTGACACTTTGATTACTGTGCTAGTCTGATATCATTGCTAGACTTCATATTTAAAATACTCTTTGGAAAAGCACCACATCACTCACAATCAATTCATTACATATAACGATCAGATTCACAACTATGATACAAGAGAAAGAGATGACTTGGATGTTCCACGAACAAACTTTGCAAGAACAATGAACTCATATTTCGTAGAGGGCTCTTAAACTATGAAAAGCTTCATAATGAACTTAAAGTAACACCCTTCAACTCTTCAATCGCTATTCCAACTAAGTTGTTCATCGTTCTCTTCTCTGATAATGTCTGTATCAGTCTCACTCTATAGTCTTCTGTAAAGGTCCTATATATTTCGTTTCATAACTTCATGTATTATCTTTATGTATATTAAGATATGTATTTCTAATAAATCTATCTCTAGAATCGTAGTTTCAAAACTCAACTTAAAACTTCGTTTCAACTTTTCAAATAAAAATAAATAAATTTTTAGAATATTTTTCCTTATTTTGTTTCATTTTCACTCACTCGCATTTCTCTTTCCCAATTAATGCATTTTATGAATTATTCAATTTCATTCTTCAACAACTTCCAGCGTTCGTGTACGAAATCATTGCTTTTTTCTGAATTCAATTCTTCATTAGATTAAATGATACAAACAGTAAACATCAGAACTAATACTGATATTTAAACAAGTTTTTGGCCACACCTTATGAAAAGAAGATTAACTGAAATAGGGTTAATAAGGACCTTCTTGAAAAATTACTTATCAGTTATTGAATACCAGAAACTAATCAGAGAAATGTGTCGCCAGTTAATTGCTTAATGGCTTCTTTTGAAAGCAAAATTGTTCGCATTGAAAGGCTCTAAGTAGACACGGAACCATAATAAATGATTTCTACCTGTATTATGATTTCTACAACCGTACTATAAAAATACACTTATATGCCCATAATCCGTTTCATAATGAAATTCATTATCATAAAGATCTTTCATAAAGATACAGATTTTTCAAATCAATTCGAAATCCAATTCAGTGGCAAGGCTACATTGAAAATTCGTTTCAGAAAGAAATCAGCACTTCCAATACAATATTGAACTCTATATTGAGACGAGCAATAATGAAATAAATGTGAATATTCCTTCCACTTCCAGATCAGTGGGACCTAGAATAAACTTATCAAACTCCACAATGAACAATCTTAATATTTTCAAGAAATCGGATTGATTCCAATTATTATGTTCAATATAAATATGAATAGAATGTTTATAGTTTTCCTATATTCCTATATCCATGCTAATACCCGAGGTAATACCATTAACTACAAGTTTGAAGAAATACGAGTACTTACTGTTATTGTGTTCAATACAAATATAATAATTATTATATTCATAGGTCTTTATTTATTGGGTGTAGAAAAAAACACTTATGGAAGTCTCATGTAGTAGTTGTCATGATCCTTGCATAATATACTATTATATTATTCTTTTATGAAACGAAAAAAATAGCATCACAATATTTTTCGGTCAGTCAATCGTAGAAAATCATGTTTCATAATGATAAAAAGTTCTCAAGACTATACAAAATTTTAATCGATTTTTTTTTCGAATTTTATAGAAGCCACTCTCACGATTCAACAGTTTGATAGAGTTAGGCAATTTGTTGAAGATGTTAGCGGCAAATCTGGGTAGAGCTTTATACATTATATTGATTCTGGAGGTTATGGAATAGTATATTATACACCCAAGGTGAGAAGTGAGCTATTATATTATACAGCAAGTATATTTATATCTTGACGCGCAAAGAAAAGGATATAATGTGCGAGCCATATGATTGCATTATCACCCGAGGTATATACTATCTTTCCAGTACTCACACTACTCACATCTTTTATCAATTCAGATTTTCGTTCACACTGAAAGAGCAATGCCATTTACCGTGTTTATTAAAAATATTATTAGAATTTCGATATATCAAGTAGCCTAACAAACAAACCAAAACGAAATTCGAATTGACAGTCAGAAAGTAGACTCTCTATATCAAAATTCTGGATGAAATTGTGGATGGAAACAAAAATGAGTGAGAATTAAAGTTATAATTATTTTGAAATGGAAGCATATAACCCGCCTGGAGTTAGGAAGGCGACTTGTTGCCATCCATATCAAAGCGACTACACTATTGACAGTTTTTCATTATTCACCTGGGTAAAATGTTGAAAAAGTGTTACTTCTCCTTGGAGAAAATGTAGTGGGAAATAGTAGATTATACCACTAGTCAATAATGATAGATAGCTATTATTCTCGATGAATTTTTACGAATAGAGCCGCGTCAGCGGCGAGGGAGTAATATTCCCAGAGAACAATTAATAGTCATTATTGCGAGCAGTATACCTACTCTATTTACGACTAATTTATTTATCATAATATTCAATACGAAAAATTTTGTGATAGGACTACAAGAGGAAATAAAGACCAATAATTTCTTGCCATTATTTCATAAGGGAATAATATACGGCATAGTATAGATTCACGAGTTGAATATTTCTTAAAAGGCTTCTGAGATTTGTAAACATATAATGATGATGACGACTTTGCGTATATTGGATATTTTTTATATACCTACTTTTATAGGTCATCATAAGAGAGAAGAAATTCGAAATATTTTTCAATGTGGGTAACTACCCATAACCTTGATTTGAGGAAAAATCAATTACTTCTGAACACACATTTTCGAATTAGGCTTGCCCTTGTACTTCAAACGGCGTCCCTTTATCGCTCGACCGATCTCCCTTACTTATCTAGCGTAGTCGGTCAAACGAGCGATACCGTATTCTTCAGTATTCGTGCTTTGGACATCCTTCCGGTGCATGGGTACGACACCGTGGCCGAAGAGGGGCAGGAGCCACCAAGACGCGTGCCGGCTGTTGGCCGGTCGTCTGCTGATGGTATGTCACGGCTGACCTACCGATGGTACTTATTTAGTTGGGTAGATGTCAAGAACTGTACTACTCGGATAAAACACCAGGAGGATCGATATGAAGTTGAATCAGCGATTTTATCCGAAAAAACGTCAATCCTTATATTTTATTCACAATCATTCGAAAATGTGTTTGTTTCTAACCAAGTTTCAAGATAGAATGTGAACAATTATTGACTAAGAAGACGAGGTGGGAAAGAACTTTTCCAACTTCTTTTGATACTTTACTTTTTTTTAACTTCTTTGTCTTTTATTCGGATCGTCATTCTACGACGACATTTACGAATTGTTTAGATCCTCCTTAACATGTACGAACCAAAATGAAACGTTACCTTTTCAGCAACCGTTTTCCTATCTACAGCAATGCCGATAATTCTTCAAAGAGTAATCTAAACACTGGCTATTTGCAGCAATCCTCGTCACACAACTGAGTTTTGTGAAACATTGGTTTGCCAAACTTATTCACTAGAAGGAAATGAAATGTACATACATGTACAAATTTTAAACCTTTAACGTAGGTACATTGCATTTACCAATAAAGACAAAAGTGACATTTTTATTGTGAGCTGAGGTTTGTCTATTTGCAACCCCTACTGAAAACACAAAATGTATTATTTGAATTCAAAATTTAGTGAAATTAATTTTGCCAATACTCATTTTTCTCGAGAGAAATTATTTATTTTCCGCCTCCTTACTATTTACTTTGGTCCATTGGTGTAAGAGATGAAACTTGTTGCGCGTTTCGTATCAAAATTAATTCAATATCATTCTTCTCCTGAAGATACTAAACTTGTTAGCGAAACGCTTATCGAGTGCAAATAATATCAGTTTGGTGGTGGGGTAATTGATATCTACAAGGTTTCAAATTTCACGTTCTACTCATGTTTTTTCACTCATTATAATCTTATTTTTTTGTCTTATTTCCAATGTTTTGATTATCGCTTTATTCGACCTCTGTTTAAATCAAAATTAAATTTGGTTTACAAACATTCTTTCACATATTCGAGATGTTCCGATTGTCAACGGACTGAAGCATTGATAAATAAAAAATAATTTTCAATGAAATTTCACAGCCTTTTTTTTTTCATTTATTCGGAGAAGAAAAGGTAAAAAATGCTCGCTAAAAACTTCAGTCTATTCCTAAGATTGATTAGTATTGAAGGAACGTCACTACTGAAGGCTTGGTTCAGTAGTCATAAGAACGAATGTCAGTCTTTCAATGAATTCAAAAAAGATTAGCATTAGATTGACTCTTTTGATAATGCCTTGTGTATCTAAAGAAAGTTCCGAAATTCATCCATACACCCACTAAGGAGTTCAAAGGATAGTTTTCTTCTAACGAAACATGGTTGTCTGAATATGAGGAGGATTTGTTATGCTGTTGAATGTAATTCTATTTAAAACTTCTCTATGTTTCCTTTGCTGTGTAGAAGTATTATATTGGAGGTATCTTTTGAATTTAAGTGTCGCATGCGTGGTATAGAAAATGAACAACAAAAAGTGAATTTTGTATAATTCAGTGCCTGACGCGCCATACAGGTAGGGAAATTGCTCCATATTGTTTATAGAATGATAGTCATTTCCCACGAGTATGAAGTTTGCAGCATGAGCCATATACGAATGCTGTTAATCATACGAGTTGGAAATTAGCACACCATACGAGTTATACACTATACTTCTTCTACGGCTTAATAGATAATAACGAAATGATTTGACAAATGATATGAACTTCAAATTCAATATAATTCAAAAGTTCCGTTCATGTACAATTAAATGAGTAAATAGAGCAGTCATTGCTTGAAATTCAACATCCACAGGAGACCTTCTTTATAATGTAATAATATCTACAATTGTAACACTCAATGAAGTAATTGTGTTATGGAGCGAGGAAATAAAATTGGAGAAAAGATAAGATGTGTTATGAAGTTTTGTGTTATAGCCGTAGACTCCTTTTATGTGAATGAATCAAACGTCAATAAATGATATATACATAGCAACAGAAAGCGGTTTGTTAATATTTTCATATTACCTTCTTTATAACAGTTTTTTTTCTCATCTTTTTTATTCGAAGAAGAAAAAGCTAAAAAGTAATGCCACGAACTATTTATGTTATTCCGAATCGGATAATCAATTGTTCTAAGCTGGATACAGAATATTGAAAAAATGAAATTTTGGGGAAATTCAGAACACCCTATATACCCGTATATGGACGGACAGGATGTGGGTGCGAGTATTTTCGTAACGGATTGTTGGAGGAGTAACGATTTACCTGCGGCTAAAGTGATTATTATCTTTTTCGTTGTCGCGTGCACTATGAATTCATTAAAGACAATAGTGAGAAGACAAAACCAGAAAGCGGTTCTGAAGGCGGCAATTAGAGCTGAATGTATTTGAATTAAAAGAATTGTTTAAATAAATTGATTGATGTAACCGTTACCATGTGGTAGGAAATCATCATAAAAAAAAAACTTTATATATGAGTGGTATATTAAAATAGGAAGATTTATTTCTCATTTTTCAAGCTGAGGTGAGCAATGGAAATGAAACCATTTCATTTTCTGTTTGGGGACGTGATTTATGTCGTTTTCCTCTTCAAAATCGACATTTTTGATAATGTTTAGTCTATCTAGTGAGAATGTTCTATGATTATTCATAGAACCACTGATGAGCTGAAGGAATATTTTTTTCTGAGCGGAACAAACTTGTCTGGGTTTAAGATGGAATAGTATCCAGATGAAGATGGAATAGTATCCAGATGAATGAGTTTTTAAACAAACTATTCTCTATTTGTTTAGGAATATCCTGTAGAAGCGTAGAAGGTATCTGTTCGATTCAAGTTTCGAGTGATTGGTATACAAATTGAGCAAGAATTGTGATTCAGCGCTCGTAGCGCTATATGGACAGGAAAGTAGCTGTTTTAGAAATACCTTCTTTTGTGAATGACTTGAACGTCTACGAATGATTAACACATGCCAACAGAATTTATTGCTGATTATTTCCCTCAATGCGAATAAACAATGAAACAGTTGAAGGCTAGACTGCTTTTACAGAGTTTTACAGCGATTAAATGCACTAGACCTTTTAACCGATTAAAATGTTCGAAATAAACCGGGCGTTTGGATCACTTTTCAGGTACTATCTCTGGTACTATATTGTTCCTGTGTTCAATTTTGATGTTTCCTGAGTTTACATGTTTTCTGGAAATAATCTAAACATATATCCCTCATTCACCAAGTTCAATCGACCAAAATGCGTGCATTTCCATGATTTTCAAAATTTTGCTTTCAAGCAAATGCTTTCGTGTATAATAATTTAAAATAAAATCCCTCGACCTGCGGTCTCGGGATTTTATCAAATTATCATACATTCAAGTCATCTGCTAAGCAAAATTTCGAGAATCATGGAAGTGCTGCACACATTTTAACCGATTAAACTTGGTGCTCTCGGGATATAACCCCCGAACATTTATTGTTACTTCTCTGATAGAATTTTGTAGGTATTCTTATTGTATTGATTTAGAGAAGACAAAGCCAGAAGTCACTTCCTCGAAACTTCCTCCAAAAAAATACATGAAACGTTGAAAATTTATTTATGGGTGATAGGTGATCTGAATCTGAGTTTGTGTCGCTCCAAGGGTTAACATTTTTTTTTATTCCGTAATACCAAGCGGGTACAGATTTTTTTTGGGTGAACTTTCTGTATTTCTAAACTTTGAGGATTTTAATTACTGTCGATCGAGGCTCAAGAAACAAGACTGTCACCAGATGATAGATGTTGTACTATTCTACTATTTTCTGGCACGAAAATTCAAAACTAGCTTGGGGAACAGTTGTTTCTGGTTGGTTGCCAATAGCTATTTTTAATCAATAATTGGTTGTTGCTGGTATCAATGCATTCATACTTTGGGGAATCAAGTTTCCAGAAAGAAAATCTCAGAGCAAATTAGCAGAAAAAAAAATTGTTGCATATGAAGCACTCGTCAAACTGAATTTGTAAACTAGATATAGAACAGTCATTTTTTATATAATTTGAGCTTTTGTTTTACCGTCGTCGGATTTCTGGTCTTTAGAATGAATATATGTATTCATCTCATGTGTTCAGTATTTCATAATGCCAAAATAATTGAGAAAAACTGGACAAGATATATAATTTCTGGAGCACGGTTGTACGAAGGTTGAAGGATGAGAAAGGTGATGCCTGGATTGATAGTGCCAAACTATCACTTCTACGACTTTACGACTTCACATTCATTGAGTAATTTCAACATATATCACTTATCCTAAAACCAAACTTATATCACTCGCACTCGACAGGCGTTTCGCTTATTAAGTTTTAAGTTATTAAGTTATTGTAAAGATTGAAGGGATCAGAAAAAAGCAGTTTCATATCAACCACCAAATACAATAATGATGCTCAAAGTGGCGTTCGTGTCATGGTATTCGTGAAATATAATCAAATCATAATAAAGCGGGATTACCGGCGAAATGTGAGAAAGTGTATAAATCCACCGCTGAAAACGTAAACAGGGACGAACATTTTCCACAAATCGTCGGTCACATGCGAAACAGAAGCGACCGTTTCGTCCAGGTGTGCACGTGGCCTGACACGAGACTCCCGACATTAGAAACAAATATTTCACCCCCTATGCATTTCACACACCAGTGACGTACCGACGGATAGGAGAATAGGTCTTGAAAAAAATGTTCAAGCTGAAATGATTTCCATTTCTATTTCATAACATTTCAATGAATTGACATATTTTAACAAAACAGCAATGTGAATATTCTGTTAAATTGTGGATGATTACACTGAAACTACATTGTCACAAGGTTAGATATTTACTGGTGAATTTTAGCCGAACTGGGGACAATTTTTCCCCTGTATATATGAAATGAAATTTATGAAATAATTCCAGAAGTACATTGAATAAATATCTATGATATAAAAAAATCACATTATTCGTGAAATCGACACGATTTTGTTGAAAATTATTCATGAACTTAATATTTTAAGAGTATAGTCGAACCCTATATTAAAAACACTACGAAGTGGCTCGGCAAATGAACAGCTAGTTCTCTGAGATTGAATACACGACTCCCTATGTAAGTTTTCCTGGGACCTCTCAATAATATTTCATTTTCGGTGAACCTATTCTACTCTCTAGCTTTGGTGAATTTTCAACAAATTCGTACTCTTTTCTTCTTCTCGTTCATTCATACTTTCCGACGTTTTTTGTGTATCGGTGAGTATAAGTAATACTCACACGTTCAAACTAATCCTACTCAAATTTATGGTTACATGAGATTACTAGAATATGTCCGAAGACCTGCAATGCTACCTTTCAAATAAAGAGCTCTCTTTGAGAAATTATTCCTTGGTTTTCTTCTTCTCCATATCGAAAAATAGAAATTACAACTTCTATGAAAGAAACAAATTGAAAACACTTTCTTATATCATTCAAAGACGTTTGTTGCATTCAGAAAAAGGAGGAAGTTTTGTTTTCAATGATGAGAATATCAGTTATTTCGAAAAGGCTACTGATAATGATATGAAACTCGATCTATTAGGCTTCTTGTATTATAAGCACATGTTTTGACAAATTGAAAACATTCATATTCACTCACTTATGTATGCCTTCATGGTACGACTGGCACTGGCTTACACAGAAAACACTTTTTCTTGCCATATATAGGCAGGAATGTAGCTGTTAGATGTATTCTTTCTTCCTTTTTGTGAAAGAATCGAACGTCTGTGATGATATTCACTTACCTATCAACAGAGAGAGTTTTATTTCTTTCAATTCTTCCATAGAAATTTAAATTTTCATTATTCTCCATTCGGAGGAGAAGATAGCCGAAAAATATCTACTCATCAATATAAAATGTGTCCAAACCCAAACCTTTTTTCTTCGAATTTCTTGAATTTATATGTTCCCTCGTCAGAGACTCTTGCTGGTGCCTTGTGAGGGCAAGGGTTTGCTAATTATGTTGGTTGCCGAAGCGCTCTGGGGCGTCTCACTGTTTTTTTGGTGGCGCTTTTGCCATTCCAACGGTGAGAAAACCCATAAAATTCTAAATTACATCTATAATTTCTCAAAAATTGAAAAAAAAATGCTACCGACTACTCCCATGTTCGATGAGAAACACACTCCCCCTGCTTGCCCTATGAATGGTGGTGGCAGCTGCTCGAGAATCCATATGGCTCTGTCTGCATGCTCGGTTGAACACACAATGCGAGCTCATCAAATCAAATTTCGTAACGACTGACCTTTCGAATTGAGGCAAGAGACATTATGGAGATATTTCGAATCCCAAGGAATATAAGTACGGGGTGGAAGTTGAGAATATTCTGAGACGTGGGAATGTGAAATTCCCATCTTTCACCCATAATTTTGTTTGATATTCGAATTCCCATTTCGTCTAAAAACATATCCAACAACATCTTTCATTCTCTTGGGGGAAAAATACAAAACTCTGAACGTGAATAAAAAAATTATACTCTTTTCCAAAATAGTTATTCATTACACAAGACGATAAAGCATTTCATCGTCGAGTATAATATTCTATTCTTTCTACTGTAGCATACGTTTTGAAGAACTTGAGAAAAATAATTTGTATCTACACCCGTACTCTAATGATACACTTATATGCCCACAACTCGTTTTATAATGAAATCCATTACGATACAGATTTTCAATCAATAGAAACCCATTATAGCCAAACTTTGATAATCAACAAAATGTGTGATACCAGCGATATGGAAGAATTACCTTCGACACCTTCACCAACAAAAAACAGTTAGAATGATTGCATTTTTCATTTGAGAAATGCATGATTTATTCCTTTATTTTTTCAATCAAATAATCTGAGCTCTCCGTAGGCCAGCGGTCCAAGGCGCTGAGATTACATTAGCTAGTTGGAATAGTTGGAAGAGAAATGGGTTCGATTCCGGCCTCGAGTTGTCTTTTTTTTTGTAATTTTTGATCTTCTCTTCATTTCTCATCGTTTTATTTCTCGAAGTAATACCATTTCTTATAATTTTGTAGAATTTTTCAAAAAAAATGCGTTTAATTAGTATTATTGTGTGCGATACAATAAATATAATATTTGTGGTTCTTCACTATTAGATTTTAGATTTAATTAGATTTATTCGCCATCAAAATTACAATTATATTAAATAGCAGCAAATACACAGATTTTTTTATATGGTAAATGAAGGGATTGTCCCAAAAAAGCTCCAAGGAGTTTGTCTATGGGCAATTTCTACATTTTAGACAAGGATGGGTTGAATCAGCTTTGTACACATTTTATTAATTAGAAATTCCGGTGAGTGATAATGTGGGTGTGTATACATGGGCATGTGAGTAAAAGGGGGGTGAAAATAATTAAAATCAAAGAGTTTTAAAAATTCTGAAGGATTTTTCAGAATGGGATTTAAAACACAATAATAAGAATTAAATCTAAGTAGGTACATCAGAACAGAACAGCTGAAACATCGTTAAAATATATAGACATATAATTTTGCTTAAGACTATAGTTGATCATCGGGTTGATTATCGGGTGTAGATAAATAGCGTATGCAACTCTCATTTAATGGTTATTAATACACTCGCATCATTACATGATTGTTGCATAATATACTGATAAATACTCTACCAACTTCTGAATCCTTTCTGCTATGGGGTTGCTATGGGATTTGTTTATCATCAAAATTAATATCCTTGCGACAAATAACTGTTTGAAACGTTGTTGATGATGTATGTGCAAGCGAGAAATGGAACTGCCGTTTGAATCAGAATGGAAGTACCTGAGAGGCAGTATCAAAATTACTGCCACGAAAGTCGGAAGTAATTTATGAGGGAGAATATAAAGGTTTCGGAATAAGGACAACGTTGAAGAAATTCGATGGGGCCAGTGATGTTTCCGGCAATATGAATTGTCAAACTAACATTTTTCTAAGATGCCTTGACACCCTGGTGTGTTAATTTATAGCTGTGAAGGTTTGGGAGGAACCTGGCGAAATCTGGATTGCTTGATTTTGGTGGATAATTGAGCTTTTGGAGGTTTCCGAACAATGTACAGATTTTACAGAAGTAAAAATGTGCACTCGGGTGTCTCCATTTTTATTTGATTGGCTAGTGAGAAGAGAACGCAACAAAGGATAATGGGTGGCCAATAAAATACCAGTATACTAGTAGAAAACCAGTAAAAACGTTTCAATGTGTAAAAGCAACAAAATCAATGAATAAACTATAAAAACATCGTACACATCAATATTTCAAAGGGACATGACAAATTACTTGACATCAAATTGGAAAAATGGGAACATAACGCCCCCTACCAAAAAATAGAAGAAACTTTCAAAAGCGTCGATTGTTTTTCACAAAAATCCAAACAAAATTTAATCAGTGGAATTACCAGAGTTTCTAGGCATTTCACACTTTCCTAAACAGTAATATAATGGTATTCCATAAAAAATTTATAGAATCTGTGTTTTACTGTATGGATTATTGTAGAATAATGAAGAATTAAAAAAAATCTATCCTTGCGAATAAAGTGCTACTTTATATTCTACCCTTCGGATGAAGTGCAACTCAGTCTACTCCTTTGAATGATGAGAACCACCTTTACTGAATGTGGATACTGCCGTTCGAGTTCGTAACGAGAATCGAAATCTGTTCCATATATGAACCTATTCAACACAAAATGATAAAGTGTTCTATTTTTTCAGTAAGTTTATTCAAAACTGCTCTTGAAAAGCTGACAATAACTACTCACTTTTGTACTTCCGCTTACAGTGAGTGCATTTCCTCTTTCCTTGTTTGTAACGAGTCGTCAGATAGCCGTGAAATATTCAACACTTTACAAGAACTGCTGTTCGCATTTTGATGCTTCCTGTAACTAATTTAATGGAAATCGGTCACGCGTCCTAATGCATTGTTGTGATTGTTTAAAGAAACTTTATTTTAATATAGTCGATTCAAGAGTCGGTTCAATGAATTGCTTGATTCACTCAGAACAATTTCTGGTTTCTCCTGGACAAGGAACATTCACAGATTAGGAAAAATGCGTGTCATCAATTGAATTCGCACCAATAAAATGAATAGGTAGTTGCAATTGTTCCTACAAAATGTTTTGAACTTTATTTTCAAATTCCATTAGCGATTCTTGTCTGTTCCTTCGCTGATTAACATCCCACAACCACAATCAAGAGTTTCAGAGATAATATTTGCAATATTTTTTTATCATTTCTAATAATTTCCTGTTGAACTCCGAAGAAATCTTTTCAAAGTTAAGACCACCATATGCCTTTCGATATTATAGATATAGATAATGTTTGTTCTATCTCCAGAAGAGCCGACAAGTACAATTCCTGCCATCGGTGATATGGATACTATACAGAGTCCAACGAAAAGTATGATTTTTTAATTGAAATTTGAAGCAAAAAAGCTCGGATGTGTAGAGTTTGCTCTCGAAGGGTACACACACGTATTTTTCAACCTCTGCCTTCAAATACTTAGCGAGGGGATGTCACAACCCTACCATTTCAGATGGAAAGTGGAGTCGAGTGATATGTCATGAGAAAACGTACAAAATAATAATAATAATCTTTATTCATCGTTTAAGATAATACACATGATATAGGACAAGTCATAAAATGTATACAGACGTATAAAGTTAGATACAATACATATATACACTACACATATGCACACTTATACACATACACACATACGGCAGATAAATAACTATAGTACTTCAAACATATCTTTCATCCAAAAACTAAACAAGAAAGTAAAAATTATGAATTGGCAAAATATTCACTAATGTCATAGAAGCAAGATTCCACTGAATATTTTTTCAATCTTGTTTTGAGTTTATTAATTTTTTTTTTCCATTTTTGATATCAAAGGGGAGATAATTGAAAAATCGTATTCCATTGTACTGAGGACTGCTTTCGTAAAGTGAAGTACGGTGCTTTATAGTTCTGAATAAGTCACCATGCCTCGTAGCATAGTCATGAGAGTATAACTACTTCTCTTCGGGCTTGAAGGCCGTCGTTCTTTGGAATTTCTTCCTGACGTTTCGCTAGCGCGAGTGGCCAGCTTCTTCAGAGGCTTATTCATCTCCGATGACTAAACAGTTCGATTTCTCAAGGCGTATTTATATTGATGCAGGTAGTCTGGAGTGTTAATTACTTCTGTCGGGTTCGGGGAATAATCATCATTATTAGTTGCCGCACTACCTGCTGTGATTTCATTATTTATTCTTGATTTCTTCAGAATCGGATTCCAAATTCTGTTTAGAGTCAACGCTTCTTCCTTTCTGTTAAAATTGTCCGTATCTTTTTCAAATATTGTGTAGTTTGATCATTATAGTTCGTTGTGATTTTAACTCTATTAGTTTTGTGAGGAGTTCAGAATAAACAGTGAGAAAGGATTTTTCATAAATGAAATTGTAACCTGAATGAACCTCAAAATCATCTATCCAGAACAAAATAAATCACCTTATTAATCATGACAAATTTTTAATTTTGCAAAACTTGCAAACGCTTATTACAGCGAATAGAATTTACATAAAGAATTTTCAGGTAGACATTACGTTATAAGGTAGAACACGACTAAATTTCCATTTCTTCGCGACATGTTTCGATACACTGTATCTTTTTCAAGCGAATGTATTATAAACACTAAATTATTCTTTGTTAAAAGCTCCTTAAATACATCAGGGCCAACTCTAATTATCCCTGATTCCTAGAATAATACAACTGATACTGATGATGATTCCTAAACTTATGAACTGATGCTGATTCCTGAAATTATACAACTGATACTGATTCCTAGAATTACAACTGATAATGACATGGATCGTGGGAAATCAGCTGAGTCCTCTTCTGGCAGAAATTTTCATGGACAATCTGGAAAATATAATTCATAAACATCCACTCTCGCAACAGTTTTTGTATTGGTACAGATACGTAGACGACGTTATAGTTTGTTTTAAAAGAACCAACAGGCAATTAGATACATTTCATAAATATATTAACACTATTCATCCTAATATTCAATTCACAATAGAGATGGAAGCAGAAAATTCAATTAATTTTTTAGACTTGACAATAGGTAAAGCCAACAGCAAACACCACTTTGCTCTTTTTCATAAACCTTCCCACACTGATATCACTATTCATAATAATTCGGTACATCCATATAAACATAAAATATCAGCATACCATAGTATGATACACAGATTAGTAAACATTCCTCTTTCTGTGAACAATTTTAACAAAGAATTAAATATCATAAAACAAATAGCAGTTAACAATGGATATCAAGTCAAATTAATAGAGAATATTCTTGCTAAAAAACTACATAGAAAAGCTATCCAAGAAGTGTACTCCACTTTGAGGAACCATGACAATAATTATAGAATTTTGACTTATATTCAGGACCTGCTACGGAAAAAATAGCTTCATTTTTGCATAAACAAAATTTAAGAGTAGCATATAGAACAGATAACACGTTGGGAAAGTTTATCAAGAATAACAAAGATAAAACAATAAAAGATGAAAACTATTACGCTATAAGGTAAACACGATTAAATTTACCTTATAGCGTAATAACTATGGATTTCCATCAAGTAAAGGCCACCTCAGTCCAAAAAATTAAAAGATGAAAAATCAGGAGTTTATAAATTGAATTGAGGATCTTGCTCCAAAGTATATATTGGCCAGACAGGTAGACCATTCAAAAGCCGCATACGTGAATATCATATGAATTATGAAAAGAAAAGAACTCATTCATCACATGCCAATCACATTTCGGAGGAAGGCCATGACTTCGATAAGAATTTCGAAATTCTGCATGTTGAAAATAAGGGCATTAGACTTAATTATTTAGAATTTTTGGAAATCAATAAACTGAAAAATTCAAATTGTTTGCTAAATGATTAATTGGATCTCAATTGTTCCCCTTTGTTGAACTTATTCAATTAATAAGTAGTAACTATGTCATTATCAGTTGTAATTCTAGGAATCAGTATCAGTTGTATAATTTCAGGAATCAGCATAAGTTCATAAGTTTAGGAATCATCATCAGTATCAGTTGTATTATTCTAGGAATCAGGGATATTATTAGGGTAGAACCTGATGTATTTAAGGGGCTTTTAACAAAGAATAATTTAATACATTCGCTTGAAAAAGATACAGTGTATCGAAACATGTCGCGAAGACAATACATTCTGTGGAAATTTAATCGTGTTCTACCTTATAGCGTAATAACTATGGATTTCCATCAAGTGAAGGCCACCTCAATCCAAAATTTCAGGTAGACCTTATTTACGAACACTCTCTGTTGATGGGTTCGTGTATATCATTCGAAGACGTTTGATTCGTTCACAAAAAGTGAGAAAGAGTCCTTCTAAAACAGCTACTACTTTGGCGACGACGAGCACTGGGTTACATAGAAATCACTTTTTAGTGCTCATTTTGTTTACCAAGCTTAAGAAAATTTGAATTAATTAGATAGCAAACATAGGAATACCTACCTTAAGTATAACTAGAGAGCTATTTTTTGAAACAATATCACTCATCAGGAAAATATTTCATTCTAACCAATATAAGATTTCGTTTCGCTCATAGAACACTGTCTCTCGAGCTCTTCGAAGAGGAAGACGGTAGATTACTGAAAATTTCCACTAAAATCTTCATTCAATCCTGAAATATTCAATTCGTGACAAGTTTGTCATCAGTTTCAATTGACATTTCCGTGACATCCTTCATATGATAACCAAAAACCAGCCATCATTATAATGAATATTTCCATCGTATGTTAAAAATCCCATATGAAGCGGGACATTTTCGATCAATTACAGCGATAAATTACCGGCGGGACATTTTCGGGCTGGTAAATCCCCGGTAGGTATCGAAAAATCCCCGCTCGGTCCGTGTATCTATAGTAACGATTGTTAAAATGTACATTTGTCATCTTGACAGGCATAAATACTGAATTTTAAACTCGTTGTTTCAACTCCGGAAATATTCCACCGAATTACACTCATGCATCAAAATAAACCTGATAATTTTCCATTCAAGCATGTTGTCAGTAAAAAACTGCATTCGGTTATTTTCATATTTTGCTAACAAAGTATGAAAATAAACTCATGCAGTTTTTAGACAACATGCTTTCATAGAATATTATCGGTAATTTTGAAGCACTTGTGTAATTACTCCCGATAATTAGAAACTTTGGTATTTTTCTGGAAAGAATGAAGTTTGGATAATAATTTTATGGCTTTTTCCTTCTCCGATTAAAAAAACAGAAATCACCACTTATTTGTGGCGATTCTTCGTAACGTTCTTGAAAAAATCCGTTTTGCCGCCAAGACCGAGCCTGACGTCACCGAAATTTCGAATGAATGAAACCTCGCGCTACTAAGCAACGCACGAGCAAATCAAAGCGAAACAACGCGTCAGAGCCGACGAGGCAGGTGAACACGTTACCTTGAATTAGCGGGCGATTAACAGAGACGATTTAGTCACCCGTTTTCGATGAATAAGTCTGATTCAGAGTCGTTTCTCCGTTCATCACAGTGTTTGCGGAATTCCAGATCGATTTTCATTCTCAAGGTATTGGCAGAAAATAGAAACGGTGCGACGAGGCCGATAATTTTATTCATGACGGGCTGAATCCAATCAGCGATAGATCTCCACGTATGATTGAAATCAAATTGGTTGTCAGTTAATGCTAATTTACTTGAGGTTCACTTCCTTCATGGGATTTTTAGAAATATTTTGATGGGATATGCATCGTCAATATCGAAAGAACAAACATATTCTTCAACTCAGAATTAATCTTGAATCTTCCAGGATATTACCCAAAGGTTGAGGAAATTTGTTTGTCTCTCTTCTCCAAATAAAAAAAATAGAAATTACAACTACTTTGAAAGAAGTAGAATCAAATAAAAGTTCACAACACACTCTGTTGATAGGTACGTATATATCATACAAAGACGTTTGATTCATTAACAAAAAGGGAGAAATATTTCATCTGAAACAGCTATGAAAATTGAATCAAATAGATAGCATACTTAGGAAATATCTACACAATGAGGCAAAAATAGAGAGCTATTTGTAAAAAAAACTCACTCCACAGAATTATATTTCTTTCAAGTCCAGACCAGATTTTGTTACGCTCATAGAAAGTTAACTCTTGAGCTCTTCTATGTAAAATTGGATAAATCAGCAAACACTTCCACGAATTACACCAAACAATTCTCAAATATTCAACTCGTGACAAGTCTGTCATCAATTTTAATCGACATTTCAAATTGACATCTTTATAATGAATTCAGGAAGGAGTGAAAGAGGTAAATTGAATGATTTGTTTATTTAACGCGTTTCTATTTAGTGGGGTTCATTCAAAATGTTAAAAAATTGAACACTACATTTCAATCATTACTTGAAAATGAGGCTTACAAACTCCAGAAATTCAAAAGGAATGTTAATTCGTTTCTCCTGTCCCTTGATTCACGCGGTGTTCTTTGGACGATATTTGTTTCACTGAAATTCAATAGCGTGCTAAGAAAAAGACTAGTCATCATTAAATTTCATCTTCACTTTGAAATCAAAATATGAACAGGATTATAAAGGTTCGATTCGTCCATCGGAAAAAGGTAGCTGTGGTGGATTTGGAAAAAATAGCTCGAGAGGTATTTAAACAAAACATCTTGTCAATGTTGGTCGAACAAGAGCTGTTTACTTGAGTTCTTCAAAAAGGATGACTGCATAAAAAATGAAAATACTAGTATTTTTACCAAGAATGGAAGTTTGATCAAGAATTTTATGCATGTAATTGGAAAACTGTCATCAGTAGATTCAATAGAGAAAAAACTACAATTTCCCAGAGGCAGATCCAGAAAATGGCTTTTGTACCCTAAGATCAATATTTTGGTGGATCTCGACACCTGCTCAAACCAATGAATCCGAAAATAGCGATATTTTTCAAAAATGTTGCAAATCTGAGAAATTCACGTTTTTCCGGTTCCCTATTTATTTTTCCCAACCAATTCAACAGAAATTTATGATCATTTCACTTACATTCATTGTCATGAAATTCATAATAGCATTCTCACCCGAAGAATATATGAGATTTTTTCCACTTCTAACATTGAAATATGTACACTTTTATTATTTCAGATTTTCATTCCACTGAAGAAACTATGCCATTAATTGTTCATTGAAAAACTTATTGAAGTTTCGAAATAGCATGTAGCATAGGAATCCAGTTATCAAACAAACTGAAACGAAAATCGACTTGGTTGTCAGAAAATAAACGCTGTATTGAAATTCCAGATGGAATTGTTAAATAAAAACAAAAAATGAGTGACAATTTGAGTGATAATGATTTCGATATGGAAGCTTACCTAGGTAAAATTTCTCTATCATTATTCAGCTAGGTGAAAAAAGTGTTTCTTCTAATTAGAGAAAATGCTTGAATAATGGTGAAAACTCAGGTTCATAGTGGACAAAAGTACTTTTTCCATTAGCTGATTCATAAAGTAAACCTTGCAGAGCAACCTCATTTCCTTCTCCCTCTTCTTAAAACGCTCTCACGACCACTAATCTAACAAGAATTCACCTACTAATCGGCGTGTATAAGCATTTATCCAATTCCCTTTTTGTCGTATACCGAAACCCTACCTTTTCCAACAAGCACTCTCGGCCTCATTATTGTTACTCATTTTATTGTCGCAGCTAACAATGGAATCGAAAACGGTCGTTAAAAAACATCTTCAGGTGTTTACTGCGTTCCATTTGAAATCTTGCTTGATGAATAACGCTATTTGCATTGCAAACGATTGCAAATGATACTCGCGAACGATTCATTTTATTATTTCACGAAAGAAATGTTGATGCTGTATGCGCTATTATTATTCATTTTCAAATATGTTTATTCATATTATCGAACGCTCTTTGGAGTGCACACAGAAGGAACAATCTTGATTATCAGTTCTTCTATCTCATCTATTATTAATTGATTATTACTTTTTACACTTCATTTACCTGCGAGTTCTCTTTCCTGATAACTTCAATAAGTTTTCATGATATTACTTTCCTTTTGTTATACATATAGAATCTCGGAAACCAAATCTGCTGCCGATTTAAAAACTCGTTCACAAATATTTCTCTTCTTCATTTTGTCATTCAAAAGAGATAGCAAGGTGCGATTTATATGAACTGAAACGGTTGAGATGCAAGTATCATTAAACAACATGATGAGTCTAGATTCCTTCAACGTTCGTGTCCTGCCATTGCTCTCTCTTGTCGTCATATGAGTGTCATTTTATTCTACTGTGTGATCTCCATCGGCAGTGAGAATGTGCTCTGATAATTAAGAACCACCAATCTGTCTGTTCTTGATGCACATCTTGTGTTCACTCTTTCGAGAAGTTGCTGACTGATAAAACGTGTTCCATTCAGAAAGAACTGTTTTTCAATAGACGCAGCAACTTTTGGGGGTACATTAGAAATCTGCCCTTCTACACTTGTATAGATTCCAAAATCAATTCTTATTCATTCATCTGGAACTTTAGGGTTGTGACACTCCCTCGGCTAGGAATTTAAAGGCAGAGGTTGAAAAATGTGAAGGAGACACATTTAATGTGTCTCCTTCGGAGAAGAAATCTTTACGTGTCGTGCCTTTTTGCTTCAAATTCCAAATCTAGGCGCATACTTTTTGTTGGATCACTCTGTATAACATGTGCTCTATTACATTTTGACCTGTGGATTAATATTGTTTTTCTACAAACGTGTTAAAAATGCCATTTTTAGCACTCCATAGAAGCCTTAAAAATGTCACTTCAAGGCACTGAGTGCCTTAAAATCACCTTATGGCACTGATTGCCTTAAAATGTTTATGGCACTGCTGTCAAAAGTGAATTGTCAGATTTTGAAAGCAAACGTCAAAATATTTAGATTTTATTTATTAACATTAATATTAATAGTACAATTTGTGCAATTTGACAAATTAATTTCTTGCACTGCTGTTTTACCATTTTCCTTGGCTAAGGAAGAATGATGAGTAGAAATAATTGAATTTCCAGTCGAAGTTGAGGCCACAATTTCTTCGGATGTTTGTTGTTGGATTGATGTTGTTGGTAATGTTCGCTGCACCGTCAGCAGTTTTTGGGCAATCAAATTCTTATTTTCCAAAGAATCCTTGATGTACCCCTCAGCAACGGTAGAAGATCTCCACCCCCCATGACGCTTAATTGTCGTCAAATTTGCGCCAGCATCGGCAAGTAAGGTCGCTGAAGACCGGCGAAAACAGTGTCCCGTATAAAGTTTCGGATTTGGAAGTTCCAGAAATCTTGCTATAGCAGCAGGAATTTTTCCAAACGAATTAATTCCAACCGGATTTCTGGTACATTTACCTTTCACGTATTTCAAGAAAAATCGCCTGTGTCCGACATTTGCTGGTCGAAGAGCCACATATTTTCGATAAAGATCCAAATAAATTTTTTCAATAATAGTAAAACTTCGTGAAACATTGGTTTTAGTATCTGGTATTTCAATAATTAATGAAGTACCCGTATCTTCCACATCGTCAACAGTCAATTGACAAAGCTCCTCCTTGCGGCAAGCACCAAATATTCCCACAATCACAACTACTTTCATTAGAAGATACTCATCGTCTAATGCAGACTTCAAAAACTAGTCAATTTGGACTCAAGTCAAGATTTTTTATTTCTTTGGCCGGTAACCTTCTGCTTGACGCTTCAAATACGCGATAAGCTTAAAATATTTGCTGATATCTACGTCGCTATTTTTACGTAGCATAGATTTGATCATCGAATAATTTGACCACAGAGATGATGCCTTCCATAGCTTTGCTTTCTCCTCAAAATAGGCCAAAAATACATTTTCGGTATATTTTCCAGAAACGCCTTTCGCTTCACTCTATTTCTGAAACTTATTATAGGCTATATCGTATTGAACCCTGGATTTTCTCGGCAACAAATCGAGGGTTGCTCTATTGGCCGCCGCCTCTATGTCTTCAAATGGATCATTTTCATTACTTTTTTCCATTTTAAGAAAAATCTACAACCTTAACTGCGTTTTAAATAAAACTAACAAACGTCTGACAGATGCATCAAAACATTCGTAAACAATTAAATCAACAATGTTTGCTAAGTTCCGTAATATACGATGCAATTTAAAATTATCTCCTTTGTATGTATTAATACAGGTTTTTAAAATTCAATTCAAACTGTATTATTACTTTATTTGAACGTTTGTAGGAAAAATATTGTATGATATAAGTGTTAAAAGTACATTTTTAAGACACGCATGTGAAGGTTTGCAGAATGAGCGAAGCGAATTCTGCAATTCACATGAGTGCTTCGCACTTCGCAACACTTATATCATAAATAACTATTATCTATACCCGTACTCTAATAATACACTTATATGCCCACAACCCGTTTTATAATGAAATCCATTACGATACAGATTTTCAACCAATAGAAACCCATTATATTTCAATTAAGCATGATGTGCATGCTCTGCATTTGACGTTTGTCAAGTCAAAATCGGTATAGGTATTGAATCTTTGAAAAATATAGCCAAACTTCGATAATCATAACAAAATGTCTGATACCAGCGATATGGGAGAATCACCTTCGACACCATAACCGGCAGAAATACAGTAAGAATGATTAAATTTTTCATTAGACAAATGCATGACTTATCCTTTTATTTTTTCAATCAAATTATCTGAGCTTTCCGTAGGCGAGTGGTCTAAGGCGCTGAGATTATATTGACTAGTTGGAAGAGACATATATGGGTTCAATCCGGCCTCGAGTAATCTTTATTTTTTAATTTTTGATCTTCTCTTCATTTCTCATCGTTTTATTACTCGAAGTAATACCATTCATTGCAATTTTGTAGAATTTTTCAAAGAAATGCGTCCAATTAGTATTATTATGTGCAATACAAATATAAATACAATATTTGTAGCTCTTCACTATTTATCGGGTGTAGATAAAATAGCTTATGTAATGGTTATTACATGATCGTTGCATAATATACTATTTTTTACTCCCACTATTTTAAACCGTTCATTACGTATTTGACAGCTGATAGGTAATGGCTCATTTTGAATACATGTGTATTGTGAATTAATGGCGGCCGCTTCCGGAATTGATTATTTGAAATGATGGGATGTGCAACATTTGAACAGATAAATTTGATCTCATGACTTCATTCAATGGCCCAAACACCAAATTCAGCGAATTTCCTTTTCAGATTCTTTGTAAAATTGAAATAAAAATGATATTTTTAAGGAAAATTATTGTTTAGCAAATTGTGGATTGGTACTGTATCTAGTTGTATCCATGAAGCAAGCAGTTGTTTGACCTACTTGCTGTCATCCAGTGTCTCGTTGATCATTGAAAATGAGGGATAGCGAAGACATTTTTGCTACACCAGCAGAAATTACCGCAAAGCATGGTGGGAGTAGAAAAAGTACAGTACGCAACTCGAGGATAAGGCTAGTTACGTGCACTCGCGAATTGTCGCACTCGGCTAACGCCTCGTGCACACAATTTTCGCTTATGCGTAATACGCTACTTATCCTCCGCGTTACGTGATATACTCACTATAAATAGTTTTCTCTCTCCGTACTTGCAGCCATTTCAGCTATCAAGAATCACAGAAATCAACGACTATAGGTATACAATTTGTATACAATTTGTTTCTCTGTTTAGATACAACAGTCACAAGAGGTCACTAGCATTTAATAGATCATCATCTCCTGTAATCATAGAATATATCTTTTTCGTATCTTCCGGGGAGGCAGTCATTAAATTGAAGCGCTATAGTTAACGTTATATTGGATTCGTATAACTACCTTCGGTTCCGATAAATGGGCGATTCTCACTTCGATTACAAGCAATTAAAATATGGAGGAAGTGAAAGTTGGAATTATATCATTCGATTATTTTCGGGATAGCGGTTTCTGAACGGTAGTTCCGCATCAAAAGTGTTGGAATTATTGATAGTTATGATAGCTACCTGGAAAAATACAAGAAGCACATGCAAGCGTATCTTCTTGCACTCAGACGTCAAGAAAATAGTTGTTTCTGTGGAATATATTGTTGTAAAAATTTTTGTTGTTGTAAAACTGTTCGTTCCGTTAACCAGCTGACGAACGTCAACCCTCAAAAGTCGAAACTTGTGCTAGCAATGGATCAACGAGGCCTCACATTTTAACGTGCGATTACCCAGCACGGTGGCCCGGCGAGGATTCGAACCCCGGCCTTCCGCTTGACAGGCAGATATGGTAACTACTATATACTACTCTAATAATATTCAGCTTGGTTGCATTCACTGGAGAGATAATTTCGACATTTCAGGAACTGATTCGGATTTAAGAATGGAGTATAATCATGAATCCGAATATATACTTGAATGAACTGCGCAAATGTTTTCAGCTAAGATTGAAGAGCTGATTTTTTTTTCATCAGAAATATAATAATGATAATTTTAATAATTCAAAACCACATATTATAATCTTTGTATTTTAAATTTTGAATGGTATTTATTGGTTAGAACCACCAATACCCTTTATTGAGCCCTATTGACATGCGTCAAAGAATTCATTGGGTTGAAAAAAATAAATAATGAATCTGAATGAAGAAGTTCAAACAGGTGTTTAAAATGAAGGAATAATTTTTCGAAAGAATTATTCAGAGAAACCTGAATCAAATGCAAAAATTTAAAAAGTAGAGTAATGAAACAGAAATATGCAAAAATTATTACAGAACTTGAAAAAAGTTGAAACAGACAATGGAAAAATAATCAGAATTATAAAAACCTGTCAATTACAATCAACATCAGGAGACGATTGCAGATATCAGTTATCGAAACATGTCGAGTACACTATTTTTAGTGATTGTTTTTTCCTTGAATCACATACCTAGTTTTTTTTCACCCCTAGTTAATATCTATTTTTATAGTTTTGTTTCTATTTTGGAAAATATAATGGTATTAAATAGTGTGACAGTGTTCCTTGTTGATCTGCATTATGGATATTATTGACTCTTTGAGAACTTACCATAAAACATCTTGTTCATACTTGACTTAAAGGTTTAATCGATAATTTTCTTTTTTGATTTTTTTTATTTCAATGCATTTTATTCTTTGCTTAATTTCTATTCATTTTTGTTGAACTTCAGGAAAATAACTGAATGTTTATAAATGATAAACAACCAAATATTTGATTTGTCAAAAGCTGAAAATGAATTACGTCTTCAGCCTTTCTTCAACAAGCTATTATACAATAGTAGATGTTTTAAATAAAGTTATGAGTTGTGCCGCCATATTAAATTTAGGAATGAGTGGTTCTACTCCCCATTTCGAATAGAGGTAGCCACTTGTGATATATAGTTGAACAGAGAGTTCCAAGTTCTATTGATTAGTTTAGAACAATATGTAGGGCTGCATTTGGAGTTTTCCTGTGAAACCGGAAGTGATGTGCAATTGTTTAGTTATTGAAAATATTGGCCTCGATGGAATATACACTCTTATCCCAATTATTAAATTTCTGCACCTATTAACAAATAAAAGGCGTCAAATTATTTCGTTTCCACCCTGTATATTGAAATTTCAATTCCTATTATTGGTGGAATATCAATAAGATTTGTCCTGTTGCAAACGTATATCATGAGATATAACTTAGTATCGAAAAATTCTTCATTTCCAAAAAATCACTAACAGGGGATTAGTTGAAGTTCAGGGGCTATTTTTGATCCTTCGCAAGTAGAACAGTCGCAATCATACTCACATTCTGACATTACAACTGTGTAGTGGTAGGTATGACCGGACATTAAGATAGGCGAATACCAATTGAATTGGTTCACAAATTAAAATTTTGTCTTCGACTTCTCGGATTTTTTTACGTATACAGTTGGCAAACTATCAAACCTCTTTTTTTTCTATTTCACTTGCTCAGGAGTAGAGATGGATTCATACAGGTTCAATTAACAAGGAACAATAAACAAGTGTCTAGTAACAATTATCAATGATAAGTTGAACTGCCTGATTTACTGTAGATGATTCATGCAACCAAATTATCAACTCTCAGTTAACAAGTAACAAGTAAAAATTGTCAAACTTTTAACTTTCTTACTTTAATTGTAAAATATTTGTCTCTTAATTGCAGGTTATTAGCAATTATATAAAATTTTTCCTGAAATAATTTTTTTATCGAGATTGTTTTTCTGTTCGATGAATGTGAGCGAGTTGAAATGGACATCATTGAAGATGCAATTCTGGTGGACCTTTTCAGGAAAAAAAAATGTATTATTTTTTCAATTATAATCTTCAACTCCCCAAAACGAAGCTTTGGAATATAAAAATAAATAAAAAATACTAGTCGAAAGTTTATGTCGACCCTTTTCCACAACTTATGATTAATATTGTTGAATTTAGCTGCATGAAAGCATTCTTTTCCATCACTTTCTACTAGATAATTGTCGCTATTTCTTATTGTTGCTTGATGGTTCTAGGGCTACCAGTAAAAAGTTCTGGATTATTTTATTGCGCAAATAATTTTGCTCAGAACTATAATAGTCCTGAAACAATGCTTGAAATTAATTATAAAATCACAACGGTACAGTGATAGCCATAACTGTACATCAAAATTGACGAATGATAATAATAATAATATTTATTTCTTCGGTTGAAAAGTACAATTGAAAAAAAAATGCAATGCACAATAAACAAAGAAAATGTCAAGTTCAAAAGTAAATATAAAAAACATATAAATGTAAGTAACAACATATAACCATATTTTAAAAGTCAGTCAAAATAATATCAACAACACAATAACACAAACAATCCAAAAGAGCCAATAAACATCCACAAGCAATAGGAGTGTAAATGTAGAACAGGTCATTATAATAGAATCAACATACAATTTCTCAAACATTCGATGATGAAGCTAGAGATCTCAGGTTAGTTGATCCGTGAACCCTTGAATGGTGTAACAAGTCCTTTGAAGCAGCATTTTTTTCAACTGACCCTTGAATACGTTAATATTTGAGGAATTCTTAAGAGTTATTGGAAGCATATTGTATAATTTACACCCACTGTACTGTACACTTTTTTCATACAATGAAGTTTTATGAGCGTTTGGTAAGTCCAGCTCCTTAGAACGAGTATTGTGGTTATGTTTTGGACGAGAAGACTGAAAACTGGATTTATTTTTGTAAACGTATGCACTAGCCTCCAGTATATAAGTGCTGGCTACTGTAAGAATTTTTAGCCTTTTGAAAGCATCTCTACATGAATCTCGGTACCTTAGCTTAGCTATTATTCTAACAACATATTTCTGGAGGAGAAATATGCTTTGGACAGAAGCACTCATACCCCAGTTGAGAATACCATATCGAAGGTGTGAATGGAAGTTTGACATAGAATAATAGCTTGTTTTTAGTTTATTACATAATGTATCAATATGTTGATTCCACATTAATTTTTCATCTAGAACAATTCCCAGCATAGTTACAGTTTCTACGGGACTAATTGATTTATCACTATTTTCATATAGTATCACATTCGATTCCCCTTGTCCTCGTCTGCTGAACAATATGGTATTGGTTTTAGATTTGTTTTGAGTTTTAAATTGTTCTTTTCTGCCCACATTATTATTTTATCATATAGTATCTTCAATAATGAGAATATTTGTATCGTCAGCATAACTTGTAACAAAAGCGGAGTTGGTTTTACTTATATATGAAATTAGATCATTAGCAAATAACAAGAAAAAAAAGGGGCCTAAATTCGAACCCTGGGGAACTCCCTACATAATATCACAATCATCGCCCATACATTAACCTATTTTCACCCTTTGTCTCCTACCTATAAGATAAGATCTTACCAAATCATGTGGTACGCCTCTAACACCTGATCTATAAAGCTTAGATAGTAACAGTTCATGGTCCACACAATCAAAAGCACGTGAGAAATCTATTAAAAGGCCCATAACACATTTTTTATTGTCAAGGGCATTAACAATTCTCGACTGAAATTCACATAGGGCTCTTGGATTAAGTGAAACAATGCTGTGAGGATGACAATAATTTGTTCCGTTCGTAAAATATAGTCAATTGTTTTTTTAAATTCAACTCAAACGGCTTGGAGAGACTTGACAGTAAGCTTATTGCTCTATAATTGTCTAGGTCATTCATATCACCTTTTTTAAATACTGGGCATACTGTAGCAAGCTTCAAATTTGCTGGATAAACTCCATTTACAGAAGACAGATTTATCAAATATGTCAAGGGATGACATAGTTCAAAGCGGCAACTTTTCAGCAAGTTATTAGAAATAAAATCATAACCAGAAGCGTTGGAATTTTTCAGTTGAGAAATGAGCTCTAACACACCACTCTCACAAACTGAGGACAGGAAAAAACTATTTGAGTTACTTGACATATTTTGTACAAGGAAATTTAGATCGCAGCACCTGTTCTCAATCAATGGTTTAGTGAAATTCTCATTGAACATATTAGCTAGTTCTTTTTTTCCAATATCATCATCCTTATTTTTAACTCTTATTACACTATAAGGTGAAGTTTTTTTTTGAATCTGTTTAATGATCTGCCAAGTCGTTTTAGATTTGTTATCAGAATTGAGAATTTGATGATCATGATACTCCTTTCTTGCACGACTTAATTTTTCTCTATATAGTTTATTGCAATATTTACTTATTTCCTTGTAGTTGTCATCCTGCTTAGCAGTTGAAGTATACAAAGTTACCTTTTTTTTTAATTCTTTCAATTCAGGTGTCATTATATAATCATTGCCCTTTCTTGTCTTTATACTGAATTTCCTTAATGGAAAGGAAATTCCAAAATAATACAATAGCATCTCCGAAAAAACATTGTAGGCCAAGTCTGGACAGTCTAGTGCATACATTTCCGATCAATTTTCATTTTTCAAGTAGTCCCGAAATCTTAAGATGTTTTCTTTACAGAGATCCCTGCGGTAAT
>JAVJAQ010004230.1:398854-445045 GCA_032362365.1 Zygogramma bicolorata | reverse complement strand
TTAGGCCCCAAGCAGTTGTGTGGTCGTCCGTTGAAACCTCTCCGTTTGGTGAAAACAGTTACGTTGAATTACTCATGTATACTCATAGCACCCACAAATGAAGATAATCGATCTTACTATGTGTTGTTTTATTGAATAAACAGCAGGTAACAACTCTGTGACTGAACTGAACTTCTGTCAACAATCCACAGAATTTATAATAAAATAGAATATAAACAAGATAATCTTCGAAATAAAATACATGTCAACAAATATAAGGTTTGGAATAAAATAAAAAAGGTGTCAACAAATATTGAGAGATAACTCTCGGAAATAAATCATTGTCATCACTTTTAAGATAAAGTTTGGAAATAAAAAGGAATCAGCATATTTATTCATAGTAAACAATATAGACCAGGGTGAGTTATAGTCCAGGGCTGGTCTGAAGGAATGAAAAATGTAATTCCTCCCCTCTTAAATGGAAGCCTAGGGTTGGTCTGGCTGGCTGGGCTGACCATCCATCGCGATGTCTCCACTGGGAGTGATCCTGTGATTTCTTCTCTTCTGGAGGTACGGGATCATGTTGTAGGGATAACATGTTCTGTAGTAACATGTCACCAAAATATAGATAGCAAGGGAGGCTATCAGGAATACAACGACAATCATCCATGTGGAAAATGACTGTACTGATGTTGGTTCCATAGGTAGGACAACTCCATTGTAGGTATTCATCTTTGATGTAAAGTGCTGGATTTCTTCTAGATCCATCTTGTTGAGTTTCACCTTGATGTTTTTAGTAGTGAGACTGCTGATGTTCAGTGAAGGTTTTATCACTGTCATCAGGAATAATTCAACAGTTCCATGTATGAATTTTTCTTCATCGATAAGGAAATAACATCTTTTTGGAATAGTAATGAGGTAGCTTCCAGATTCTACTTCATGGTGTGTTTCCATGGAACAGCTCTCTGTAAAAATCGTATCGGCAGGTGTTGTGAATATGATGTTCTCTGGTGTAACTTGGTTGGCTATGGCTCTATCCAAGTGGACGATGAGGGTTGAACAATTATCAGCTTGATTTGTCAGGATAATTCGGACAACACAATCTTCTTCTGTTTGTAGTTCATTCTTGCAGTAGTAAACATCTTCGATTTCACCACATGGCTCATCTTGGTATTGGTATAACTCATTCCTCTCACTCAGGATAAGGTAATGTTTTTGAGATGAAATGAGTTTATTATGAAGTGGGATAGGATAAATGAAATATGTTCTGAATAACATAGGATTCAATATTGGGAAATGAATCAGAAACACAATTCTTTTATCTGAGAGAAGTAACTGAATTCCTAAAAAGTTATAATAACTATGTTGATTTTTGAAATTCACCATTTGATTTGGACTGTATAAAGTATTCATTTTCTCAATAAGTGTATTTAAATTGTTCAATGAAAGCAAAGTTCGATGAACTTTACGGAGATGAGCAAATGTTAGTGCATTGATAATTTGGTTCAATTGATTTTGGAGATTTATTAAAGAATCAATTATTAAATTCAAAATATTTATTTCATTGATTTCCTTCTGGAAAAAATTTGATGAAATTCATTGTTGTAAGTATATCTGTTTTGATTTGAAACAATGTTCGATTCGTTTGAACCATGAATTCTCTTGACATATGTATCTCATTATTTATTGCATCTTGTAGCAAATTATTATTTTTATTCAAATGGTTAAAAATTATATTAATCCTTTCCCCATCATCATTATCGAGGGTACCAAATAACCATTTTGATATTTTTCTACCTAGATGTATCAATCCGCGTTTGGATAAAACATGTGGATTGATAGCTTGCAATTGATGATCGATTTGAGTAGATATCGTAGTTGCTTGTTGAATGAGCAAGTTCGTTTGAGTACTTGTGTTTTGATTTTCTATAATTAAACTCAGTTGAATATCCAAATTCTGTTTCATACTTATAAGTTCTGTAACATTTATGTAGCTAACGAAAGTATGTTTACTTACAGTTATTCTTGTTGCATCTAGATATATATAGGCAATATGAGATTATGTGACTTCTGTATAGTTTCTTCACTAGGGAAGGAAAATAGGATGAATGAGAGTACAACCAATCGAATCATCCTGTAAGGATTAAATTCTGATTAGAACATTTTACGTTTTTTCAAATTATGTTTTGAATACTCAGAAATTTCAGTTTTGACTTCATTTGTTGTTTGAGGAATAGGACTTATTTTGAAAAACTTTGAAGCTAATTTATCTCTTGTTTGCTCTTTGTGGTATATTTGATCGTTTCCAGAAACAATCATTGGTTTCACTCGTTTGGTATTTATTTTCTCCATTTTGATATTCTTTTTCGCCTTCAATGTTGAATTAATACTTTCATAAGTTTTTTGGAGATTTTCTTTATGATCCTGAACATATTTTGATATGACATCTTTTTCTGTAATTTCAAAATATCTTTCGTGTTGAAGTGTCCTGTGACAATTTCAAAGGGGGTATGTTCAGTTGTTGAATGTATTGAATTGTTATACTGTAATAATGAATATCTGACTAGATTTTTCAATGATTCCGCTGGATTTTGTCAAACTTCTGACAACTGAAGATTTCGAAAGCTCTAGACTCTAGACACTCAATTCAGGATTTTATCAAGTCGTTAGTAATTATGAAGTAGTAACGTGTCGCGGTTTTGTAAACCTTTTGTACATAATCTATTATGAGGGTGATTATAGTCTATGCTTTTGTTTAAGATTTGAATTGTTGAGCATGTATTGATTTTGATATTTTGAAAATATTTGTGAAATCGCAAATACTGAGAGAACGCCGTGGAGGTATATAACATATTGAAAAATCGCATTTACTTCAACTGAAATTGACAAAAATCGACTATAAAATTTGAAGGACCCTCTTCAAATATGAATATTTCTCAGATCATTCCATGTAATTTTGGTGTTCTCTGAGCCACCTAACCAAATAACTCTGTAACAACTCAATAACAGCAGTTTCAATCAGAGCCGGCTTCACCTTCGAATTTTGTGGCAGAAAAAAATTCAGCGTTGAGTAGGGAAGCATGGACCATTATTGACACAAAAACAAAAAGTTGTTCCAAGTAAAACAAATTATATCATTTGCACTTGCGGAAAAAGGCAACACTTATTTTAAAATGAGGCCTTTCTGGTGTCATGTAACTTTCATTGAAATTGAAATATGATCCGAGGAAGTTTTTCAGGTCCTTAAAATGCCATCGGTTGTTTGTGCCTGTTTTTCATTTTCTACTACTCTGAAGCTTCTGGAAAACATGTATTGCCAGTAATGATTAATAATTATAACTATTTGAACTGATCTATCGGTTTTTTTATGTTGTATTACATTATTTATTTTAGTATGTACCCATTATAAACATTTATGTTTCTTGGGATGAATAAAGATATTACTACTATTAATGGCTCAACCATTCTTAGAATAGGGAATTTAAAAAGGTTGATAACGATGCAAAACTCATTTTTCTCAACGGATTTGAGTAACAATTAACGATAGAATGCTATAACAATAGCAAGTTTTTTGATGATGGATTTTTAGAAAATGCTTATTAATGACAGGAAATTATTAAATGATAGTTTAATTCTTGATTATGTGGTTATAATTTTGTACAAATGTTTAATCAAAGCACCGATATCCCAAAATCAATGCACACCCAACGACAACAATGTAGAATCAAAATTGTATTTGCTTGACTAATACTGAACACTGAACTGACACTTGAAACAATCCAGTTCACAGCGTGAAAAATGATGTGAATTTCCTAGCAAGCAACGCGCAACACCGGAGTTGTGACAGGGAACCTACAGCAGTACCGACTACACCCCAAAATATCTAACACATTGATTTTCAATTAGGTTATCCAGATTGTAAGAGAAGAGTGATCTGCGGAAGAATAGTAAGAACTTTAATCTCAGTCAAAATATCAATTACAAATAACATCCTTTTCGAAGTTTGGAAGGGGTCGTGCCCCGGTGCCCCCCTGGGTACGCCAGTGTCTTCAACAATAATAACTTCAAGGTCCAGTTATAAAGATCAAGTTTATGTCCAGTGCAAGTATACTCGGTTCAATTGCTAAGCATCAGCCAATAGTATCATTTGTTGTTTGACAACTGATCTGAGTTCACTCGAACTATAATTTGTTCATATGTTCCTTTGGGCCAGTCGTGCATACCTCATTAAATTATGGCTCAAGTGGAACGAGTTCAGTAGCATTAGCCAATAGATTTCTTTGTTGTTTGACAACTGAACTAGGTTCACTTGAGCCACAATTTAATGAGATATGTATAACTGACCCTACGTATTCACCAAACTCTGAAGTGAATGCATTTTGGTCCGAATTAGCTTTCATTTTTTTATTTAATTCACACAAGAAATAAAATGGAAGTATGTTACCCATTCAATTGGTGACTAATAGAGTATAGAGAAAAGAGTAGTGTGTAGGTAGCACTTGGCGTGACAGAAGTGGATGGATGCGTGGAGTTGCTGTCTAGTGGGATGTCATTAGGCGTTTTCTGGTGTTGTATTCAAAACGTATTCGTCTCTCCATCTTCCTCTCATTATTTGGCTGGCCGTAAGTGAGAGAGGAGACAGACGAATACGTTTTGAATACATAATGCGTCAGAAAACGCCTATTGATCGATGTGTTCAATTAATACATTATTGTCACTGAAAATATTTTACAGTTGCATCGATAAAAACTGAATCAATTGATGCATTAATTCATTTCCATGATATCTGATTTGACCAATTCATTTATACATTCGTCTATCGACCGGCATATGACATATAGCTGAAGTATCTGTCTGTACAACGACCACTACACAGCTTACTGCCGACATCCTTATGAGGGGTCTTGGCATGAATACAAAGATTTCCACGTGTCAGCAGTTGTAACCCCATCTCTTATGGGTGAAGGAGCCTATGTTCTTTTTTATGGACAGGAAGACATCAAATGACTCAATTGAATTTTTTCATTCATATATAACTGTTTATTTTATTTTAACATTCTTTCAGTTCATTGTTGTATGTGAGGAGCTCTAATCATTAATTACTTTGGAAAGGTGAAGAAATATATCGATTGAATTATGACAATACAATCTCATTAACAATAAAACAGTTGGTGCACAATGTCTATTACAGAAACACATTATCTTTAGCTCACGGGAATGAAATATACTCACTTTGAAATTAGGCGGCAGCTTGATTGACTATAATTTTCTGAAAAATAAAAAACGTGTTTTATACTACTGGAAACTTTTCTCAAAATAATTAGCATATCCATGGAAAGAAAAGCAAATCCATCGAAAAAGAAAGGCAGTAAAGGCATCGAGATCTACATCATACCAAAAATTCGGGAAAATTAACGAAAAGTCTTTATCAACAAGAAACTGCGTGGTCCTTTCTTGGTCATAATGCAATTGACTTTAAACTCATTTTGAAAGCCGCCACACTCCAAAAAATATTTTATAAGTTTTTTTTATTTTCCGTTGATTCAACGTTTGAATCAAGTTGTTGCAAATAAGGCTTTTTCAACGAGACAACCTCCCCCTCATTTGTGATCTTCAAAATTCGAATCACGAATAACTCTAAAAATATCAATCTTTCGGAAAAACTACCGAAAACAGTTTTGACTTCAAATTTGTCCTTTCATTCATCATTCATCACCTGTATTATTTGAGTTATATTCGCATTCTCATGAAACCTGATTCAGGATAAATTCAGAGCAGTTGGGCAGTTGTACTGTGGCAAGTTTCACGCGAATCCATTTGCAGTAGTTATATGGTCGATTATTTTTGACTGGCCGGAAACCGTTCTTCATTGAAAAAGCAAACAAGCCTTTTGAGTGAACTCTTCTCTCTCCTTTAGGAGAGTACGTGTATATCATTCGAAGACGTTCGATTCACCCAAAAAAAAGGGAGCAAGAGTCCGTCTGAAACAGCTACTCCTATGCTTATATAGCACGACTGGCACTGAAACATAGAAATAACTTTTTTCTTCAAACGTCAAATAATGATGACATTACTTATCTAACTTGATCCTGTCAAAGTTTGATGTCTCCGACGGCAGCAGTTTTTTTTCTCCATTTCTTTACGGCGGAGGGAAAAATGTTGTCATGGCAACAATATGAAACATGTCACGAAGCAACAATACAAATGTCATTAACAACAATTAAACATCATTTTTATTCATAGTAATATTAAAAGTACAATTAGTTAATGAAGCATTTTCAAAATTGAAACCGTGCAAAAATAATCCTGACTCTTGATACGCATTGGTAATTGTTGATGATACTGATGGTCGAGCACAACTTTCAGCAATCATTCCCGATGTTGGCGAATCATGAGGGTTTAAAATTTTTTGAGCATTATCGTTCTTATTGAATCCTCTATATATCCTTCGGCAACCGTGCTTGATTTCCAGCCCCCATGTCGTTTGAGGCATTCTAGATTTCCGCCTCCATCAATTAAAAGTGTTGCTGAAGTTCGTCGTAAACAGTGACTCGTGTATGCGCTTGCATCGTTTAAATTTAAATAACTAGCAACTTTTTGGGCTACTGCGCTGATCGAATGTATTCCCATGACGCTTCGGTAACACTTTCCATTTTGGTACTTTATAAAAAATCGGTTTTCTGTGAAATTTTCAGGCCGCAGTGATGCATACTTTTTATACAGTTTAATGTAGTTTTGACCAATTATCGTAAAAGATCTAATTTGTCGTGTTTTACTGTCTGGGATTTTGACAATTATTACATTTTCTTTATCCTCAATGTTCACAGTCTTCATTTTTACCAATTCATCGCATCGACAGGCGCCGGTAACCCCAATTAACAAAACAATCTGAAATATTTTTATAATTTAGTAGAGTATACTACATGCTTTGCAATATAATTTTTTTTACCTTTAATCCTAAATACAACTTATCTGGCGCTTCAAACAAAAATTTATCAAACTCGTCTCTAGTGAAAACTTTAGACTTCTTTGCAGTATATCCTTCGCTTGTCTTTTTCAGAAAGGCGCGTAACTTTAAAAATTTGCTTATATCCACATTTTTTCTAATAACTAACTCGGATTTTATCATAGAGTATCGTGACCACATTGTAGAAGATTTCCATTTATTTTCATTTTCCATTATATTAAAATATGCCAGTAAAACGTCTTCGGTAACTTGCCGTACTCCTCTTGTATCGCACCACTCTTGGAAGTGCTTGTACGCTAACCGATACTTTATTCCGGACTTGGAGGGCCCCAAACGTGCTACTGCATCATTAGCCGCGGACTCAATTTCGTTTAGGTTTTCCATTTTCGCACTAAATTTGCGCTTGCGGTTGCAACAACAATAAGCTGTCTTTAATAACATAAAATAACTGTCAAACAACTGTAACCAGGGAGACGCAAATCCCACCGACGACTTAATTATTTTTATTTCTAACATCTAGACGACTTTGATAGTTGTCACAGTTAATTTCGAGTAAAAATGGCGTATGAATTGTACTATTTATGGTTGAAAATTGCTACGTTTGAAGAAAAAATAGTATACTTTATTCGGCAAAGAAGCGACTTTTCTTGACTTGCCCTCTATTACGTGCCTCACTTCGTTCGGCGCGTAATATCGGGCGCGTCAAGAAAAGATAATCTTGCCAGATATGTTTCAGTCGCATAGTTGTATTTTTTTCACAACATTCTTGCAACCACCCTTGAGGCGACTGTGAGTAGTTTTTCCGCACTGAAGAATGTTTCAAATTGATGTAACACTTGTGATATTATTGTAGCTTTCCATGATGATAACTTCAAACGAATGTTATTCCTCAAAAAGGAGCAGCAATCCTTTTGAGAAATTCAAATAGCACGGGAGTTTGACTGAAAGGTACATATATTTCTAATCTCTGAAATAAATTTAATTTACCTAAGGAACTCTTGTAATGTTAATATTGTTTTATAATGAACAAATGAAAAATAAATTCAACAAACTTTTTCATTAACATTGTGTCATCATAACGTTTCAAATATTTAAAGTTGACCTGACAAAATCACCGAAATTCTAGTGCATTTATACATTGTATTTACGGCCTCATAGTCATAATGTTAAATAAAGATGAATCAACTGATTCTGAATCTGATGTTGGTCATTCAAAAAGGTATTCATAATTATATGCTCAGCACAAAGTACAGGTTACAAACGGCTAGCTTTCGTCAAGAAGGCGAGGGCGTGGATCGGTGCCACTTGAAAATTCCTAGAAAGCCAATATATGGCACTGAGAATTAGTCTGGATTAGAATTGTTATGATGGCACGCCATCTTTCAGAAAGAGAAACTATACAAACTTATTCTCCTCAAGCCCATCCCTGTGGAAATATATTATTGCACTGAATGAGAGGCGCTCAAACATACAAACAAGCACATTATCATTATATGAATATTACATTTGCCGACTATAATATTGCATGAATATTCAATTTGCTGCTAGATTTTTCGCGAAAAGAAACTTCAGAGGATTTGAGATATCTGTTCCCAACCCTAGTGTGATATCATAGACAATAATGATAATCAAGAATGAATGCATTCAAACCCGTCACATATTTTATCTTTAATGTTGAAGAATGACCAACTTCCTTTAAACGGCCATAAATATGTCCGTCGGCAATATGCCCATCTATAGTGTAGCCGCTCAAAAGATAGAATGATCACGTGAACGGCACGCACTCTTTGAATGTTCCTCTCCCCAATGTTACAAGTCCGATTTACGCCACTCAACAAAAACGTCGCCGCGTCGTCCTCCCATCAACTCTTGGGATGCTTTTTCATAAGTGTTCATTATTACACCATTTTCCTCTACAGTTAAATGTCTTTTTTTTTATCTTTTTCTTGGAGGTGAAAGAGTGTTTCCATCCATATTATTTAATTAACGTAACACACGTAAACACAAAGCACAAATGAGTACAGTACAGTGTAAACAGTTCTTCATTTATTTCAGTTTAGAAGGCGGGGCTATGCAGGCATTCACTGTTCACGCGTCCTTGAATTCTATCTTTTGAACAGCCCGACTATAGTATAGGATCCCGCTATAAAGCGACCTCCACCGAGCTGGTTAATGGATGAAAGATATTTCTTATCAAATAAAATATGTCAATAAATATATTGCGAATGGGTTGTCTAAAAAATTTCAGTCCAGAATATGATTGATTGACAATTAATTTTTTTTTAATTACACTGGTTTGTTTAATGAACAAATTCCATTACAATCGAAAATAAGAAAGCTATAGAATATACAAACGTTAGGTTGACTATTTATTTCCCGTGACAACTCTTGGGTAGGCAGGTATAAACAGGTAAATCGATACTAGTAACTTACACCGGTCTGATTGATGAATGAAACTAAAATAAAAATGAAGATAATTCTATTACGAACACGGTGGTATAGGGTTGTCTGCAAAAAATCAGTCCTGAATTGCGGTTGTCGAATTTTAAAAAGAGTTAAATATTGCTTCGAGTGAATACGTGCGACAATGAGGTCCCAGTAAACCATCCCATGCGATAGAAGGGGACACAGCATTGCAGCTGTCTATAGTTTGTCGGTTGAATGAAAGAGAGTGCGCATGCTATTTGTCGGTGAAAACGAAAAGGATAGCGATAGACTAGTAAATGCTACGCGTCATTTTGGAGTAGATTGTCGCTACATTTGTAAATGAAAAAACGTGCTACGATTTATTATTGTAAAAAATGGCCAAAAAGTGCTTTTTGTGTAATTCGGATGATGGTGTTATTGATTTCAATGATGAAACTTTTAAAAACTGTTTATTAAAGTTAGCTTTTCGTAAAATTAAAAACTTTAAATAAAATGTTGTTGAAGTGGAAATAAACCTTGTTCAGTGGACAAAGCTGTCTCATAGCTGAAGTTCAAATTTTCACTTCGATAATGTGTTCTATGATGCCTACTGAGGACAACGTGATTACAACTTCGGCTCATCACTGAACCACTTGTTTGAATTTGTCAAACGATAAATTGCTACTAATTCTGGGAGATAATACTTTCCACCAATCTGAAGCAGTTATTCACTGGTCTGAAGACCGCAAGTAAGGTACGATCTAATCGCGATCAACATTATTGTCACACACTATCCGGAAGGTTTGCATGTCAACATTTATCTTCTCATTGAACTGGCTGATACTTGATGGATATATATATATATATATATATATATATATATATATATATATATATATATATATATATATATATATATATATATATATATATATATATATATATATATATATATATATTAACAAAAATATCCCAGTTTCCTGTACGATTCTCACTGAGAATGGGTTTACAAAACCGCAGCAAAGTAGGATAAAAAATTATATCCTCCGCGAGAATCATACAGGAAAATATAATATTTTGTACCTAACTTCTCTCACTCTGTCAGTTAATGATAACTGTTATATTATTCAATGACAAGGGCTCAGGAAAGTATGTTGTTTGATTTAGAATGTATTCAGGTGAAGAATGATGTATAAATCTTTGATAATTCTGCCTTTTGTTATTTGTATTGATTGCCAACTTTTGAGGTCGTCTGTTCCAGTGTTCGCTGAAGCGCTTTTCTATACAGTCCTGACAGTTGTAGGTAGTTCGATAGATAGAGATAAATATATAGGTTTATTTTCCTTGAAGAGAAATTTACACTTGTATATGAATCGTCGATATCAGTAACTGTCGGCATTAGTGTACAGAAAAGCGGTATATGACATGCTGGAACGTATAATAACTATGAAATGTTCCTATCAAAAACAATACTTTATGGTAGGTATTTTTCCTTGTTCTAGTATATTCTGATTTCAGTTGAATAAATGGATATTTGAATTGTTTCTTTCATAATTCCCGAGAACTTGAAGATCTCCATTCCTTAATTTCAAGAACGATATATTATTATTGAAGTATGTTTCGAGCCCTAAAATGGGTCTATCACTCATGCCTGTTAATCTTTGCAAACCGAAAAAATTATTGAATCTTCAATTTTTATACAAATTTGAAATTATCTCATTCATCCATTCTCAATTATTTATGATTACCAATCAAAATGTCTAAGTAAATGACCTAAATTACTTGGGATTCAAATTCATTTTTGCAAATATTCAATATTCCACCAAATAATATAGATATACAGGGTGTCCCATGAATTTCTGATACCTATCTCCGTTACTGACAGAGTTAGAACAGTAATCAAAAATCATATTTTTGAACATAGAACTGCATTCCATAAAACGCACTCAAAATGATCTGTTCATGTTCATACCCTTAAAACTTCAGCCCCACCCCTTTTCAAATAGCCCCATCAATTTTTTTTCGCAAAAATATAATCGTTACGTCATTGTTTTTATAGCAACTTATATTGAACATCTATTGCTCACTTATTGTCATTTTAAAAATCTTAATATCCTCCTATAAGCAGCAATGCTTCTCGGGATTCATGAGTGCAACCACCGGTTTAAGAGAATAAAATGGCATTACCTGATGATTTTCTAGTTAAATGATGAAAGATAACGACTGACCTTGAGAGGGTTCATAACATGAATAGCTTGTAATCCCAGACTTCTCAGAAGTACGAGAGGGGTGAAATTCGAGTTGTACAGTCGATGTAGACCCTCAACGGCTAACATGGTCGGTACATTGTGTCTCTGTCTTTCCGTTTCATACTCTTTCAAATGGCTCAAGCTACCTGAAAACAAAATTGCATGAAAAGAGAAGTGGAGAAACACAAGATCTACGGTCACTACTCGACCGTTATTTCTAACCGAAGAAAACAGTGCCGTATTCTGGTAAATTTTCAAGGGTGAAAGTTATTTTTACACGTTATAGTTTCTACAGAAAGTGTTAATCATTCGATATGACGATGTATCTATGATTCACTAATTATTTATGAAAATCCTCATGGGAAAAAGTATTCCAATATTATCACTCTAATCATCTGAAGTGAAAAATAAATTACCCAACAAATTGCCTTAATAACTCCAAATTATTCTACTCGACATCCAGTCGTCTATAGGGATAGAAATTTGATATTTGAAACACTGGCGGATACAGAGGGGAGGGCATCCACCGACGACTCATCGTTCTCCCTAGCGGTGACTCGATGAAAAAATATAACTTCTCCATTAATAGATACAATTGATTGCAACTGTTCTGAAGTCGAGGTCCATTCAATTGAAATCTCCAATTCATCCGACTATATAATTTTTTTTTAGTTTTAGACCGACAGATTTTGGTGTCCCATTTTTGAATATGAGCTTTGATTAGGGTTGAAAAGTATATTGATGTTGAGAATAATGAAGAGAACAGATATAAAATTAGTGTCAGCTCTTTTTCCAACGAATGATGTGTTTCATGTCCAACACTAATACTTTTTTCAATAAAGGGTCTCAAAATCACTTTTTCTGGGTTTTTGTGCATCTTGTTCTAAGCATATGCCAAAGGGCTTGAGTGGTGAAATGATGGACATTTATAGAATTTGGTTCTCAGTTCTTTGTTGAACAAATTACGTATAATTTAATTGATGACCATATCCTACACTCAAGCCTTCTGTTATATAGCCTCGAAAACACTTTTCATACACATATCCCGAAATGCTTGTATGAGAAAATGGTGGAAATTTCTGAAATATTGTTTTCCTTCAAATATATCACGTATATTTATTACTATAGCTAGGTCCGACACTGAAGCTATTCGTTCTTTAGCATAAGAATCACTGTTTCTGAGCATATGCCAAACGGCTTGCGTGAGAAAATAGTGACAATTTCCATGCATTTCGTTCCAGTCACATCCGATAGTTATTCCAATTTTATTCAGTAATAATATTCTATATATATATATATATATATATATATATATATATATATATATATATTGTTATGATATGGAGTATGATGAATGAAAATGCAATGAAAAGAAATGTATATTTGATCACAATACTGACATTCCAGAAATTCATGCTAATTTGTTGGCTATGTTTTTGGTGTTGTACACTTTGCAATCTGCAACCTTTTTCCGCTTTGATCAGTTTTTCACAGTACAAAGGATGGCAGCGTAGTTCGTCCATTCTCAACATGACATGAGGTGTCAAACCCTGTGCAACCTAGAAAATTATCAAAATTGTAATCTTTTTCAAAATTAAATCTCAAATCTATTTATTTTGAAGAACATCTTATATATGATTTCGGCAACAAAAAGTAGAATGATAGATCAATGTCAGATGTCAGGAGAATTTGGAATTTGAATTGGCTTGAAATAGGAAAGAGCAATAGACATGGTGTTATAATCCTTGTTATTTAACGTTGTTATAATTGTGTAGTATATAGAATGAGAAATCGAAAATAGAAAAAGTGTCATAACCAAGAACCTAAAATGAAAGTGCTAATATGTCATGATGACAGTTTTTTAAAATGTGTGCTTCAAGAGAAAAGAAAAGACTACGGGTTTCCAAGGAAAAAGGTTGTTAAAAAGAAATTTTTTTTGAAAAGATCATCATCGTAAAATTTGTAAGAAAAGGAAAGATTTTCTTAAGAAAAACGAGAGTTGAGAAAGAGAAAAACGGAACACAGAAGAATGAACTCATTTCACTAGTATTGAAAGCTGAAATTTGGAAGAATAACCACTTACCAGGAACATTTACAAATCCAAAATCCAAATAGAAGGAAGGCCAGGAGCGCTGTAGAGATCGTTGGACTGCAGATTAAGGAACTCCAGGGTAAAAATTTCATCGTCAGAAGAACACTGAAGGTATTTGCTGAACTTTAATAAAAAACAAAGAGTGATATAAACTGAACAAATTAGAAAAATAAATTTCATTGGACACTGATTTAGGTCAATTTCACTTTTTAGGATCACCACTGTTTTTATATCAATTCCAAATTCGAACAGAATTATTACATCGATTAAGTATTAATCGGTGTTATCTACGGTTGCTTTTCGCAGAGCACCGGACAGGGCAGCGGACCCAACTTTTTTATTTGAAGAGATAGACCCATGGTTCCTTTGGAGAAAATGATCAGCGTCGAAAAATACGTCGATTGAGCCCAACTTGATTTTTTCTCTGTATGTCTGTCTGTCTGTCTGTCTGTCTGTCTGTCTGTCTGTCTGTCTGTCGTTGGAATTTATGTAACACGATATCTCTCGAACGGAAAGAGATATCGATTTGAAACTCGGGTCATTTTTAACCCTCGTAGAGGTGCAGAGACCTATTGATTTTGAAGAAAATCGGAAAATTGGAAAGTGGTTTTTCCGGCATTTTTTCGACAAAATTTGGCCTTTCGGTTGTAACACGTTTCAGATCGCAGTTTTGACTGGAAAAATTTTTAATTGCCATCAAAGGAGTCCTCATTCTTTCCTACAAAGACCTATTGTTGGGGAAAAATTAAAAAAAATTACTTTAGATTCTACGAGTGTTTATTGGGTAACATGTCGGTTTATTTCGGACACTCTGTAGACCGTACCGTTGCTCGTAATCAAAAAACGAGAAAACTGTCGCATACGCCTCGTGATACTCTACACTTTTCATTTGAAACATTTTTTCCTAAACCGATCGGAAAATGGAAAAATCGGGAAATTTCTGAAATTCAAATTTTTCTGGAGGTTTTTTTGTGAATATCTCGGAAACGGAAAAGAAAATCAAAAATCGCCGAGAGTAAAAAAATGATCATCTCAGTGTATACTATGAAAACCCCAATACTTTTTTTTCTAAAATGAACAGTACGGGAAATATGATTTTTTTTAAGAAAACAAACTATATCTCCGAAACCACTCACTTTATCAAAATTTGTCAAGGGAGTTAAATTGTAGATCTCGTAGAATACTATAAAACCTGAATTCATCTTTCCTCTAAGATTGATAGTTTAGGAAATATCGACGAAAAGCAAAATTCAATCGACTCGAAAACGACTAAGTACGAAAAATCGTAGCATGACGTAACCGTCTAGTCTCCCGTTCGTCCCAACCACCAAATTTCTTAATAGAAAATTACTCGAAGGACGTAAAATCAGAAAATGAATGGAAGTTCGTCAAACAGAAAATTCATGTAAAGTTCAGTGAGCATCGTTGATAGCGATGAAATATTTAAGAGTCGTGTAATGGAGAAATTGAAGATTTTAAACAACCGATGGCATAGAATCGCTGTATTCACACCATTGGATTCCAATAATAGTTTCGAGACGAATTTCAGAGAAGTTAGGTTGAATATTAATTGATTGGTGGTAAATAGAAATACTCACGGGAGCTATTTAAAACAAATGAAAAGTTGAAACGAGTGACTGCATAGAATCACTGTATTTACACAATAGGTATCCGATGATAGATTTAACATGATTTACAGAGGGGATGAGTTGAATTTGTATTGATAGGTGATAGAAAAAAAATAATTTGTGGAACTATGAGAAAATATTGAAAAATCCAAATAATTGACGGCATATAATCGATGTATTCAAACCATTGGTATCCAATGATAGTTTAAAAAAAAGTTGAGTTGATTTCCCTATAGTACGAGAAAAATTGACAAAAAAAATTAAAAGTGACGGCACATAATCGATGTATTTATACCATTGGTTTCCAATGATAGTTTAAAAAAAAGTTGAGTTGATTTCTCTATAGTACGAGGAATATTGAGAAAAAATTTGACAAGTGACGGCATATAATCGATGTATTCAAACCATTGGTTTCCAATGATAGTTTAAAAAAAAGTTGAGTTGATTTCTCTATAGTACGAGAAAAATTGAGAAAAAATTTGAAAAGTTGAAGCATATAATCGATGTATTCAAACCATTGGTTTCCAATGATAGTTTAAAAAAAAGTTGAGTTGATTTCTCTATAGTACGAGAAAAATTGAAAAAAAATTTGAAAAGTTGTAGCATATAATCGATGTATTCAAACCATTGGTTTCCAATGATAGTTTAAAAAAAAGTTGAGTTGATTTCTCTATAGTACGAGAAATATTGAGAAAAAATATGACAAGTGACGGCATATAATCGATGTATTCAAACCATTGGTTTCCAATGATAGTTTAAAAAAAGTTGAGTTGATTTCTCTATAGTACGAGAAAAATTGAGAAAAAATTTGAAAAGTTGCAGCATATAATCGATGTATTCAAACCATTGGTTTCCAATGATAGTTTAAAAAAAAGTTGAGTTGATTTCTCAATAGTACGGGAAATATTGAGATGAAAAATAGAGTAACACAAATTCTAGGCTCTGGCCTAGGTCAGTTCGTTTGGGCCTTGTTATTCTTCGTTTCATTTAGTAGTAATATTCTAGAGAGATAAGTTGGGTTTCGCAGGAACTAGGTTTTGAGAACTGTTTCGTGTCTGCTGTTTTTGATTAATACAAGTTATTTATTGTTTCTTTCTTGTTATTTCATGGTCGAGAACACAAATCTTGATTCGGCATTGACAGTTGACATTGAATATCCATGATAGAACGCTGTTTGAACCCAACTGAGATTTTGACGAACATTGGCGTACCGACTGAGCTGAAAAAGGGGATCCAAGTGGAGTAAGGATAAAAAGGTTTGAAAAGATACACAGACATCATAGCTGGGCCAATCGAATGGAAGGAATTTGGTAATATAAAACACTCTCTTTGCATTGATCAATATCAGTTACGAAATATCATAACAATATATATATATATATATATATATATATATATATATATATATATATTTGTTTATTGTATATTGGTGAGCCCAGTATATGGACGGGGCGTTGGTCCACCCAGCACTTCCCGCATATATTTTTGGTGTATACTTCTCGGAATACTCTTCAGTGATATGATTTTATTATTAGGCCCCTCAGAGGGGTAGATATTTCCCGAAAATAAAAATTTTACCTATCCGTTATTCCTTGGTCAGCCCGAGGCTGTTGGTCGGCCCACACTTATACAAATCCCTATATGAAGAGCATCTTGGTCAGCCCGACAATGCTGCCACATCGAAGGGCTGACCAGTGTCTATATGAATTTCGTCGTGAGGGTATCAAGTACTTCGAAAATCCTGGCAAATAATGTCTTTTAGAGGTAAACTATGTGCGTTATCTATTTTGGCGCGAAACTCTTTGAGAACCGTTACGATCTTTGCAATGCTCCTAATGCTTTTCAGTTTATTGGATTGCCAATATTATGGCATAGTTAGGGAATACTTTTTTTTCTCATTAATGGGTATATAATGATTACGAATAAATAACATAGATACAACTTAACATAAAGAAGTTGACCGTTTTCCAATTTCTTACTCGCAAATGGAATCTTGCGTCCCGGTGTTTCATTTTTTTTGGGTATTTCAAATTTGGTAAATGGACTTGATGATATGAATGTGTGTGTGTTTCCATAGAAAGTAGGGTAGCAAGTATCAGACCAAATATGATACTCCACGGAAGCTCTTCGAATATTTCCAATTCAAATAGAAATTTCAGTTTGTCCACGACTATTGTATGAAATATTTATAATGCATGTGTCACTTCAAGCATCACGATATCCATCAATCTCAAGTAAATAATGAAATCATTTTTCACTAATGATCAAGTGATATCGTGATTCTTGACGAAATGCATGCATTATGAATTCTTTTTCGATTGTTCTTGACATAATACGCAGTAGGCGAGGGGTTGACCACATGGGAATTCCGGTGTACAATTGATAGGAATTCCAGGGGAATTCCGAGGGAATTCCGGGGATTTCCGAAAAATTTCTAACGAAACTGTAGGGATTATTATTAGGTAACTTCAATTTATTTGCGCAATAATAAAAGAGGATACAGTAAAATTTCAATATTTACATAAAATCATAATTTAGAAACGAAACACCGCGTACCTGTGTGAAGTAATCCACTTCCACTGGACGAAGAAAGTTGGGACCTTTGTTCTGAAAGAGTTTGTGGTAGATTTCCAATTTGAAAAACATTTTGTTAGCGAAAAATAAGCCTGATGACAACAATCTTCATGTACTGATAGACATCTGATATGTCCCTGGAGGAATGTATTGGGGAAGTTTTTGCAAATGAGTCTATAACTTCTTTCAGTGAAATAGTACCCCATTCTGATTCAATTATATAAATAAGGCATGTGAAACAACCCAAAAAACTTTGTTTTATAGTTTGTGCGGCCTCGAGAGGGGTGTGGTTGGGGGTAGTTTTTTCAAATAAATCGATTACTCCTTTCAATGGAATAGAACCTCATTCCGATTCGAATTAATGAATGAGACATGTGAAACAACCCAAAAAACCTTGTTCCATAGTTTGTGCGGCCTCGAGTGGGGTGTGGTTGGGGGTAGTTCTTTCGAATAATCCCATAACTTATTTCAATGAAATAGTACCTCATTCTGATTCGAATATATATGAATTGAACATGTGAAACAGCCCAAAAAAACCGTGTGTCGTAGTTTGTGTGTTTGTTTTTGTGGTCAACCTTTGCGACTGCCATTATTTTCCTCAGTATTTCAAAAATGACGTGTCTTGAAATTTCACTCTACAAGACGAAGGGACGCCCTTGATTGTGGAAGAGACACTATAGTGTAGCCGCTGAAAAGATAGAATGATCACGTGAACGGCACGCACTCTTTGAATGTTCCTCTCCCCAATGTTACAAGTCCGATTTACGCCACTCAACAAAAACGTCGCCGCGTCGTCCTCCCATCAACTCTTGGGATGCTTTTTCATAAGTGTTCATTATTACACCATTTTCCTCTACAGTTAAATGTCTTTTTTTTCATCTTTTTCTTGGAGGTGAAAGAGTGTTTCCATCCATATTATTTAATTAACGTAACACACGTAAACACAAAGCACAAATGAGTACAGTACAGTGTAAACAGTTCTTCATTTATTTCAGTTTAGAAGGCGGGGCTATGCAGGCATTCACTGTTCACGCGTCCTTGAATTCTATTTTTTGAACAGCCCGACTATAGATCATAATTGGCAGACAAAACACAGGTTGTCTACATTGTTGCCAGCGGTTACCGAAATTGAAATAAGACGGTTATAGCTCGCGTTATACGATCTGAGTTATATAGTCAATGACTGCATGTCTTTGTATGATTTCTGGAGTTTCTTTGCAGCTCCATCATGTTATGTGGACGGTTTTATATAATTCATCGGTTTGTAATAAAAAGATGATCGGATATATTGTGGCTCAGTGTCAACTGTTCTCATTTGAGTTCATACAGGGTGAACACACCGGTGAAAAATATTTTTTTATTTTCCTAGTAGGTAATGTTGAAGGATTATCAATAATGTTTGATATTGATATGGTATATACGTTTCTGGGAAACAGTTTATTTTCGCTATATAAGCGATGACAAAAACGTATTAAAAGGATTTTCTCCACAGATTGAGTGTCCCGTAATCATTTAGCGGTTGAAAATAATTGAACTTACTCAATAGACCATAAAATACCGTATTTTTTCAATGACAAATTGAATTTTTTCGATACTTTTTCATTCTAACGAATTCAGAATTTGATTCTATAAGGAAAAATATCATGAAAAATTATGTTAATAAAACAAACCTGGGTGGAATCAGACGATCCGTTCCCTTTATTTTACGATTGTGACTTTCATTATATAGATGATTTATTCTGTTCCTGATATAATAAATACCAGCCTCAATGAAAATGTGAAAAGTTTTGATATGTAAAATCCGATATTATTCAGATTGGGTCATAATCATTACATGGTCTACTTAAAAGTCTAAAGTTCATGTTCCATTTAGAAATCTCAAAAAAACTTTTGTACGAAAGTTCCGTAATATATCTTTCATATTTCGTCGGGTTTCCTCGGAATTCCCAGTATTTCCTTCATTTAGCTAAAATTTTATCGATATTTCTTCAAATTGACATATTTTTCTTGTAGGAATTCCGAGGAATTCCGGGGAATTCCGGTTTACAGGACACATTTTTTCTCAGTGGTCAACCCCTCGACAGTAGGTATTCTACTCACGTATAATAGCTACCTATTATTATTTTGGTGATTAAGGCCACGAATCCCGTGAGTGATAACCATCATCATATGCTCGTTCAATAATATAATATTTCACAATCCACCAACGATGTATTGAAATACATTTTACACTTCTCTAGAAACGGAACATTCTTATGAAATGTGCTTCGGTGGATTGAATCTTTAAACATGTAAATAACAAGAATTCGTCGTCAGCGTTATGGGCGCAGGCTCAATTCTCACGTCCAGTTTTCCCTCATTTTCCAACACCAAAAAATAAATCCCAGTATTTTGTGGAAAAATTATCGAATTGAATAATCAGATGTTTCCGAAATTTCAATTTATAAATAATTATATTTCTAGGAATAATCTTCGTATGTAACTAATTAGTATTTGGACAAATTATGGGTCGAATATCGGACCTAAATCGGACCTTTATTGTAAGAGACGTTTGACCTACTTGTATATAAATAGCGTATTATAGAATAGTAATTTATTTATCTTGCTTGAAGAAGCTATTGGAATAGCGAAACACGTGTCGCGGTTTTGTAAACCCATTGTAAGTGAAAATCATACAGGAAACTGTAATATATTTTTGTTATAAATAGTACCTACCTATAGAAGAAATTCAGTATCGAGATAAAGCTGAACGTGTTGAATGATGAAAAATCGTTAAAAAACGGAAATACAGGGTGGGGTACCGAAAATTAAACAGATCGAATATCTTCAAAACACACGTGTTTTTAAAAAATGCAAAAACATGTCGGTTTTTAATCCAAGAGGGACATCTTCCTATCATATCCTCAACTGTCATACATCTACCCCCACTCCTCCGTTAATATCACCCAAACAATTTGCCCAGGAAAAGTGGTAGGTGTGACACATTATTGAAAAGATAATTTCATGAGGAATTCAGCCATGTCAATTTCGCTAAGTAACTTTCTATTTTGGCGCCCTCTTGCGAAAAAAAACTGTTCCGTTTTCCAAATTATAATATATTGTTTGCAAACTGATTTGACATAAATTCGGTAACAATGCATTATGGAATTTTTCTGAGGGCAAAAACGAAATGGTGGCTGTACGATGTCGAAAAAGATTTGAAATTATGTTTGTGGCTGTACAATGTCGAAAAAGATTTGAAATTATGTTTCAATTTGATTAGTAGTGGTTTTCAGGGGCGGAAATTATGAATTATTTGTTTGGTGGCTCCAAGATGGTGTGCGAAACTCATAATTATGTTGTGCTTTGAATCAAAATCAGTAAGTGGGGATTTTCAGGGTTGGAAATTATGGTTTTCTTGTCGATGAAAAAAAAAATGGCTGGAGAAATTAGTAATTATGGTTTGATTTGACCCAGCACCGAAAACGAAATCTTCAAAACGCAGTGTTATGGGACTGTTGTTGGAAAAAGAAACAATAAAATGGCAAGTCCAGGATGGCGGATGAGATTTGTGATTATGTTCGATTCGATCCAAAATTGGATTGTGGAGAATTTGGGTAAATAATTGAGAAAATTGAATGGAAAAAGCTGTTTATATAAGCAATGAGAAGAACAAGAAAAAATTGTTTCGAATATAAAATAGGTATTCTGGCGCGATGAAGTTTTTATTCTCTTACGCACAGAATTTGGCAAATTTGTCAAAAAGTTTTTTTTTATAAGATTGATCAATTCTTTTTAGTCATACTGGAAACTTGTAAAACCTCAATATGACAATTTTGATTCGAATCAGAACATAATCACAAATTTGGTCCGCCATCTTGGAGTCACCGTCTTGTTTTTTTTTGCAGTGGTAAATAATCCATAATATTTGATTCTGAAAACCACCACTTATCAATTTTGAAGAAAATCAGACCATAAATGCAAATATTGTCCGCCATTATATTTTTTCCCTTGGAAATTTATTGGAATGCATTGTCACCGAGTTTGTGTCAATATAGCTTGCAAATTAAGTATGATAATTTGGAAAACGGAGCAGGTTTTTAATTCGCAAGAGGGTGCCAAACTAGAAAGAAGGGTAGCGTAATATGACATGGCTGAATTCCTAATGACATAACCTTTTCAATGATGTATCACACTTTTACTACTTTCCCTATTCAATGATGAATCATAATGCTTGAAGTGTAAGAATAGTGTGTGAAATTGTTTGAAAATTATTCACCGGAAGTTAATTTTCCTGTGTTAAAATCCCTAAAATATGAAGAATGGACAGATGTAATGAATACACGAACAACAAATCAACGGGATCCACCCGTTGATTTCTTGTTCGTGGATCTATCAAAAACAACTCTGGGTGAATAATGTTCGTTGACCATTATAGCCTTTTCCTTTCGCGTGAATCTGTGTGTAAAAAAATTACACATCATTCTTACCTACATTTTGGGCATAATGATGCATCGTGGAAAGTATGAACTAGTTTATTACACGATAAACCATCGTTACAGAGCCCTGAGGATAAATTCATTCAAATTCGAAACGTTGTCAAGAAACAATAGTTTCTCCTTCGACTCACACTGATTCCAATTCCAACTTCACTCGACAAAAATCGATACTATATAACTCATTCATCAGATTTTGAATTCTATATATTCACTGTTAATTCTTCTATAAATGCATTAGCAGATCATTGAACATATTTCAGATTCTTCGTTTGTGATAAAAATCCCATTTCTCGTTAATTCATTTCTTCTAAGTCACACTTCGATTATTTTTGTGCCATCAGTTTTTCAAATCTATAATTTCAAAGTCAAATTCGAAGTTTCCTACATAGTGCCTCACATATCTGTAGGGCGTCCATGCTAAATCACCTGAGTTCGAAAATCTACAATTTGAAAATATATCTAGTGACAAACAGCAAAACTTCATTGATTTTATGTGCGGGGGACCTTAATATAAACCTTTTTGATGGTAGTAGTAAAATTAGTGAAAGTCTGCAAACGATTATCGATTCTTATAACCTGAAACAAATTATAAAACACCCCACAAGAGGTGATGAGTTACTAGATCTCATAATGTCATCTGAAGATTTCAAAACAAAAAATGTTAAAGTTGAAGATTGCTCTTCATTCACCGACCATTCGTTGGTATCATCATGCTCCATTGGCACCTGCATTCCTGAACCCGAACCGTTCACGCTTTGCTATCGCGATTTTCGACACTTCGATCCAAACTTTTTCAAAAATTACCTGAGCAGCACAGATTTTTCGTCAATACTGCGTGCGGACAACATCGATCTGAAAGTAAATCTCCTCAATGAGATTATCTTGAACCTGTTTGATATTCATGCTACTGTACGAACTGCTAGAGTTACTGAAAATAAGGCACCTCGGCTCACTAATACCCTGAAAATGAAGATGAAAACACGCGATAATGCTCACAACAGATTTAAAAAATCCCGTAATCAGCATCACTGGGAATACTAAAAAACTTTACGAAATGAAGTCAATCATGCAATTAAACGGGAAAAAAAGCTTATATCCAATTCAGAATAACCCGTGCAAACAGTAACATTCGGAAAGAACTGGATAATCTGAGCTTTACCACGGGTAGAAAGCGGTCTATCATTCCAGATCATTCAACTAGAGATCTTAATGAACAAAACTATAATTTCGTTGCTGGTGTAGGTGCTTCAAACATTCCTGACAAACACACTGTCACTCATTTCTCTAATGAGACTCTAAATGATGTTGAACAATTCTCTTTCTCACCCGTGGATGATACAAATGTAAGAGATAAATTACTTTCCATCAAATCCACGGCCACTGGCCCAGACCAAATCAACATCACCATGATTCTACATTGCTGTCCACAGATTTTACCATATATTGTTCACGCACTATATGTTATAATTCGTACTAGTACTTTCGGGCATGCGACATTGTTATCCAGAAAAGCTAATTTCTGGTAGGTAGTCGAATGTGGGAGAGTATGAGTTCGGATCAAGCATTTTTCTACAAGTGAATATGTTAAGAAGCGCTGGGAAAACTTCTTTATGCGGGACAATTCTTTATCTAAATTGCCTGTAGATATAGGTTAATTCACGCACACGCACTTTTATACAAAAAAAACGTACAAAACAGGAGTTTGAAAAAAAAATCCATTTCTATTATCGGATTTCGGCACCACGAGTATCTACTTGGAATATTATTAATCGCGAAATGCGAGTCCAGCGTTGCCCGATTGTGGGCTGACCAACATGCTATCTATTAAAATTGTTCATATAAGTCTAGGCTCACAAATACACTATTCACATCAGGTGTATAGAATTATTCAGCCGCGCCCCCTGACGAAGTTGTGTGAAAGCAGATGGAGTATCAGCTATGTGTTTATGGTGTAATTGTCGGCCCAACCTAAAATTTGGCAAACTCCATTTCACGTGGTTACATGTCCTTACAACTCAATATACAGTGGGAAACGATGGTGAGCCCAAAACCGGGACGACCGACGTTTCCGAAGGCTGACCAGAGTACACGTCGCATATTCTACGGGCTGACAAATGACCGTTTACACACATATATATATATATATATATATATATATATATATATATATATATATATTATATATATGTAGAAATTGATGTTTTCACGGATCTTCGATATGCAAGATGAATTTTTCTGGGTTTTTATCCGTTAGGTATCTTCTGATTTGTTCGACGTTTCGAATTCCTAACGGATAAAAACCCAGAAAAATTCATCTTGCATATATATATATATATATATATATATATATATATATATGTATAAATTGATAACTTAATTCAAATTGAATCTTCTTATAAACTTAATACACAACCCTGTTGGATAAAAAACTTATCCGACATTTCAATTCCTCAAGATATCTCAAATTTCTTAGCCCCAGGCCCGAACTTTAGTGTTCAACCGATCTTAAAACAAGATCTTTCTATCGAAAATATTTTAGCAGACATTGATTGCGTAACTTCAAAGATCACTAATGACCAAGAAAGAAATTCCGCAATAGCCCGTTCTACCAACATAGTTACTATGTACATTCTTCCAAACATTCCTCTTCATTTTACCATAATTTATATAATAAAACTAAAAAATTTCTCAAAGAGAATCCTAGCCTGGTTGTCACAAGGTCCGACAAAGGAAATGTCACAGTGGTCATGAAAAAAGATCAGTATTCTCAATTATCCTCTGAACTAATTAATAATTGTAATTCCTATACATCTGTTAATAAAGATCCTACTCTTCAAGTTCAAAATAAATGCAATTTACTCGTAAAAAATCTTTTCACCACTAACCAAATTGATGAAGTCACAAAAAAGAAGTCAACTAATTACACAGGAGTCATTTCAAAATTTTATGCATTACCAAAAATTCACAAACCTACGTTATCAGTTCGTCCTATTATTGCATCCATTAATAATCCCACTGAACTTTTGGCATCTTATTTGACTGACATTCTGACAAAGGCATATGATTCTGAAAATCCATATTATATCAAAGATTCTTTTGAAGTTTCAAATAAATTTAACAGATTTCAACTTCCTGAAGACTATGTTCTTGCAAGTCTAGATTTTGTCTTTCTCTTTAGCAATGTTTATTTAGAGTATTGCATAAGAGTAGTTCAAAAAAATTGGCATAATATTAGTACATATTGCAACATTCATGAAAATGATTTCATAAATTTATTAACCTTCCTTTTTAATAACACATATTTCTCTTTCAATAATAATATTTATAAACAAACATTTGGTACACCTATGGGTTCTAAAATTAGCCCCATTTTAGCAAACTATGTGATGGATGATTTGCTTGATACGGTCTTGAAAGTAGTTCCTTTTCATATATCTTTCATTAAAAAATATGTTGATGATATCATCTCGGCATTACCTAGGTCTGGAGTTGACGAGATAGTAGATATTTTTAACAGCTATGATCAGTTTATCCAATTCACCATTGAAAAGGAGGATGCAGATTGTAGTGTTCCATTTCTGGATACTAGATTGATGCGTACTTCCACCAATGTTATATTGGTTGACTGGTACCGAAAACCTATCAGTTCTGGTAGGTATTTAAACTATTGGTCATACCATAAAGAGTCGATGAAGGTAAACGTGGTCAAGCAGATGAAAGATCGAATTCTTTGCATTTCGGACCAGAGTTTTCACCAGAAGAATCTCCATATTTTAAAACAATTATTCCTTAACAATTCTTATCCTTCTTCACTTTTGAATGAGATCTTATTTGGCACGTCACCATTAACTTTCCTTCAGAATCATAATAATAATTCAAATTTAGAACTCACATCTATTAGTCAAAATTCTAATCAACCCCATAGTAATTTTTCATACATTAGTCTACCATACATTACTGAGATCACACCTGGACTTACCAGAATTTTTAGTAACATAGATAACATTAAAATAGCCAATAAAACGGTTCTCACAATGAATTCTCTTTTTTCTAATGTTAAAGATAAAGTTCCAAAATTATCCCAGTCAAATGTGGTTTACTGTATTCCTTGCAATGATTGTGACTCTGAGTATATCGGACAGACAGGAAGACTGTTGAAAGATCGCTTTTCTTCACATAAAAGCTATTGCAGACTCCATCCTGAAAGGTGTGCTCTGAGTGAACATGCTTCCAAGAATGGACATTCAATGAATTACGGTTCCGCAAAAATGTTATCAGTAGGAAGGAATGTTTCGAGGAGAATGTTCTTAGAAATGGCATTTATTTCCCAATCTTCAAATTGTTTGAACAAAACAACCGATCTCAATCATTTAAGTGAAATTTATTCATATTTATTATTGATTGATGGGAATTCGAGGGTTCTCGAATTCGAGTGACGTTACTTAATAAAAATATTAAATTTACACTTTTTCCAAAAAAACTAATTTCATATTTCTAATAATCTTATTATTATATAACATTTTCCTACCCCCTCTTTTGCAGCACCTGTTATTGTATGGAGGTCCCAGCGGCTAAGGCCAAATTGTGTCTCCACTAGAATTTTTCATTGACATTTGACATTTTCGACAAATGACTTTTGGCGCTTTTATAACCACAAAATTTCATGCCCCTTTTATCTTTTCCACATGGTGTTTGTCGATACACCTTTTCATTAAAAAGGAAAATAATAGTTTTTAACGTATTTATGTGTTGTACTGATACGTATCAATGTTTTTGAAATTTTTAGCTATGTGTCATCTGACTTTCTTAACCATCTCATGCGACCATCCTCACTAACAATGTAAGCAAGGAAAAAGAAAAATTGTTCATATTTTCACTCATTAACATTAATTTGTAGCTCCCTGATGATGACAATAACCGATTGTCGTAACATTGGAAATATATTGTTATAAGAGTACACTTTCGCTTTTGCTGCTGTCCCAAATATAATTCCCGAGTTTTGTATATATATCTATATATATATATATATATATACATATATATAACTCAAGACCAGAGAGTAGAAAACATGAACTTTCGGGAAGACAAAAATGAAAATAAAAAGTATACCAAACAATTGAAGCGGAATCTGAGTAGGTACCTTTGAAATGACGACCCTCGATCCCATTCAATACCATCCCATATGCAGCGAGGTGTGTGAACACATCTCCATTGTGAAAAAATCGTTTCAATTGAAGAATGAACACAACAGCCTATAGTCAATCTTATAAAAAGTCTTACGTATATTCTCTCATGGAAAAAGCGCGTGTGAACAATTGACAAAATTGCGTCTTCCAACTTTGTTTTTTGTTTCTTGATATCGGTTTCGTGTTAGGGTGCTCGGTTTCTGATTGCACTTACACTTGAAGTGTATCCATGCATTCAGAAAGTGAAATTTTCATTTTCGTTTTATGATAAAATGGATACATGCGCATAGGATACAAAAATAATTTTAAAAATAAGTGACTTTCGTGTAATTGAATAATTTTCACAAGGTAAACAAGAGTGGATATCTCATAATCATTTTTTTTTCAGTTATATCCAAATCCATTTCAACTTGAAACGAGACTGAAAGTTTCACTCAAGAATACATACGTGCATGTTTACACAAAGGTTTCAATCTTACGGATTATTATACAAATTATACACACTTGACGGTGGATGCTTTGATGAAAGGAAACTTTCATTGAAACGATGTATTGTAATATTTCTCTTATTTTATTATATTTGGAAGTATTTAGTTCATTAATTGTTTTCACTTATCATGATTTACCCGCCCAAGTTGAAGAGTGAATTATTTTTGCTGACAACATTCCATGAAGTTCCTAGTCGTTGTTGAGTGTCAAACAGCCAGCGTCTGAAGTCACCTAAAACCCCATAAAAAGTGAATATTTTATTGTCTTAAGGCAGATTACATGTAGTTCAGGTCATTCATTATGGCAACTTCTTGTTTCAGGATTTTTGTGGAACTCTTGTTGCAGGCAAAATATTGTGCACACTGGAGCTGTCAGTGACTATTCATCGCTATTTTGGGCATTATTGTGCTACACTCGTCGACTTAGAGCAGCATTCACACAAAGAACCTGATTCAGATGATTCGAACTCAAACCACTCGGACGACCCAGGTTCGAATCCTGAGGGATATCAGAATTTTTCGAATTCTGTATTTGACATCCAGCCACGGAGCCAGAGTGGGTCGGATAACATTCCATAAACTGTAGGTCCCGGACATCCCTTGCTCTCACAAGTTCTCGAATGAGCTTCTGAAAAGTTTTCTAGAAACCTGGGATATTCGTTGAAAGGATTTTTTCAAAGAAAGAATCACCCAGACGACGTGAAGTGAACCCAGATGCTACCGAGACGACAGGTGTCAAACACATCATCCGTAAGAACGACCTTTAGATTCCAGTTTTTCTTCCACAACGGAGGAGACTAATCTCATTCAGATCAGCGGACCAACCGTTCTCACCCTCCTGTCGCCCGGAAGGAAAATATTCCAGAGGAAACCATTGTAATCGTGTGGATATTTTTCTATTGTTTTTATTATTTTGATGAATAATAATAATAATAAATATACTTTGGAACGGACGATTTGGGTCCGTTCCACGGTTATATCTCCTTCGACAACAAGGGGGCTGTGAACTTTTGAGTTTGGAGTGTCTCCACAACAGAATGGTGCTGGATGGAGCCTGAAGAGTCATCAGGAGTTCGGATCCCCTTCACTGCATGGTTCGACATCACGAACATGCAGGAGTCGGAGCTTTTTATTCAAGGCAGCAAGGCGCGCTGCTGATGAACTTGGTATAGTCTTCGACACCGAGCGGGTAAATCAACTCTCTGTCACCGAGTTGGAGCCCGCACGGAGAAAAGCTCACATCAAGGCTGCAGAGAATGCCAAAATGCTGCAGCTGCATACAGACAAGCCCATGCATGGATTCTTCTTTAAGAACATCGAGGACCATGGCTTGTCTGTTAAGCTGACATTTGCCTTCCTCAGGTCAGGTGAGCTGAAGTCGGAGACTGAAGGGTTTATCATGGCGTGCCAAGACGGTGTCTTCAACACACTAGTCTACCGGAGCCGCGTGATGGGTATAGAGGTCCCTGATACTAGATGCAGGGCCTGCCGACAGGCGCCCGAGACTTTGATGCATTTGCTGTCATCTTGTGCAGTTTATGCGGTCTCGGCCTATATCCATCGCCATAACGCGGCCTTACGAGTGCTGTACTATTTTCTTCGGCACTCGTATGAAATAGACAGGACACCGGTACTGCCTTACGCTCCAGGGGATATTGAGTCCGTTGTGGAAAATGAAAGGTGCCGAATTTTTTGGAACTTTTCATTCCCCACCCTCAGGCAAATACAAGCCAATAAGCCTGATATAGTCCTCTTCGACCACCGAAGTAAGACGATATTCGTTATTGAGTTTTCGGCCCCTGCCGAAACGAATAACGTCCGAAAAGGGGAGGAAAAACGGACAAAGTACCAGGATTTACTTTACGAACTCCGCAGGCTCCACCCAGACTATTCTGTCAAGTTAGTGGTTCTGATTATAGGTGTTCTCGGTGGTTCCAGACCAACGCTACTCTCGGAGCTCAAGATCATACCGACATGCCGTGATGCGGCAGAGATCTTGGCCGGCCGCATGCAGAAGGCCGTTATTCTCGGTTCGTTGCGTCTGCTCAGGACTCACGATTCTCGGAGCCAGTGATCACTTACCCCGCGGTGCGGGGAGTGGTCATTGGTTAATTATACTAGCGCGTCCGCCCACTGGGTCGGAGCAGTGGGGAGTACGGACCCGACTAGACTTGTTTAGACGACAATAATAATAATAAATATACTTTAATGTCATTAAGAGTAAATCTTGTGGACAAAGCTTGTAAATAGCAGTAAGAATGTAGATAGTAAATATACAATGCTGATAAAATATATATAAAAAACAAAACTATCTAAAATAAGAGATGAACATATAGAGTAATAGGAACGACACCGTTCAGAGTCACAAAAACGCAGTTAAAATATCCTCTGTGTCGTTAAAAATATACAAATGTACGCAAACATTCATACACAACATGCATATACATATTTATTCCTATAATTACACACATACGTATGCACCCATACACACGTACATACTAGTAACGCAACACTCAGAAACTTACATAGACCCGAATGTGCACCTTGTCATTCAAATTTATCATTGTAATACTCCTGCAAGTTATAATAGGGCCTGTCTGCCAGAAACTTCTTGATAGTTTTTCTAAAGTTTATATTGTTCATATTCGCCTCCCTTATGTCTGAGGGTAGGTGATTGTACATCTTAGCCCCATTATAATAAATCGAAGCTCTGATCAAATTTGTTGAGGGGATTGGCAATGTCAACATATTAGAACGGGTGTTGTAACGACTGCGTGAAACCTCGAACAATGACACATTCTTGTATATGAGGCGAACTGATTCTAGAATGAATAACGCAATTACTGTTAATTAACGGTAGCTGAAGATAAACACTCTCGAAATTAATAATATTCCCTTAATCGAATAGATATTGTACACCGATTTGACGTTGAAAATGATTGCCGAATTCACTGGTATCAGAAATGATCCTTACAAATTTTCTTCACATTGCGACGTCAAGTCTGCTACCGCACAAACACGAAAATATATTGTATAGTTTCTGAACCTTGTGAAATATAAATTGTCTGGTTCAGCTAACAATCAGATTGAATATGGAACCTTTGATACATGGGATAAAACTGGCGAAACAAACTGTACCAAAGAGAACAAGAACATTAAGAGACTTACTTCGTTTCCGCCACCTTCCTCCTTCATTGTCTTTGAGTAACGTTGGAAAGGTACCTTTCTTCCTTCAGGAAACCACGTTGGGGAGACCGTCGTTCTTGATGAACTTAGGAGGTGTATTATTTATTGACGAATACCAAGTGTCAAGCTGATAGTTTTTTTATGACAAGACCATACATGATCTGTTGTTTGTTTCCACGGATTACGTTTCGTTCTCTATTGAACAGATCTTATCGTAGGAATCCTTATTACATAAAGGTCTCGTGTGGGGGGGACGTCTCTTTGGCCTCCTAATGTTCGTAGCGCGAAAATATTTATAATTAAGAAATTAATGTCACCAATGGAGAGCTTTCCCAAACATTCTGCCTCGGCCAAAAAATATCATAATTATTTTTTGTTAAGGAAAAAACTGGAAAAGCGACCGCTCACTCTCAACACACATTCTTCATCAAGAAAGGCATATAGCGAAAGGAACACGAAAATGACGAGTTTCGAATATATTTCACTAAGATTATTAGAGTCGAATGTAATTCATAGTTCGAAAGCGGTCCCGAAATTTTTCTATTGGGATTTTTAGAATTGAAAATGATTCTCAACATGTAAGAGAACCCTCTGTATAGAAGTCAGTGATGAATGTTTATTGAGCATATGCTCCAGAAAATTTTCCTGTTGAATCGACGCAAAACAATTGAAGTTTCGTTCTTCTTCTACGGGAAAATTATTAGGAAATTGAGAATTTGTCAGTGGAAATACCTTAGTCCTCAGAAATGGCGGACCTTCCCACCACAAATTGTGAGAAACCATATCGGAGGGGAATAAACCACGAGAAGCCGCGTCTGCGGGATTATAAATAAAAAGGTCGATTCTCATTAGACGTGCCAGGAACAGAATCGACAACGGCAAAGCACATGCTCGGCGCGAGCAATATTTCTCGAGGCAATTCACACTGCAATTGGCTTGACGTGGGTTAAATAGTACTAAGCTTTGTGAAAAGTGAAATATTCCCGACTTCTACGATAATAAAACTTGCTCTGTTGTTAGATGAAGAAGAGCTCGAAATTAATAATTCTAGAAAGAGAAAAAGACGGTATTGGGTACATAAAATGCTACAAAAACTAAATAAAGAAGGAGAATTTGCAAAGTTGCACCCAGAACTTTTAGATCAGGGGTGCTCAAACTTGAACTGTTGGCGATCTACCTCAATACTGTTAGACTACGATGGATCGACACTGAATGTAGGTCTACTCTAAAATGTCAATGAAAAAATTATTCAAAGTTGCGAGTTCATTGGTTCTTATGAACAAACGAGTTGTAGTGTCTAAACTTAACCAAAGGGTGACTTTGGATATTGAAGCGTGGCACTGCATGTCCTCAGCATACTTTTCATACTTTTCAGTTAGTTGATTGTGATATTTTGACTTAATTATCTTCATTTCAGAAAATGCAGACTCGCACAAATAAATTGACCAAAACGCGGCTTTACTGTGACAAGTACCGCCGCGGTAATACTTCGGTCGCTATGAGCACCTTTTTTTTTAATTTTTTTTTCGTGGAATTTACGTTATTCGGTCTCCTCTACAAAAAACCTGTCGAAAGTGATGTATTTGCAGTGTTGCCGCTCTCATTGTTTTTGTTGAGAACTGAATGCATTAATGTTGACTTTTGGAGAAAGTTGGAATTTTCTGACAAAATAATGGATTTTTCTGCTTAAAAATGTTGAAAACGAGTGAATAAGAAAGTGACTAACGATTTATCAGAAGAAGGAGGCATTTTGTGTGTTCAAACAACAGAAATATGATGTGGAAAATTGTGAAGTTTTACATCAAAAAGGCCTCCTAGGTTTTTTGTAGAGGAGACCGAATGATGTCAGTTCCACAAAAAAAAATCAAAAAAAGGTGCTCATAGCGACCGACGTATTACCACCGCCGTCTTTTCCTGCTAGCAGGGGTTTATTACGATGAGAGAAAGTGGTGAGGGTGTTATTCTGGCCTGATTGTGATTCGAATAAATTTTGGTAGATCTTTCATTTTGTTCTTGTGACCTATCTTCTAAAACAAAATCTGTGAATAGTTCTATATCGGAAATTTCTTCTCGAGATCGACTCAAAAAGCACTCGCGATCGCCTAGTCGATCGCGATCGACCGTTTGAGCACCCCTGTTTTAGATGATCAGACAAAATTTTTCCAATATTATCGAATGTCTAAGGCTGAGTTTGACAATTTATTGTACCAAATTAAGGAACCTCTTCAAAAACAGAACACAACCTTTCGTGAATCCATTTCACCTGTTCAAAAATTGGATCTCTGCCTAAGGTAATATTTTTTTCAAATATTCTTTATTTTATAAATTTTTTTATTCTCCATGAACAGAATTTTTATAAATACATCAGAACCCTAACACTAGCACACTACTTTCAAATACTTCATTTACTACGCTATAAGGTAGACACGATTAAATTTCCACAAAATTTATTGTCTTCGCGACATGTTTCGGTACACTGTACCTTTATCAAGCGAATGTATTTAAACACTGAAACTAGTGTTTAAATACATTCGCTTGATAAAGGTACAGTGTACCGAAACATGTCGCGAAGACAATAAATTTTGTGGAAATTTAATCGTGTCTACCTTATAGCGTAATAACTATGGATTTCCATCAAGTAAAGGCCACCTCAGTCCAAAACTTCATTTACTACTGTATTTTCATCATATAAAATGTTGAACGTAAAAATTGCAACTCAGGTTAAACCTACAACATATTATATACAATTGTGGTCCATAATGTGTTGTTATACATACTGTCAGCGTATCTTTTATTAGAGAAATCATAAAGAGCTTCATTTTCTCTAACATATTCGATAAGAATTTCATCTTCTCCCAAAAAAAACTGTCCTTCTCCTGACGAGACTACATGGTCACCACTAAACTCCTAAAATCCTAGGACCGCAAATGCTACCAAGCCGGTAACGTATTCACACTTGTCTGAACCTACACGGAACCTGCTCGGCAAATATTGTTTGAGAAGAGCCCCGCGGGCAAAGGCCGTCGCTTGCCGAGACCTTGCCAACAAAAATGTGAATTTAACCACACAAAAACCATATGATCAATGAAAAAGATATCATGCCGATTCGGTGCCTTGCCTGTGCCGAGCACGTGGCTTGCACGAAAGTAAGAATTGGCAATTAGCACTGTCCATATAAAACCACGAGTAAGGCACAGTTTTTTCTTGAATGAAAAAAACTCTGTGAGCGACGAAGGTTTTCCATCGATGTGGTTGTCCTTTAATCCAATGCAATGTAATTTGAAAATCGAACCACGAAAAAATATCGTTACATTTTATTTATTGATCGTGAAATACTATTCAAGACTGAATTCAGCAAGCGGGTAAGTAATAGGGCGGCACATAATTCTAGACGGGGTACAGTTACTTTTTTGACAGGTGCCACTTCAGACTTTGCACATAGAAAATGGGTGGTTATTTGATGATTTTTGTGGATGGCTCGAAAATAAATCACGGAGGAATATCCCCTTTCACTCGCATCACAGAACCCATGAAGTTCCCATTTTGATACAAGGGAAGGGATCACCAAACGGGAAATTCGCAGACTTGAAAGGAGGTTGAGGTTTGACTTATATTGTTGCCAAATTCTCACTATATCATCACAGGGAACGTCGTTCCATTCTACTCCAGAGATCCAGAGAGGTTGAATCAAATACTTGTTGAGAAATGTAACAGGGGCTACAAATCCAAGCGGGACGTAAACCCGGCCAATTCGGATAACAACACCCTTTTGGTGCATTTTGAATTTTCACCCAACTTCACCGAAAAAGAAAAGTAGTCGTTAACAGGGTTCCATTGTAGTCCCAACACTTTTAGCGTTGAATCATTACTCGATTCCGATGTGAAAGAAAGTGGATGTGTAGACAAGTGTGATTCAGGTAAATCCGATAAAATAGAGAATTCGTTGCTAGAGAATTTTCGGAGTACAAAACCTCCCTTTAGCATAATTGCAATTAATTCATCGCGTATTGCTTTAGTTAGTTCAATAGTTGGGGAGCTGATGACAAAATCATCAATATATGAGCAATGTCGAATTGCTTGAGCACCGAGTGGGAAAGCATGGCATTCATCCTGAGCTAATTGCTGTAGTACTTTGAGAGCTAGATATGGAGCTGGGCTGAATCCAAATGAAAGTCGTAGTAGTTTATAATCTTGAAGTTTTTCAGAGGGAGAAAATCTTCAAATTATTCGTTGGTAATTACATTGGGACGGGTCAACTAGTATCATCCTGTACATCCTTTTTATGTCACAGCATAATACATAAGGGTGTAGGCGAAAATTGAGTAAGATATGAGAAATATCAGACTGGAGTTTGGGTCCTACCATCAAACAATCATTAATTGACTTATTATTGGCGATTTTAGCCGAAGCATTGAAAACAACTCGTAATTTAGTCGATGGGCTTTCTGGTTTAAACACAATGATGAGCAAGATAGTAAGATTCGTTAGGTACATCAATCCCATCAGTAATTTCCATATGCCCCATTTCAAGGTACTCTCGCATAAAGTGAAAATACTGCTCATTGAGATAGGGTTGTCTAAGAAGACGTCGTTTAAAAGAATAAAAACGGGTAATTGCATAGTCTCGTATGCCTGGAAAGGTAGGATTAGGCTCCTTGAAGGGAAGGGAGGCAATATATCTGCCTTATTCGTCTCGTGAGACAGTTTTCTTGAATAGTTGCTCGCATTGTTCCTCTTCAGGTCCCCAAGAATCAACACTGGGAACACTTTCAATTTATCAAAAATTTCGAACAATATTATCTAGTGAAACAGCGGATGTATCACAAAAAAGAGAAAATTGGGGTGTGGACCCCGAAACATCAATTTTTCCCAAAATTATATACCCCACTACGGTATTAATAGCAATCGGTTCATTGATTTTTCCTGATACACACCCGTCCAGTAAGAGTTACGAAAGTACGTCTGCCCCAAACAAAATATCTACAGTTCATGGACTATAGAATTTGGAATCCGACAGTTGCAGACCTGTGAGGTGAGGCCAAAATTCAGGTGAGAGTTGAGAGGAGGGAAGGTTATCACAAATTTTCGTCATAACCGTCGCATCAGTAAATAATATCGGTGCCTCTCTAGAAATTGGTTTGATCGTAAGAGTAACAATGCCATTATTAATTCGTGAATGCATAGTGCCAATTCCTTTAACTTCAAGCGAACATTTTGATTTTTTCAAACCCAATTTGTTAAGAGCTCTCTGACTAATAAAGGATGTCATGCTTCCCGAATCGAGGAAGCATCGGAATTATTGAAAATTGCCGCGAGAATCACATACATCAACCCAAACCGTTGATAAAAGCACATCATTTTACATGTATACGTTGATCGGCAAGATTTCATATTATGAGAATTGCTGTGACAATTGAAACATAAATGTATTCCATTGCAAAAACTATATCTTTCTGTAGGCGATTTATTTGAAAAAGTAGGACAATTGTAAATGGAACGAGTTTTTTCTTTACAACAAAGACAAGCTGAGGTGGATGATTCTGATTTGTTGACGTGAAATACCGTAGAACGAGCGGAATGAGTTGGCACATTAGTATTTAATCCTTTTTTAGGCTTAGATGATTCAGGCAAGGGAATAGTTTCCAAAACAGTACAATAATTATCGAGAAATTCGAATAATTTAGCATAATTCGGTACATTCGATGATCGATGTTCAGTTTCGAAGCGAGTGACAATATTATTGTCTAAACGTTTGAGAAGCGTCATCACCATTATGAAGTCCCATTCATCGATCGGAAATCCTAAAGTCTTGAGTGAAGCCAAGTTTTCTGAAAATGTGTCCAACAATTTTCGAAGAGCTCCAGGAGAGGTAGAATTAATTTTAGTAGTATTTTCAATTTCTTCCCATAACTTTGTGCTCGAAGTCGAACACGTGAATAACGTGAAACGAGTGATTTATATGCTTGGTCATAATTTTGTGCAGTGAGCTTTACCTTCCTGACAAGATGAAAATAAGTAATTGAATTTCTCCATGTCACTCAGGCTATTATTATTGTGGACCACAGCATCGAAATAATTATAAAAAGTTGCAAACGTTTTGCAATCTCCATTAAATTTCATAAGTTCTATCTTAGGCAGACGGACGTTAGGACTGTCGTTGTGTAATAGAGCTGTACTACTGAACCCGGGTCCTGGAATTGATGAATCATTTGAATCATTTTCAAACAACTCGGCGTAAACTGTTTTTACTGCATAGTATTCTGTGAGAAATCCTTCACGAATTATATATTCAGAGTCCACATCAGAATCCTCCTGCGTCAGCAAGTCACCGATTACGTCATTATGATGTTTATTGAAATCCAAGAAAATTGTATCAATGTCAGCTCCTCTAACCTTGAACAATGGATGCACTGATTTATCGACCTTTTGCCTTTTCTGCAAGAGTATGAATTTTATGTATATCACTCAATGCCATATTTCGATGAGTTTTGTATTTCCTTAGTATATCCTTTTCGAATAATTGATGTTATTTTCCGCGAAAAATGCTTCGTTCCAATTACTAAAACGGGTATTCAAAACCGTATTTCGAAAATGAAACTGTACTTCGTCCTCACACTCAGCACCGATCGAGTCGTCGATGCGCCGATGAAAAATCGGATTACTACCACACTCCCCACTTCCGAGTTCTGTTGTCGAGTACTAAACAATGGTTGTCGGAATTTTGAAATTGACAGAAATAATGTGGCGTGAAATTAATGAGACAATTGAGATGATGAATTTCCAATCCAAAAAATTGAGTGTTCTCGGCTACTTTCGCATTTCGACTAACAAAATTGCAAAACGGAACAGATAGGAAGTACCTAATCGAATTTTTGCAAACTTATGCGGTACAATTCTGTGACAATTTTTATGACGAATATTAAATACTGGTAGATATTTTTTCAATTTACAAAGGCTCGAAGGACCAAATGTTTCGTGAATTTAGCTCAGAAATTACTTTCGACCAAAGGAACTAACATAAGTGAAAATAAATTATACCAATAAAACTGGCGAAACAAATTGTACCGAAGAGAACGAGAACTTTAAGAGACTAACTTCGTTTCCGCCACCTTCCTTCGTTGTCTTTGAGTAACGTTGGAAAGGTACCTTCCTTCCTTCAGGAAACCGCGTTGGGGACACCGTCGTTCTTGATGAACTTAGGAGATGTATTATTTATTTACGAATACCAAGTGTGGAGTTGATAGTTTTTTTATGACAAGACTATATATGATTTGTTGTTTGTTTCCATGGATTTCGTTTCGTTCTCTATTGAACAGATCTTATCGGTTATAATTGCACGAGTGCATAAAAATTACCGATAATTTCGCAAGAAAGCGTGATATCTAAAAATTGCAAGTTTATTTTCATATTTTGGCGAAAGTGCCCGAGTCCAAAGGACGAGGGCTCTTTTACAAAATACGAAAATAACCGAATGCAATTTGTATAAGATATCACGCTTGAATGCAAAATTATCTGGTCATTTTTATGCACGAATGTAATTCATTGGACTATTTCACGAATAAAGAAATTCTCAAGGAAATGTTATTTTTTGTTCATTTATACTTTCCTCTATAGATTGTATGGAGTACTCACATCTGACATTTATTTGTGTTGTTTACTGAAGTCTAGCGATACGGTTTCAAATGTGTTTTTATGGTGACTTGATACAATGCAATTACCGCTGTAAGTTTTCGATAATTGCATTGCTCTTGTAGGACATTTTATATATGAGGGAAACATTCGTAGGAATCCTTATTACATAAACGTCTCGTGTAGGGGGGACATCTCTTTGGCCTCTTAATGTTCGTAGCGCGAAAATATTTATAATTAAGTAATTAATGTCACCAATTGAGAGCTTTCCCAAACAAGACCCATTATCTTGAGAAACGAAAAATTGGTCAACCTCAAACTGAACTCTTCAATGCTAGTAAAAATTTTTTTGAAAAAGTTAGTGACTGCAAATAGGATAGAAAGGACTTGTCAGGATTTAATGGAAGCCTGCATTGCCAGCAAAGGCATCGCAGCTGCCTTTTAAAGATTTGAATTAAAAATCAGCTCAACTTTACGATGTCTTGATATTTCCACTGAACCTCGATATGTAAATATATAATCTACTGATTCTCAATTCGCTCACTCTGAATCCACTGATTCTCAATGCAATATCGAGCACACTGATTCTTTCAACACAAATTTATCAGCTACTATTTCTAATGATTCAATTCATCACAGAATTGTGCCAATTCATTCCAGCCTTCGATTCCAGATAACGATTCATCGGAGCATAATATTTCCAAAAATGCTATCTTACTTCGATCTGAATGTAATCATGATAAGAAAGTCTATAATACTATCTCCCAGCTTCACAAACAATCTACTTTTCCTCAAAAAAAAAAATCGTCAACAATAAAATTCCTCCAACTGAGCGTATTGTTGGGAAAAGCATGAACTAAAGATACATACAATCAACTTGGAACATAATTCTTCTTGTCATTTTATCGTTAAACTCGTAAACTTATCAATCACAGAATTCGCAAACATGTTAGTTTAGACGGGCAACTCAAATCACAACAGACCGACGGCCTCTGTTTTGGTGACATATCTTTGTCAGGGAATGTTTTCATTTTCCATACTATAAATATTCGTTCAAATGAATTTCCAGGTCATGGAATATTGGAATAGTAGTTTACACAACAAGAGGTGAATATTTCAAAACTTTCTTTCAAGTACCATATTGATAATCAATTTCAGATTTAGAATTCTTTCAATATCTATGAAAAACTCAAAGGAAAAGAAATTTATTAAACCCACCATTGAAAGATACAAATTAAATTAGTAATGTCGAATTGAAAAAAAAAGACAAAAAAACGTCGGTTTTGGTGAGACTCAAACCCATGACTAAAAAGTGGATAGTCTCAGAGGGCTAAAGTTCTAACCAACTACGGTCTGAACAGTAAAAAAAAAATCAATTGTGGCAACTTGAAGTTGACTCAATCTACTAGAAAATATTTCAGATATAAGTACATGAATTATTGCTCAAATGAAACAACTTGAATTTCGTGTTTGTGGGTAGACAGATCAGAATTGTGACGTTCCTACAAGGTTGTCCCTTGTAACCAATTATTTTGTTCTCTGTGATTGGTGGCAATCATATCCTACCTTGTGTGGATATGAAACCATATTCATCCGTTCAGTTGACTGGAATCGCCTACTAATCCGTTTAGTAAACTATAAAGAAATCAGCATATTTACGGGTGGGAGAAAAAACAACAGATTTTTAGTCACACAAAACAACATCAACGATTTCCATACCAATCGATTTCAAAACAAAACTTACACTTTGTATTCGACTCATCCTCAGATGGATAATATTGAAATACCTGGTAGGTCAGGAATAATTCGAATGACGAATGAAGGTAAATTGCGCTGAGCCGAAAATTATTTCCCAAAAGGAAAGAAAAAAGGTATATTCACAGGAAATTGTATCATCGACAAAAACGAATGGAATATCAGTATCCTGAATGCAAATGAACAAACAGGTTTTCTACACCATTCAGATTTTGAAAGGGTTGATTCAGATACTTGGAAAAATTATCTTGATCTGAACTTAGTTTTCACAAATCGCGAAATATTATTATTGCTTGAAGATAAAATCCAAACTAAACATTTGAATTCAAAAAACGGAACAGAGTTTTATATATATAGTGTTCGAGAATTCAATGATTTATTTTGCAAGGTGATAACTCCGTCTCACACTGACACTATACGTCAATCAATTCCATGAACCTCTTAAAAACTTGTTCTCGTCAAACCCTAGAGAATTCCTGAATCTCAAAAAGAAGTGTGTTATCAGATCAAAAAAATGCTGGAGAGTCATATTTTTGAAAATAGCAATTTTCTTTGAGACAGTCCGATTTTAATCATACCAAAAAAGGCCGGTAATTATTAATTGATTTTAGGAAATTGAACCGTATCACTAAGATGACGCCTATCCCTCACCAAATATAACAAAAATCCTTGACTAATTGGGAAAATAGAAATATTTTTCAGTCACTGATTTAGCGCAAGGATGTCACCAGAATCTGTTATGTGACGAATCAAAACCTTGTACTACTTTTTCACCTGAAGGTCATTATCATTACAAACATTCACCGATAGGAATGCCAGGGGCTTTCGCCACATTTAGAGGTTAATGAACAATGTTACAGTAGGACTCGCAGGTTGCGTTGAAGTTCATTTCAATGATCAATCTTTTTCAGGTCCTATCGAATATTACGATAGCCTCTACGAACTGAAAGCACAAGGCAAAGCATTACACGAGTTTGCTTATCCGAGATTTATATACGAAGATATTCATTGCTCCTTATTGAATTTGAAGTCATTTTGTGACAAACACTCTATAGAAAATATCTCAATCAACACTAGTTACGAAATCGAAGAAAAAATTCTACATTAATTTTACGTCACAACCAGTAAGTGGTGGACACTAAAAAACTAATGAATCTTTTGAAAAAATCCGACAATATTATAAACGGAAAAAATGCATCAAGATATCAAAAAGACCATTCGATCGTGTGAAAGTTGTCAAAAAAAAGGATATTTGAAAAAAAACTCATCGAATGGAACGAAAAATTATCGACATAGTTGGACCATTGAATGAAACTGATCGTTTCAATGAGTATATTATAACTTTCGTTGAAAATTTCACAAAATATCTGCTAATCCGATATAAAATAAGGAAGCCATAACAATAGCAAGATATTTTGTTGGAAAAATAATTTGCCAATACGGAATACTCAAATATTTTATTACAAACCTAGATGCTGTTTTCCAGTCGGACAACCTGAACATGTCGATTTTACCTTGTAGGGTTATGCGATTATCACATTTCCGCCACGAATTATATGCATTGATTCTTATTATTTATGACAAAATTTCGCGTTGGTGAACAAAAATATTGCGCCTATTGCCAGTCGGAAAAATACGTCAATACGCGAATACGTCCGTATCGGACAATTCTATTGTCCCGTCATGTCAAAGATGCACTTAAACTATTTTTGTCGAGGTTTATAATCATTCTAATGGCTTATAGCTCTATCCGTGAATATTGAATAATGTTCAGTCCTGACCATTTGCGTTTCTCGTCCCCCACAAAATAATCAGCACCCAAGATAATGCTTCCGAGCTTTCAGAATATGTCTACACATCAACTAGATTTTGGATGACAACTTTCTGATTTTCTCCTTTTTCGGTGGGAATTCGGGATTATTATGAAATGCATTACATAAAAAACATTTCATTTTGAACTAATCAAAGCAACATCAAAACTAGATACGTTGAAAACGTCAAAATGCCGAGCACACAAATTACCTGATACTAAGAAAGATTTGCCAAATCGACCCTTCATCATTGGAAAATATTGAACAGAATATTTTTCATTGAGATTAGGAACGATTTTGGGAAAGATTATGTAGAAAAGAAGTTAAAAATGTATTTTGATTATCCAACGAGTGTTTGTGAAATATTGTAAGCTTATTCCAAAAATCAGAATTGATACGAAAAATTAAACTTTTTTGCGTTTTTTTATTATTCTGCAGAGGATATTTTGTTCGTCACATGGTGTAATACCTTCTACACTTGATAACAAATGGTAACAATCAAAATTGTAGTAATCGCATAACCATATATCGTAAAATCGGCATGTTCTGGTTTTCTGACCGAGAAAAAACAGGAGTTATTTTGTACTTGACTAATTCTGTGTAAATGATTCATGAGGTGATCATGAAACATAACCGCGTAAATTCGACATGTTTGAATCGGTAGGCTCATTTATTTCAGCAGTTTTTTTGTCCGCCAAGTGTAATAACGTGTTTCTTATTTGATTACCTTTCAAATTTGCTGCGGAAAATATGTGGTAATTGCAATATATAACATCGTAAAATCGACACGTTGAGAAGTTCATAATTTGAAAAAGCAGCAGATTCAAGAATTACGGAAATTCAAGAATCAATTCAATCAAGATTAATTCTTCGTTCAGGTCACGTACTGAGGACTAATAATTCACTTAAAAAATATACATACATTATTTCAAATAGAAATTTGCTTGAGAAAATAATGGTTGGAATATTTCCTGAAAATATTTACATTGTTACTGTTTCGTTTTTCTTGGATGATAATTTCAAATGCTCAGACCTTTGTAAAAAAAACTATTTTGTTGAAAATTTGTCCGTACTGTTTTAATATAAATGTTTTCACAACTTCTAGTAGAATAGGTATGAATATCATTAACATTACTAGTTGTGTTCTGTTGCCCGGTATGTAAATAAAAGTCGTGATAAGAGTAGTCATTAGAACTTCCCCAGAACCTTATCGAAATATACTCATACTTCCGTATGCTGCATACCGGTTATAATATATATATATATATATATATATATATATATATATATATATATATATATATATATATATATATATATATATATATATATATATATATATATATATATATACATATATATATATACATATATAAATATGTATATGTTAGCATGAAGATTCTCACGGACGAAGTATGATGAATTGTGTTTTCGGGTTTCATTCCGTGTTCTGTGGTTTTGATCCTCTGAAGGATAATTGTCACAACGTTTCGGCAAAGTCTCATTTGCCATCTTCTAGGTGATGATTGAGTTTCGACCTCCGAACTCGAGTTCTCTATCAAAATCTGATAATATATATATATATATATATATATATATATATATATATATATATATATATATATATATATATATATATATATATACATATATAAAACCACAGAACACGGAATGAAACCCGAAAACACAATTCATCATACTTCGTCCGTGAGAATCTTCATGCTAACATATACATATTTATATATATATATACTAGCTGACCCGGCCACGCGTTGCTGTGGCTAAAGTATATTACAGTATAATACAGTAAATAACATGTGACGCTTAAACTCATGAATGAGGTAGGCAAGGCAGACAGTCTTAAACTTTTAAACATTAATATCTATTTTTTTGAATTATAAATACTATCAATTTCGATTTAATTTAACACCAATCGGTGCACAATGTTTTTGGTTAACCTGTCTTTAGCTAACACAAATAGATTCGACGGTTTCCCAACACGTGAACACGCAACATATAGTTGCCCATGAGAAAAACATGGATTTTCCAAATCTAAACCATTTGTGGTTGTGCATGACCTTCTAATGTCCTGATTCTTTGAGCTGGATTTCTTGATTCAATTTGTTCTGCCAACTGATGGGCTCAGCAGCGCCATCTATTGATTACTTACTCAACCCAGTCGAAAGGTATCGACATCTGTTAGAATCATTTGGAGTTAACAGATAATTGTGACTGTCAAATAATAACAGACAAATAATTAGCAATAAATTAAAATTGCGACTATAATTTGAGATTTAAACTATCCTATCTCTCAAGTTGGATCGAACTGCACATGGTGTGCGAATTTTATTAATATATATATATATATATATATATATATATATATACACTTCACTTCAATCCACTTGTTACGTCATTACATAGCTGTCATTTTACGTCAATTACATAGCTGTCATTTGCGTTTTGTTATTCCAAGTCTGATTCTTTTTTGTTATACCACGTTTTATAGTGACTGATGACGTTTCATGTCAAGTCACACGGGAACGCTGTCGAACGGGATAAAAAGTATCCTATGTCCATCTCCTGGCTCTTAGCTACCTCCCTACCAATTTTCAGCCAAATCTGTTCTGCCGTTCTTGAGTTATAAGTGGTGTAACTAACACGACTTTCTTTTATATATATAGAAGATATATATATATATATATATTATAACCGGTATGCAGCATACGGAAGTATGAGTATATTTCGATAAGGTTCTGGGGAAGTTCTAATGATTACTCTTATCACGACTTTTATTTACATACCGGGCAACAGAACACAACTAGTAATGTTAATGATATTCATACCTATTCTACTAGAAGTTGTGAAAACATTTATATTAAAACAGTACGGACAAATTTTCAACAAAATAGTTTTTTTTACAAAGGTCTGAGCATTTGAAATTATCATCCAAGAAAAACGAAACAGTAACAATGTAAATATTTTCAGGAAATATTCCAACCATTATTTTCTTAAGCAAATTTCTATTTGAAATAATGTATGTATATTTTTTAAGTGAATTATTAGTCCTCAGTACGTGACCTGAACGAAGAATTAATCTTGATTGAATTGATTCTTGAATTTCCGTAATTCTTGAATCTGCTGCTTTTTCAAATTATGAACTTCTCAACGTGTCGATTTTACGATGTTATATATTGCAATTACCACATATTTTCCGCAGCAAATTTGAAAGGTAATCAAATAAGAAACACGTTATTACACTTGGCGGACAAAAAAACTGCTAAAATAAATGAGCCTACCGATTCAAACATGTCGAATTTACGCGGTTATGTTTCATGATCACCTCATGAATCATTTACACAGAATTAGTCAAGTACAAAATAACTCCTGTTTTTTCTCGGTCAGAAAACCAGAACATGCCGATTTTACGATATATGGTTATGCGATTACTACAATTTTGATTGTTACCATTTGTTATCAAGTGTAGAAGGTATTACACCATGTGACGAACAAAATATCCTCTGCAGAATAATAAAAAAACGCAAAAAAGTTTAATTTTTCGTATCAATTATGATTTTTGGAATAAGCTTACAATATTTCACAAACACTCGTTGGATAATCAAAATACATTTTTAACTTCTTTTCTACATAATCTTTCCCAAAATCGTTCCTAATCTCAATGAAAAATATTCTGTTCAATATTTTCCAATGATGAAGGGTCGATTTGGCAAATCTTTCTTAGTATCAGGTAATTTGTGTTGTA